>CM060200.1:21048473-21648011 GCA_030562195.1 Nipponacmea schrenckii | reverse complement strand
CATTAACCGTTACGGAAGGTGTGACCTAATTATTTTATGACTTTGAAAACTAGGTCAAATGATATTCAATATATTGTCTAGATGTAGGTAATTGCAAATTTACCCTACATAATATTTTAAGGCTCTCGAAATACGTTCAAAATTTGGTAAGCAATTCTAGTTTTTTATTTTTTTTTTTTTTTTTTTTTTTTTTTTTTGTAATTCTTGGATGAGTTTGCAGACAAACTGGTAAAAGGTGCAGAAATTCTAAATCTACAGTTGATCTTAGAATGATTTCTATTATCAAATAAAACAAAACCGGAAGTTCTATCTCTGACAGGAAGTGAGAACCGGAAGTTCAGGTTTTTTTGCTTTAGCAAGTTTATTTTCAGTTCGATTTTGACCGGATTTTCAGATTTGAAAACTTCAATGTATTTGTCAACTAACAATTATAGGTTTTATGCAATTGGGTTTAAAATTATTTTACCCACGATTTGCAATTCAATATTCAAGGGTCTTTGGCAAAAATTTCAGACCGTGATTTCTCCTTTAATATAAATGGTAAAATTTTGAAACTTTACCAGTTGATAGGCGATATGTTTATAATTTTTGAAAAAATGTGAAAAAAAAAATTTCCACTTCCGGTTTAGCCTCAAATGACGTAATTACGTAACTTCCGGTCTATAACTGCTAGGTGAAAAGTGAAAACTGTTTTATAAATAACTTGTCAATAGAAATTTGATTTGACCTGAATAATTAGGTCGAGCTGCCATATCGGCCGCCATTTTGAATTTTCGTTACAATTCTTAAATCCGAAATTCAGACACTACTGATAGACCGATTTTGATGAAAGTTAGCACATAGATACAATGGATCATTATCTACCTTTTCTTGGAGACCGATTTTCAAATTTCGTATTTTCTTTCGAATTATTTAAATTTCGATTTTTTCAAAATTAGGTCACTTTAACGGCTACGGAAGGTGTGACCCACTTAATCTATGACCTTGAAAATTAGGTCAAATAATATTCAATATATTGTCTACGAGTAGATATTTTTTTATTTGGCTTACTTAAAAAATTCATAGAGATAAGTGTACTTACATACAGCAAAAATTGATAATTTCATATTTTCGCCATCATTAACCGTTACGGAAGGTGTGACCTAATTATTTTATGACTTTGAAAACTAGGTCAAATGATGTTCAATATATTGTCTAGATGTAGGTAATTGCAAATTTAGCCTACATAATATTTTAAGGCTCTCGAAATACGTTCATAATTGTAAGCAATTCTAGTTATTCTTTATATTTGTAGATACCCGAAAGCGCTGGAGAATGTGGGTGTAATATTTATGGATGGATGGATGGTAAAACAACTTAAAATGAAAATTGTTTTGTATGTATTTTGGAATAAAAAGGATGTAATGTGTTTTTTTTATTGGACTCAATGTCCAAAATACCTAATGCGGCTATGATTGAATTTCTGGCATAATGCAATTCGAACGGGTCATAAAAAGCTCTTGATCATGTTATTTTTTCATTGCTTTGTCAATTTCAAGTCTCAGTCTAAACACCCACCGAAAATAAGAATTTACAAAAACCTATACAGCTGGTAAGGCAAGGAAACATAAACCAACCTATATATTTCATTAAACATTCATACACAGCCCAGACAGCTTATTAGACAGGGTAACATACACGCACTAAAGTAGTTAAATTGTTAAATCTTATTATAAAAGGAAACACCTACCTACCCAGATAGCTTATTAGACAAGTATCACAAAGACTCGACACTGTGACATTCACCACCCAAACAGCTGATTAGACAGAACATGCTCACGCATACAGCCGAAGGGATGAAATATACATTTACCTACAGCTGATAGTTACGTATAGGATATTGGCCGACTGCTGTTCGTTAAGTCTAATATGACGACTGCACAAGGACCGAAGGTCCGAGTGCTGACGTCATATTAGACGAAACGAACAGCAGAGGCCAATATTCTACTTAAAAGACAATTTGAACTATGGTCAAATTTGAACATGGTCAGATTTGAACACTCATTTAAACTATAGTCACATTCTAAACTATGGTGAGTGCATGTTGTTAAAGCTAATCATGTGACTAATATGATCGGATACTAAAACGACACCACCAAAAACCTTCTACCATAAATGTAACCAGGAAGTGTAGCAGGTAAATAAAACATGAGCTTATTCGAGTACGGAAATTTGGAAGTAGAATGGAATGAATGTACGGACGATAGTGACATCGAATTGTTAACAGCATCACAGAAAATTGAAGCAGAATATTTGCCTGAACATACTGCGAACGACAGCGATATTGAACTTTTTAAATTAATAACAACAAATTGAAATGGAATACTATGGAGCACTTTTTTCTGACATTAGTGATGATGACAAGATTGAATGTGGTCAATCCAAGGTGTCTACAGTGGACAATAATAGAATTGAACAACAAACTTGTTTTGGACCATATTCTGAAATCAGAGAGCCTGACACATCTTCGGAAAAACAGAAAGGTGGCAACGCGCGTTTTACAGATATATCGCATGAACAACTAAATGATTTGGCATTTTCAAGACTTCCAGAGAATACTATCGCCAAGAGTAAATGGGCGATTCGAGCATTCGTAAATTGGAGTGAGTACCGTAAATCCAAAGCGAGCAACTCAAAAAGTGTACAAAAGGACATTTTGGATATGGACAACAAAGAACTAAATGATTGTTTAAGTTTCTTTATTGCTGAAATAAGAAAACAAGACGGGAGTGAGTACATGGGTAAAACATTATATGAACTAATTACAGCAATTCAATATCATTTACGGATTAACGGAGTTATTGTTAACTTTTTAACAGACGACCAATTTATTGGACTAAGAAGTGTACTCGATGGAAAAATGAAAGAATTGGCTCGCAAAGGGATCGGATTAACTAAAAAACAGGCAGACATAATTACAGAAGAAAACTAGAATTGCTTACAATTATGAACGTATTTCGAGAGCCTTAAAATATTATATAGGCTAAAGTTGCAATTATCTACATCTAGACAATTCATTGAATATCATTTGACCTAGTTTTCAAAGTCATAAAATAATTAGGTCACACCTTCCGTAACGGTTAATGATGGCGAAAATATGAAAATTATCAATTTTTGCTGTATTTAAGTACACTTATCTCTATGAATTTTTTAAGTAAGCCAAATTAAAAAATATCTACTCGTAGACAATATATTGAATATTATTTGACCTAATTTTCAAGGTCATAGATTAAGTGGGTCACACCTTCCGTACCCGTTAAAGTGACCTAATTTTGAAAAAATCGAAATTTAAATAATTCGAAAGAAAATACGAAATTTGAAAATCGGTCTCCAAGAAAAGGTAGATAATGTTCCATTGTATCTATGTGCTAAATTTCATCAAAATCGGTCTATCAGTAGTGTCTGAATTTCGGATTTAAGAATTGTAACGAAAATTCAAAATGGCGGCCGATATGGCAGCTTGACCTAATTATTTAGGTCAAATCAATTACTATTGACAAGTTATTTATAAAACAGTTTTCACTTTTCACCTAGCAGTTATAGACCGGAAGTTACGTAATTACGTCATTTGAGGCTAAACCGGAAGTGGAATTTTTTTTTCACATTTTTTCAAAAATTATAAACATATCGCCTATCAACTGGTAAAGTTTCAAAATTTTACCATTTATATTAAAGGAGAAATCACGGTCTGAAATTTTTGCCGATGACCCTTGAATATTGAATTGCAAATCGTGGGTAAAATATTTAACCTAATTGCATAAAACCTATAATTGTTAGTTGACAAATACATTGAAGTTTTCAAATCTGAAAATCCGGTCAAAATCGAACTGAAAATAAACTTGCTAAAGCAAAAAAACCTGAACTTCCGGTTCTCACTTCCTGTCAGAGATAGAACTTCCGGTTTTGTTTTATTTGATAATAGAAATCATTCTAAGATCAACTGTAGATTTAGAATTTCTGCACCTTTTACCAGTTTGTCTGCAAACTCATCCAAGAATTACAAAAAAAAAAAAAAAAAAAAAATAAAATAATCCGAACGATTACAATACGTTTTCGCCAAAGTCGAAATACGTAATGAAGAAATTTTATGGAGAACCGGAATTCTAGGGTCTGATACACCAAAGAAATTGCTGGATACTATATTTTATCTTATCGGACTAAATTTCGCCCTCAGAGCTGGCAAAGAGCACAGGCAATTACGTTATGGTGCACACTCCCAAATCACCTTACATACATCGGATTCAGGAGTAAGGTATTTAAAATATACAGAAGATGTCTCGAAAAGCAAACAAGGGGGTATAAAACATTTAAAACATTCACAGAAGTGTGTAAAGGCATTCGAAAATAGAAGTAACCCAGAAAAATGTATTGTACAGCTGTACGAAAAATATGTCAATTTGAGGTAGGTTTTTAATGTGAAAAAATTTCAGAATTGAGAATTTCTTTCAATGCATAATAGAAATCTTACACAACCTGCATCGGGAGAAGCTTCTCCTTTTATTTAATGTTACCAATTTTGCTGAGTGTATTTTTGTATTTTATTCAGAGATTATGTTTACATGAGTTCATTATATGACACCTGGGATAAATGTGTTTATTAAATCAGTTATTATCTTATCTTATCATCATTACGTGTCTGTGGTTAGATCCTGTTTTTTTGGATCTTGTTAACCAAAATATAGATTCCCAATGGCGGAATGTTATAATCTTGGTAATCTATATTAAATGTTTGTATTTCACATTACAGGCCAAGCAACTGTTCCAGTGACGCATTCTATTTACAGCCGAGTAAGATGTTTAGCACTAAAGTTTGGTATAATAGAAGTCCACTTGGAGTACACACTTTACAAGGATTAGTTAAAAACATGTGTTCACGAGCAGGAATTAAAGGGTACTTTACAAACCATTCTTTAAGGGCTACTGCGGCCACGCGACTTTATAATGCTGGGCTCGATGAGCAATTGATTGCTGAAACTACGGGACATTCGTCTGATGCTGTTCGTGCCTATAAGAGAACAAGCGAGGAACAATTGAAAACCGTCAGTGACATAATTCAAAATAAGAAGCCTAAACTCCAGAAGGAACAACCGACAGAACACTGCAATGATGAAAAATTGAAAGATGTTGAGAATTCAGAACCCAGACATCTTTGTATTGAAAACAAGCACTTCAAGTTATCCTTAAAATTTTAGACCAATAAAAACTTGTAGATCGTTGTCAATTTTGTTCCCCCTCCCCTTTCCAAACCCGAGTCTCCAATTTTACATCTCCATTTTGAGTCTAATATTTCCTCCATTTTGAGTCCAATATTTCCGCCATTTTGAGTCCAATATTTCCGCCATTTTGTCCAAATAATGTACTGACCTGATTATACCCGTATCATTATGTGAAATAATGGTACTCGAACATCAAAGAGTGACGTCACGATTGTCTTTTAATGAAACATACACCTACCACAGCTCAAATATACACATATTCTTAAACACCTACCACACAGCTACATACCCTAACATACAATTACAAATATTGCTTATTAGACATTTTAACATACACCCGCTAATACAATCGAACATACACTGTAATATACACCCAATACAGATTATTAGACATTATAACATGCACACGCTAATACAGCAAAGCAGACACTGTAACATACATCTACTCATACAACTTATTATACATTGTAACATACACCATCTCACATAATTTATAACATACACCTACTCGTACAGCTTATTAGATGTTCTAACATACACCCAATAATAAAGTTGAACAGACAAGGTAACATACAACAACCCATACAGCTTATTAGACCTTCTAACATACACCCAATAATACATCTGAACAGGCACTGTAACATACACCAACCTATCCAGGTTATTAGATGTTCTAACATACACCCGATAACACAATTGAACAGACTCTTTAACATACACCAACCCATACAGCGTATTAGACAATCTAACATTCGCCCGCTGATACTTTTGAACTGACACTATGACATACACGTACCCAAACAGTTTTTTAGACATTCTAATATACATCCGCTAATGCAATTAACATACACCAACTCATACAGCGTATTAGACATACTAGCATACACCCGCTAATACAGTTGACACTATAACATACACCTGACCATACAGCATTTTAGACATTCTAACATACACTCGCTAATACAATTGAACAGACAATAAAACATACACCAACCCACACAGTTCATGAAACATTATAACATACACCTGCTAATACAGCAGGACAGACACTGAAACATACACCAACACATACAGCTTATTTAGACATTCTAATACACATCCGCTATTACAGCAGTACAGAAACTGAAATATACACCTACACATACAGCTTATTTAGACGTTCTAACATACACCCGCTAATACATACACCAACCCATATAGCTTATTAGACAATCTAACATACTCCCGCTAATTCAACTGAACAGACAATAAAACATACACCAGCCCATACAGTTCATTAGAGTTCTATTATACACCTGCTAATACAGAAGGACATACACTGAAACATACTCAATCCATACCGATTATTAGACATTTTTACATACACCCGCTTATACAGCTGAACAGACACTGAGAACCTAAGTTGTTATCCTTGTAAAATATAATTGTTTCTAAACCATACACCTGCACATACAGCTTCACAGGCATTCTAAAATAGACCCGCAAATCTGGTCAAAAAGAAAATTTAACATACACCAACCCATACAGATTATTAGAAATTATAACATACACCCGCTAATACCCTTTAACAGACGCTGTAACATACACCAACCCATGCAGCGTATTAAACATTCTAACATACACCCGGTAATACAGTTGAAAAGACACTTTAACATACACCGGCTAATACAGCAGGACAGAAAGTGAAAGATACACCTACACATACAGCTGATTTAGACATTCTAATATACACCCGCTAATACAGTTGAAAAAAACACTTTAACATACACCTATCCATAAGATTATAATATACTATAAAATATACTCACCGAAACAGTTGATTACTTCTTAGGCAAACTGTTTTTTGGTATGAAAGCATATCCCAACACATCTGGTCATACGCCCACTTAATTTAGTGGATAAGGCTGAGTTGATATATAGTATAAATGATCTAGATATACACACATTGAATTTGTTTTTATATTTTCAAGGTCAGTATTTATATTTATTGTAGTTATTGCCCTTGACTGAAACATGTTTGTAAGGGATGTCGTTTCCTTCATTTTATTGTGTATTAACTTTGATTTTCTTTTGAATAAACATATCTGTTGGTTATTGTTTATATTACTCATGTTTGAAGATAAAAGAGTGCTCTTTGGAAAAAGCCAAGAGCCACAAATCCCAGATTTTAATCGATGAGCAATTTATAGGCTACTCTACGCACAGATGTATATAATGACCTAAGCTTAACATCTGAAAATAACAATCTCTTAATCCAAACATAGCCAGTTATACGAAAATTGGTCAATTTTAAATGAAGTATTTGAACTATATACGGTTAAGCTCCCAAATATGTATCAGACTGCACCAGTTCAACTCTCTTTTCAAAAATGTTCCTACGGCCTACCTATCACCAAATTCTTTTTCAAAAGAAAACTGATCTTGGTTTTAGAGAGAAATATCAGTTTTTTGTTCATAGAATTTAAGCAATCGTTTTTTGTACTTGAACAATTCTGATTATTGTCTTATTTAATTTTGTGACATAGTAAATATTTCGTTTTTACAAAAAAAATCCTTGGGTATGTATATGTTTGTAGCCTTAATAAGTCGATGACGTCTATGAATGATCTTTATCGACGAGTCGATTACTTTTCTAGACCATCTTCAAAGTATCCGTAGTCTCTATCTTTCAGCCCACCTTTTTCTGAAACAAAATTCGCTGTCAAAAGAAGTCTGGATGTCAAAGCGGGGGTACAGCTTTGCTGAAATCTTCGTACAAAAAGTTTGAATGCAAACATTTTCACCATAGGATATCTATGATTTTCACCTTTGCAATTATTCAATAATAACTTACAAAAAGCTGTACTGGATTTATATTTTACTCTGCATTTTTCCATCTATAGAAAACTGTATAACTTTTCTACTTTCCAGATGCGAAACTGAATATTAACAGCTTTATTAGAAAAGACGCAACATGGCGCACTCCACAGAATTTTATCTCCGATATTATGTTGGACATAAAGGCAAATTTGGGCATGAATTTTTAGAATTTGAGTTCCGTCCTGATGGTAAGTATTTGTTGAATAAGTTTCCAGTGTATTACTATGAAAAAATTTGGTAACATTCGATGTTACAAAAAAATTGAAAAGCAAACTTTGACTCTGGCTTCATCCAATAACTGGTGTGATGGAAAACGTGTTTGCTGAAATAAGCTGAACGTTTCCCTTACGATAACTTGCATACGACTTCTTAAACGAAGTATGTAAGTATAGACCCGCTATTCCTATTCTTAAAGTATGTTCTGAAATCTTCAATGAAACTAATTGAATTATTCAGCCTGTGTCTCAAGTCTCAACCTGGTATAAACTTGGCCTATCCATATTCAGTCCGGGCAAAGATGTACTTTTGATATTATGCATGGAGTCTTACAAAGTGATGTTGACTCATGATAAAAATATCTTCTTCTGTAAAACTAAAACACTCAAAATTAGCAAGTGAACTTAATTTTTACTACTCATTAAGAAGTTGAATTAATGTTCGTTCTTAAGCTTCATTAATGGTTTCAAATAGATACACAGCTATTAACTCTGGCATCTATTTGTCAATATTCTCAAGTGTTCAGTTGCTTAAATTAAAACATTATTTTTCTTACAGGAAAGTTACGTTATGCTAATAATTCCAATTATAAGAATGATACCATGATCAGAAAGGAGGTAGGTAAATTATTTTGTAAGCTCGAAATGAATAAGAGCTAAGAAGAAAGCATTTATGTACATTTTGGTATTATTTTGTTACAAAAGAATTAGGTTATCTGCATTTATATTAGTACAATTAAAGCCATCTTTTCTTTGCCAGGCTTTTGTTCACAAATCAGTAATGGAAGAATTAAAGAGAATTATTGAAGATTCAGAAATTATGCAGGAAGATGATACGTTGTGGCCCTCACCAGACAGAGTTGGAAGACAGGTAAATAGATATATTATTGAGTAGTGTTGTATTTTGTTTCTTGTGAGAAACATACACATGAAAAGAAATGTTATCTTAAATTTGAAATTGTAATTACATCAGTGCTGAGATTTTTTTTTAGATAGGAATGCTTTTTTTATTGTTATTTTTTATAGGAATTGGAAGTGGTAATTGGTGACGAACATATTTCTTTCACGACTTCTAAAATTGGTTCTTTAGTTGATGTTAATCAGAGCAAGTAAGTATATTTAAAGGGCATAGGAAATGGAAATTTTAAAATGTCAATTTTATCGTTTTTATCAACTGTTTCATATCGAAAATAAAAAATAAAAGTTTTTTTTATTTTTTTCACTCCCGTTCATAAGATATCGGCCATAGAAGTGTGTTAATAATATTAGGTGCTTTAAACTGATCATGCTTACGTCCCTTGATTGTGACGTCAGTTCGGAACATAGCGTCATATTGGATGGCCTTCTACCGTATACTATTGATTCTGTTTACAAGTTGTATTTGTAAAATAAGATGGTTTTATGTGCTGCCTTCAACTGTGAAGTAAGATCGGGAGTTTCCATCGGATCCGAATATAATGTAAACGTTGGGTTATCAACATAAAGAGAGCTGGCTATAGGGGGCCTAAACCAAATGAAAATTCAAGATTGGAATCGCTTCAAAAAAAAAAACAGTTCACGATAGATGTTGATATTGCGAAAGCAGTTGGCTACAAGATTGTGCCATTAAAAAATGATGCAATGCCAACTATTTCGATTTCTTGGTAAAACCAGAAGTGTCCATCAAAAAAGGAAAAATCAACCGTCCGTTGTCGGCGAGGCTGTAGGACAGTGTAGGCCTACCAAGAAGAGGCAATCGAAGGCAAATGAAAAGACAATTACTGTCTCAAGGGGTTGAGGTTAACAATAAATTGCAAAACAATTTGTTCATATTAGACCAAACTTTTGGTCTTATTAACCTATGATTTTACTCGACAACCCCAGCGAAATAAAAAATCTTACCTTAGAGTAAGAACCCACAGGGTCCGGAGAATAGCAGTATTACTAACGTGATTTGAAAGTGAAAGTAGATTACATATTTTATTTTCTTGGCCCGAAGGGAATAGGACTATCTTGTACAAACTTATTTAGGCCACTGATTACGTTGCAAAACAAAACTAAAAGGCCCAGACACAATTTTCTTCATTCAGTAGGACTAGAAAGTAGAACGATGGTTAAAAATTTAGGATTCGATCTGAAGGCCAATCTTATTTTAATTTTATTAATTGTTCCCACAACGTTGGTATTATAATTTAAAAACTTGGCTGATAAATAACGAATCCTAAATTTTCATAAACTGTCATATTTATCTAGCTGTTGTCAATAATGGGCCTAGACGGATTGAATTGGCTACCAAGTACCATTCATCGATAGGGACGCCATTATTATTAGCTTGTTGAGTTTCATCGTAGTCCCTAGGCCTATCACTATCACTCCCCGAACCCGATGAATTTTCTTGGTCCTCATGAGGCCTATTTGCTAAAGGTTTATACATATATGGTTGAACCCTTATACCAAGATTAATCTCTGGTATTTCTCAGGATTCTTAATCATAATCAAAGGGAGATGCCATCTGGATAAGCTTGAATGTATATGACGTTACGTCAAGAGTTTCACAGATTGTTCCGACCTGACATCACAATCAAGGGACGTAATCACGATAGACATATTGAAAAAGGCAGATTTCAAATGCATATTGCAAACATACCGATGCAATTTTTTTTTGAAATTTTGCGGATTTGATACTAAAATTGCTTCTAGTTATAGAAAAACACAAAAAATTGAATATTTAAAATCATTTCCTATGCCCTTTAAGGAATGAACTATGTCCTTTTAGCTTATCATTGGAAAACAGCATTATGTGATTTCAATAACCATGATATTTCTTTTTAAACCAAATTACAGTGTTATTTGTTTGTATTTTTCAGAGATCCTGAGGGTTTGAGAACATTCTATTATTTGGTTCAAGATTTAAAATGTCTGGTGTTCTCTTTGATTGGATTACATTTCAAGATCAAACCAATTTAAAATTGGCAGTATGTTTTATCAGTGTATTTTTGTTATATGTAATTTGTTTATCATTTGTATATAAATCATGTATTTTAGAAATAAAGAATAGAACTTCTTTGAAGATGAAGTCTTTTATAAACGTAAACATTGAGTGGCTTTTGACAATGAACAAATAACCCCCTAAGAAATATATAAATAACTTGATCATATTTCATTGTATACATATTTCATGTGGAATAAAATTTAAAATAGGCCTACTTATATGTTGGGTAATGAATTAGATAGAATACAATGGTTCAACAGTGAATTTCTAATCATTTAAGCTCCAAGTTTTCATTTTAGCTCCTTTAAATGTTCAACACTACCAATCTGTCTAAAATTTTGGATCTTGTTTTGCACATGTATGTGTTCGGGTAATCTTATCAGATAATAAGGTCACAATATTGGTTAACCAAATGGTCTGGTCTTTATATTCCTTAGACAAATTCTGGTTAATTCTTTATATCATTCACTTAAACGTCGAAATAAAAATTGACATAAACATACTTAAATACAACACTCATTGCTTCTGATGGCAACTTCTGTAAGCCACAACAGGAGACTTCTTGCTTCTTTGAGAATGAAAGCCATATGTGTTTATAAACAGAATGATGAATTTGGATGTGTTCAGTATCTGTATACATTTGATAATGCCAACTTTTCACCTTAAACTCTTATTTTCAATTTATAAGCTATTATAGACTCTGTAAGATTCATTCTTAATTTGTTAAGTAGGTCGCTTGTGGGGATATAAATTCCTTTTATTTAAATGTTGAATTTATAACAAGGGAAGTAACCTGTGCAAGATTTTAACTTGTTACATTAGTGTATGTGAAACAGAGAATGCAGTAAAGATGTTGTTCTAGAATCAAAAGTATTTATAGAAATGAATAGTATGGGTATTATAGTTCTGAGTAAAATTCCGGTGGTGATTTTTACGACATTTAGATGTATCCATCAAATTGACGAACAGAATAGCGCGAAAATTCAACCAATTATGATGCGTAATATATTCAGTGAATATCACCCAAAAGAAATATTTTTGGCATTCAAGTTTTATTTTAATGAATTTTACCGTCCACGAATGGTATTGCCCTCATATGATACTAACGCTCACTTGTATTCTACAATTATAGGTCATACAAGAAAGGATATGATAAATAAGTTATTTATATTGACAAAAGCATTCAATACCTAGTCAATATATCACCTAGTTAGCCCAACTTTCACATAAATAGGTGAATTACAACACTTATTTACATAACGTTCTTTTTCAAGTATCCTTCAAAATTCAAACGAAACAAAAAAATCAAATATTAAATAAAATCAATATTAATTTACATGATATACATCTTGAACTGAAACTGGTTGTGAAATTATAGATGTATGTGTTCTATGACCGTTCCCTTTAGTTGACAAAGGCTATAACAATTCATCTCCAAGACTACACCTTACAAAAGGGAGTTTGTTATTGAAAGTCGAGCGCAGATAGGCATTTTTCAATATGGCGATGACAGAACTTACAGAATCGAAATGTGACTACACGGAATAGAAACCATGTGCCTATAGGCACTCTAAATTGAAGGTAAAATGTTTAATTTTTTGAAAGGACTAACGAAATCATGATAAGGACAACAGTATAAACGATATCAATCGTACCCTGAACCAAAAACTATCTAGAGCTCTTTATTTCAAAGAAAACATGTTTTTGAAATTGGTTGTCTGATAATGTATATTTTTTTATCCGATAGAACCATTACCAGAAATACTGGCTTAGAGCGCTTTAAAAAGTCTCGCGTAGACGACCATAAAACTGTTAGGCCTACATTAAAAGACAGCTAACTTCTAAATTCTAGTCAACAGGGATTACTCGAATACATAATTTACGGAAAACAATAATCTTAAAAATCATATACTAGTACATTGTAGTGGAAAAATCTCATTTCTATGTATTCAAGCTTTCATTTGTCATTTTCAAAATGATACACGAGGAGGTGAATTGTTTAAAAGAGCATCATAATTGTTATCTTGCAAGGGTGATAAGAACCCACAATAGTTTTTTTTTTATATAAAAACCAAGGTAACTTTATACATGAACAAAGATTCGTACAAATGATGTAGCATTTTCATTGATATATTCCCCATATCATTAGGTACATGTATATGAAGCGATTTAAATCATATCGAAATCACAGCTTTCACTTTTGACCGTTTGAAGGTCAAATTTCAAGGTCAAATAAAGAGGTACCGTATTTTGTATAAAAGGTATTATTTTTCATATTTCAGATATTCTGTGATAGTGCTTACATTAGTCAATTTGTAAATAGTCAAACTGTATAACTTATAACTGTGCCAATATGACAACATATCTGTATACTTCATCAGGGCCTTATTCCTGTCAGGCTTGTAATATGGGATTTTCCAATACAGCTCTATTGGCGAAACATAAAGCTCGCTTCTGCATCGGGGATGCTGGTGATATGGTATTAATCAGACAGTGTAGGAGATGCAGAGAACATAAATGTTCCTGTGAAGAAGTTCCTGAGGTTAGTGATTTTTTTTCTTATGTTTTTGAAGCAACTGCTTCTTTATCCTCAAATATTTTGTCAAGGTCTCATCCGACACAATCCACTATCTGCACTTTACAATTTACAATTTTGTTGGTACATTTATAGATTCCTGAGGCAGGATTCATCAACAATGACATAAATGAGCAGCATTCACGCCCTATCTTATCTTATCACTGCCACAGCTTCCAGCTTTTCTAAACACAGCATTCTTAGCTTGCTGTCATACTTAACGCCTCACAACTTTCTCTAATTGCCAGACAAAACTCTTGTCATCACTACCAGACACAATCTATTCTCATAACTACCTGACACAACCCCCTATAATCAATTCCAGAGACTCATCTTATCTCTACAAGACACAGATTCCTCTCATCTCATCAAGACACAACACCTTCTTATCACTACCAGAGAGAACCTACCAACAAAATCTCTTGTCATCTTAACTGGACAAATCCTCCTCTGATCACTACCAGACCCAACCTATTCTCATCCTTACCAGATAAAACCTCTTCTCATCTTTACCAACAAAATCTCATGTCATCTTTACCAGACAAATCCTCCTCTGATCACTACCAGACCCAACCTAGTCTCATCCTTACCAGATAAAACCTCTTCTCATCTTTACCAGACAAGACATCTTCTCATCACTACCAATAAAAACTCTCCTCATCTTTACCAGACAAAACCTCTTCTCATCACTACCAACAAAATCTATTGTCATCTTTACCAGACAAATCTTCCTCTGAGAACTACCAGACCAAACCTATTCTCATCCTTACCAGACAAAACCTATTCTCATCCTTACCAGACAAAACCTATTCTCATCCTTACCAGAAAAAAACGCTTCTCATCACTACCAACAAAACCTATTCTCATTTTTACCAGACATTGATTGAGTATTTGCTTTCAAATAAAAAAAGTTTTCTTAAATTCAATGAAGTCTTTGGGCTTAAAAGAAAATTACATAGGGCTGGAAAACTATATACATGAACATGTATTATATTTGATAACAATAATCCAATAGATAATCTGCTTGATATAATTTATGTGCTTTGTTTTAGCTATTTATGATATTTTATATTGACTTTTTAACTTGAAATAATACAAAGATTTATAGTATGGTAGATTAAACCACTCATAAATTATATGAAAGGTGATCATATTTTGTCAAACATATACAATGAATAATAGTTGCTAGGCCAAATATTTTATATAATACTTATTTATATAGACCAAGTATTGCTATGAAGACTTTTATTGAATGTTGAAATATTGTTGATTTAACTTCTGATTTTTATTGTCCTGTTTATTAGTATATTAGTATGGCTTGACATCTATTGTGCATTAAATTTGTTAGATATTGAAATAGATCTCCATTAGAGGTATAAATATGACTGTATTTAGATGGTAACTATGGTAAACAAACCATATAAGAAATGAATTAGTATTCTAAGGGTGTTACTCAGGGAGTGTTAATGGCTCTATTGTCACAAGACGATATCTCTCTACCTTTCTTTTTATAACCTGATTTTCTTATTTCTATGGCTTTTGTTTGCTGTCATTGTTATTTGAGTCCTATCCAATATCTTAGTTGTTGGAATGCTCAGTTAGTCGGGCCTCAAATAAAGAAATCTGTGAAGAGGAGTTATAAATTTGATTTTGGTAGTGTGAGTTAATTGGACATAGAGTGCAAAAATAATTGATTCGAATCTACAAAGCATCATTTTTTTGGAGCAACTAGTGATATATTTAAAGGGAGTTGTTAGCATTAGAAAAAAAGAAGCAAATTTTGGTAGGATGAAGACGAAGTCGGTGAAAATGGAAATGTCAGATGATCCAGGGGTGCTAAAAGTATCTAAACGATGTAAGAATGAAAATCCAGAGAATTTTGAGAATTCCTTGTGAAATTCAGTCAGACCAAACCTATCAAAAATATGATGAAAACCCAGAAGATGAATTTTAGTTCCAAGTAGTATGCTGGTACCAACTTTTCCAAAATGAGTAAACAAATCGAAGAGTTGAGAGCCCTGAAGGATAGACGATCACGAAATCGTGAAGTACGAGATTTCGAAGAAAGGATTCTGTTGGACAATCTTGAAGAAACTGAGCGAATGTTAAATGGAACTCCTATTGATACACATCGTAAAAAATTTCCACTGTCAAAACATGAAGATTTGAGACAGCTTCAAGTTGAGGTAAGTTACAATTTCAATAAGTCAATTTATAAGGGGAATATTATACTACTAATTATAAATCAGGCGTTGAGTTGTGGTCACAGAATTGTCAGGGAAAGTGTGTCTCTGGGGGTGGGGGGAGGATCTCCCAGGTCTATGTTGGATGCTAGGTGTGTTTCTACTTAAATTTCAGCAATATGTCTTCTGCCATTGTTGTGGTTAGTATGAAAGATATAAACTACATGTCTAGGACATTGATATGAGTAGAAGTGATGGCATTTTTATTTTTTCATTAAACTTTGAAAGTTAATATTCTCTTAATAATTTCTGTAATTTTTTTTAAAGCAATAGGTTAACTAGTGGGAAGTTTTATGATTAGCCTGAACCATATATTTTGTTTTTTTCAGTATGAGCGAATGAGAGAGGCAGAAAAGAGAGAGTACCAGGATGTAGTCCGACCAAGACGTAGACAATCCAATCGTAGTGATGAAAGCATGAGTATACATCTGATAAGAGATGTAAGTCAGGAGGCTACATGAAAAACAATTAATTGTTGTATATTTAATAAATTATCTAATGTATCTATGTACTATTTGTTAATGTATTTATTCCTTAGTGTCATTCCCTAGAAACCCTGTGCCTGTTAAGAAATATTACATCTACATATATGAGAGTGGTATAACACCTACTCTTGACTTGAGCACTATTCTATAATCTATCTATATTCCCTTCTTTTATTCAATTTCACACTGTTGATTAATGGAACAATCATAAATAAACTAAATTTGTTTCATACAAATAACATTATATAATAATTAAATACACACAATAATAAATTATATTAATATTAATAATATGATATATAACTTTTTTTTCCACAGTGTAATTTATTGTGTGTAGTTATGATTTGATTTCATTTACTTTCTTGTCTTTTACAGCGTAGTAAATATAATCCTAACAATGATCCCAAACTTCAGTCATTGGCTGCCAATCATGGAAAACAGATGGAATTTTTGTCCAACAGAAATAAAGATTTGGAGAGACAGAGAGATGGTGAGTTTTTTGTTGTTCTTTTATTTGCAGAATAATCAAAATTTTATTATTTCAACTTTATATTTTAAATTGTTATTGGGATGAAAATTGTCTGCCCTATCAATAATTAAAGAAAATTATACTCTGTTTACAGAGATCCGAAGGCGATTAGGTGCACTTGGGAAGAAACCAGCTGATACAGACAATACATCAGCATTACTAGCAGAACTCAGAGATCAGGAAGCAAGGAATCAAAGATTATTAGATGAACTTAAAAAACAACTTTTGGCTTCCAGACAACCTGTTGCTCTTATGTAAGTAAATCATTTTTTTTAAAGATGTATATGTGAAACATGAGATTCCATCTATAATGATGTTATTGATCCAATGTGTCATAAAGGCTTTATAATTTAAATAAACTTAATTAATTTGATATTTTCAGTGGAGAACAACAACATGTTCAGCAGAAGAAAACCTACACTTATCCTGTATATTATGGGAATTCATTAGTAGCAGAAATAAGGTATGTTAATTTTGTTCCTTTCCTGGATTGAAAAGAAACATTTGAGTGATGTTTTGTTCTGATTTATCTAACTTATTAACTAGAGTATATGAAGTATTGTACTTTTATTTCCAGTGCCATTCGACAAGCTTACATACAGAGTGGTGGAAATGATCCTGAAATCTTGGCTCAACTGGCTCAAATGTTAGCAGAGGCTCAAGCTATTGAAGAAGCAATGAGAAATAAGAAGCCAGCAGAACCAAAGAAAAAAGGTAGAATTTTGAATGAAATAAAGCTTTACAATTTTGAACTTTGACCTATAATTCTGAAGGGAGATCTTTGTTTATTTAAGTATGTGAAGTGCTCAATGACTGCAATCATAGCTTACAGAACTGTTGTTTCTAAACCTATCTCTCATTTTTAATTTCAGAGAAAAAGACTACTGAAATCACATCTCATGTTATGACGATGGATATGGAGAATGAAAGATTAAACCGGGAACTCTTGTTACTGCAAGAACAGAATCTGATGGCTCGTAACAGACGTAAAGATGATAGAGAAGGTAGGCTGCCATCATTAAGGTTCGGTCTTGGAGGAACACTGGGATCTGGTCTTGGATTACTTGGAAACTCTTCACGATTAGGAATGTCTGGACTGGGTACTTCAGGACTTGGGTTAACTGGAACAGGGTTAACTTTGGGTCAGTCATCCAGATACAGTTCCTTGCACAAACCTCTTTATGGTAGCTCTACTTTCAATTCTCATCCTCTGTATAAGTCTATATTAGAACAATCCGACAATAATGATATAAATGTAGGGCTATTGAATTCTATGACAGGTCGGGCTTCTGTTTTAGGTCGACCTGGCACAGGATTAGGTTATAGATCTTACCGACCTGGATTGTCTCATAGACATTCTTTTTTAGATGAGGGTGGCCAAACTACAGTCTCCAAGTATGGTCTAAACCCTTCAATTAGAGACTCTTTAGAATTGCGTAATAGTAACAATCTTGTTGATATTGGCACCAGTCCGATTTCTTCCTCTCGCTTAGCTAGGCCTCTTACTTCCTTGGGATTGCGAAGTCCAGTTATTGTTGAACCTCACCAAAGAAAGCCCTATCCACTAGACAGTGCCTTACCACCAGATACTATAAATGTGTCTTCTAACACTCCATATCAGGCATCTTACACTAGTTTGTATCCTCATTCAAAGATTGAAATTGAGTTGAGAGATAGCTTTGACAATTTTGAGGAACCATATGAATATAAAGAAACACATCCAACTGTTCCTAAATTAAAATTGTATACTGATCCTCCCCCTGAAGAGGAGTCAGACAATCCAAAAGAAGAGGAACAACCACCAACTCCTACCAAAGATAAAAAGAAGAAAAAACCTCAGCCATCTCCAAAAAATCGACCTGAAACAAAAAATTCTGATGGTAGTAGATCATCAATGGTGGAGCCTAAACCTTTGAAGTCTGCATTAAGAAACTCTAAAACCTTAGAACCATCTTCCCCCTCTGATCTCAATAATCATCCCTCCAATCTAAAATCATTTGCTGGGCCTGATGATTATGAAGTGTATGATTCTGATGTGATATATGATCCAGTACCTGATACTGTACAGAATCCTCCACCAAAAAAACCTTTATATACACCCAAAGTTTATGAGCAATTGAATACTCAAAGAACTATTCCTGTTGATTCTGCTAGACCCTTTCAAAGTACGAATCAGTTTTTGCCCATATACAGTACTCATCCCTATGTATCACCAGTTCCTATACAAACCACAACTCCAATCGTGTCTTCTGTTCCTCCATATTATATACAGCCAATTACACAGCCAACCTATATTCCTCCTGCTAACCCAGAAACTTATGTTGTACCTCCTAAAACAGGTGAAACAGATCCTAAAGCCAATACTCAACATTCAACTCAACCTCGTGTAACATACTTACCAATGTCCCATCCTGACATGTATCAACCACCACCAACTACTGCTGTTTCTAGAGAAGGCTCAACTTTCAGTTCATCACAGAGAAATTCACGTTTGAGATCGCATAGACACAAACCTGGTGTAAGTCCAATACCAGAAGAAAATCTTTCAGCTCGCCCTGCACCAGTTGGCGACTCAAGTCCTTCTCCTTTTGATACTACTCTTGATTCTAAAGAGCCAACACACATTCTCCATTCTTATCCTAAACCACCATCTGACCCCAACGATCCATACAACTATTATGCAAAAAGTGGCTGGCCCCCAGTACAACATGAAAAATTGCACAAAGATCATAAAAATTATCACCCCCTTAATCCTAATGATTCTACAGATGATGGGCAAAATCAAACTCCTCGTCCACCTTCCAATAGAAACAAATCTAGCACACCTCGTAGTCAAACCCCAGAACTTGATCCTAAGAAAAAGGCCAAATTTGAAGAAGAGGAAAGGAAAAAGGCAATGGCAGAGGCCAAAAAGCAATCAAAGGCTCAGGAAGCTGCTCGCAAAAAGCAAGAGGCAGAAGCTAAGAAAAAGGCTAAAGAAGAAGAAAAGGCACTGAAAAGGGCTGAGGAGGAGGCCAAAAAGCAGGCTAAAATTTCTGAGGAGGCTCGAAAAAAGGCTGAAGTTGAGGCTAAGAAAAAAGCATTTAATGCCAATAAGAAATCTGAGGATGATGTCAAGAAACGCAATGTAAATGTTAACAAGAATGAAAATAAAAATCAAAATCCAGCTGCGAAACAAAATGTCAGTAAAAATAAAACTCCCCCAGAATCAGAAAATAAATACAGATTCAAAGACAATTTTGTAGGACGTAAACAACAAGCTGAAACTAAAAAAGCTGTGACTTTTAATGAATAATTGATAGATTTTATGCTAAAAATCCAGGTTCATAAGATCTATAAATCCACCAATTTCTTTCCTTTTGAAATTTGATTTTCTTTGCACATAGAGAAACGCCAATGCTTTTCAGTCAATGAAAAATCATTAGACTTTTTTGCTTTTATTTATAATTTCAGTACCACCTGTGACAGTTATTAACTATCCTTCACCAGTTCTCCCTTCTCCTCGAGAGGCTAAAGATGAAATTATTTTAATTTCTGGAAATAATAATAACAATGATATGGATGGTTCTGGAGATTGTCAAATATGTTCAGCTTATTTCACACATATCCCTTTTGATTCTGGCAACGATTCTTCCCAATATCCCCAAATGCCATATAACTACTCACAATATTATCCTCAACAATATCCACAACAATATCCTCAATATTATCCTCAACAACAGCCACAGCAAGCTGTTCAGGCACCTACCTCTGAGGAGCAGAAGGCAAGAGCAACAACTGTAGCTCCACCAACAGTGGCTGCAAGTGTTGAACACCATAATCACTCCCATGGCCATTCACACACTCTTAATGTACCTCCAATGTCTAGTAGAGCTCCTACAGCAGCTACTATCATTCCTAATGATAGTGCATCAGTTGTTCATAGTGCTAGAGAACACAAATCTCATCGTTCACACAAGTCTCATAAATCACATAAATCACACAGATAATGTGTACATGGGTTGCCAACTAATTGCCAATTGCTAAAGCTGAATATATTTTACAATGTCCTCCAAACTTGCCAAATCCTTGTGCCAAATTTTTTTCGGAACCATTTTGATTAGAACAAGCTTTCAAGAAAATACAATAAGTTTATTTTCACCTTCAATACCCTAAACAATGTATGCTTTATTCTAAATATCCAATTGCTTCTGCTTCTTCCTCTTATAGCACTTGGTGTTTCTCTTTGTGCAACCCTTTTATTTGGAATTTTTTTTAACAACTTTAACAAGCTTGTTCTCATAAATTTGGTTCTTTGTTAAAAGCATAAGCTGAGAATTGTACTTACCTATTAGATATTAGAAAGTTTATCAATTATTGTTTTCAAATTGTATATTATAAAGATAACAGTTTTAAATCTGTATTTTTAAGAAATAAATCTCTATTTTTTTTTATAAAGATTGTGTAGTTTTTAGAAGGAAAGTACATGGCTCAGCTTATGTTTATAATCAAAATTAATTTCTTGACTTTCTTTCTTACTTTAATCTGGATTTAGATTTTTGAAAGATTCGTTTTAGTAACTGTTAAGCATTGCCTAAGCATAAGCTGTAGCCATGTGCTTTGTTTCTGCTAAGAAGCCCTACAAATTTGTGAAAAGGCCGAAATGAGCCCAGATGTATGGTGGCCTACCGCTATCATTCAAAGAATTAAGTAATACTTTAAAAGTTTCCGAAAAAAAGTATGTTAAAAACATTTAAATTTAATTCTAAATGAAATTTTATTCATAAAAAAAGATAAAAGTAAAGATAAATCTAAATAAAAATGAAAGTAACTTAAAAAAAAATTAAAAACGAATTTCCCCCGAAAACAAAATGAAAAACAAAACTAAACTAAGATCAAAATAAAAATTAAAATGAATTCATAAAAAAATGGAAATGGGTAAAAAAAAATTAAATTAAAACAAAAGTAAACAGAAAGCAAAGTTAAAAAAAGTGTAGAGCCTATAGCTATCATAGTATACCACAATGCATTGCACTCAGGTCGATTTATCTTCTTTAGATGGCGATTTGTCTATAAGGGAAACTACTCTTTGCTTTATTTACATAAAATGACTGCTTATTTCAGAAGCAATGGATGAGAATTGCGTTTGTCAAGACATTCAAGGGAATGAAATGACTGATTTTCTCAAAAGAGATTATAGCCAATATAGATGGATCATTCCTACACTCGACCGTCGGTTGTGATTCTTTGATATATTACACTGATTTAACTGTATCGATTGAATCTGTGAAGGATGCTTGTCCTTTAGCCATATATGACTGCTAAATAGCTGTAGTGGAAAACTGCTTTGGCTGAAAATATGGAATTCAAATAGTGGTCCAAAACTAATAGGAGCCTTTTTTGCTAAAATTGTAAATTGATGACAGAAAGATATTTGGCCTCAAGATAAATTATCAGTTGAGATATTACACTGATTTGAGATGATACGATGTTATTTAGAAAGTTGTGTTGCAACAATATTTTTGTTCTTGGGATAGCACAAGATTCTAGTGCTGAAAATTGGCTGAGACCTGAACAGGTCAGTTGGCCGAGTGGTCTAGACGGTTGACATTGCTGGCGATTGGGTGCCTGACTCTGAGATCGCTGGTTCAAAACCCGTTCGGGTCTCAGCCAATTTTCAGCACTAGAATATATTATGCTATGCCAGGTAAGTGTTATCCCAATAACGAAAATAGTGTTATTACACTGATTTGACTGTATCGATTGAATCGGTTAATGATGCTGTTGCTGATGAAGCAAATGGACCAGGGTCTCTGCTTTGTTATAGGGCTATGTACAAATAAATAAGGCAAAAACATCAATTAAGGTTGCCCCGAGATTTAGCTTATGCTGCAATGTCTGAAATAGACCCTGTTGGATTGGAAAATCGTGCAGTTAGTGTCACCGCACTTACTGATTACCTTGTGATCATATCACTGTTAACAATTTATTTTGGAAGTAAAAAGATAACTTTGTGACCAAATTACTGATAATTTATCTTGAGGCTAAATTACTGTTATTAACTTGTGACCATATATACTAATTTGCCTTGTGACTGTTACTAACTTAACTTGTGACGAAATTAAACTTATTGAAACATTACTGTAATTAATTAAATACTTGTAGCCCCATTTCTATCATCAATTGACAATTTTAGCAAAAAAGGCTCCTATTAGTTTTGGACCACTATTTGATGTCCATATTTTCAGCCAAAGCAGTTTTCCACTACAGCTATTTAGCAGTCATATATGGCTAAAGAAAAAGCATCCTTCACCGATTCAATCGATACAGTCAAATCAGTGTAATATATCAAAGAATCTCAACCGACGGTCGAGCGTAGGAATGATCCATCTATATTGGCTATAATCTCTTTTGAGAAAATTAATCATTTCATTCCTTTGAATGTCTTGAGAAACGCAATTCTCATCCATTGCTTCTGAAATAAGCAGTCATTTTATGTAAATAAAACAAAGAGTAGTTTCCTTTATAGACAAATCGCCCATCTAAAGAAGATAAATCGACCTGAGTGCAATGCATTGTGGTATACTATGATAGCTGTAGGCTCTACACTTTTTTAACTTTGCTTTCTGTTTACTTTCGTTTTAAATTTAATTTTTCTTTTTTTTTAATTTCCATTTTTTATGAATTCATTTTAATTGTATTTTTATTTTGATCTAAATTAAGTTTTGTTTTTCATTTGTTTTCGGGGGAAATTCGTTTTTAATTTATTTTTAAGTTACTTTCATTTTGATTTAGATTTATTTTTATTTTTATCTTTTTTTATGAATAAAATTTCATTTAGAATTACATTTAAATGTCTTTTAACATACTTTTTCTCATAAACTTTTAAAGTATTACTTAATTCCTTGAATGATAGCGGTAGGCCACCATACAGATGATTGTGATTCAAGCCCTGGACAAGCTGAATTTAAGTCCTTGTATTGCTGAAGCAAACACAGATGTTGCTTTGGATATCCCAAATTTAGCATTATTGTCTTATAGTGAACATGTATTGTCATAATCCTTAAGCAACATTCAGGGGAAGAGATAATTTCATGTTAACTGCCTCCAATTAAAAGGACCTCAATATATTTGTATCTTTATTCCAAAGCAGTAGTGAAAGAACCTAGAGTACTGCCAGACAATAAGATGCCAATGTCTGTAGTCATTGATAAAGTTCTCAACCCTCTTTACAAAGCTGAAGTTGCTTCCTGTCTGTCGAATCAAGTTTTAAGCACTTCTAGTGACCATACTAGACATACTAGAAGCTACATTTTCATAAAACTTGGTATAGAATGATGAGAGTTTTAACAATTTCTAATCCAACGGTTATAATTCTTAAAACACAGAAGAGTTCAAAATTGATGATGCTTTGATTGCCCTTGAATGTATCAAAATTAGCTTGTAAAGCAAAATAGAAGCTAGACTTTTTTTAATTATCGATTAAATATTTGATGAGTTCTAAACAGAAATATTTTTATACTTTGCTCCTTATCAGCATGTGAGCACATCAGTTTTATTGAAAATTGTTAGGCAGACTTTTTTAGATTTGTGTTCATTTCTGAGTTATTATACCTCAGTTCAGAAAAGTTATTTGATCAATTGATGATCAACAATTTACTGATTAACAAATATCTGATGCAAGTCTTACCATCATCAATCAATGAATAAATTAGTGAAACTGTATGATAATACCTTTAGATGAACTTGAAAGAGAAATTAAAAGATTGCAACAAGAACATTTATTGAAGATGTATGAACTACAACAGAATATGGAAGCATTACGGCAAGATACAATACTAGATAGAACACGCCTACAACTGGAATTAAATACACAACAACAACAAGCTCCACCTCAGAGTATTGTTATCCATCAACCACAATGCCCTCCTAATATTCAACATACAGTAGGTTTTTTTAAGATTACATAACTCTGCTGTGATCATTCAGTGATGTCAAGGAATATAAGAGCTATTGTCTTTGACACTGCAATTGTATGAAATTTATCATAATGCTAGATGAATGCCATTTTGATATCTTTATACTAGACATTGAGACAAACAAATATTTTGTTTATTATATGACTAAATATTTTTAAATGCAGAAAAAGTAAGATGCAGGGTATTCCTTCAGTGAATGTAATTGTCACAGGCTCCTAATGACAATGAATTACTTAATATTATTGGGTTTTTATCTGAAACTATAAAGATATCATAAACAATTTTTTAAGATGAGAAGAGAACATATGATGAAACTTTTACAATTATTAAGAACATATAAAGTCATCATTGGATTTGTATTGTATTGTATCTGTGCTTCAATTTCTATACAATTTATAATGACATTTTTTTTCATATTTTAGCACGTTGAAAAAGGATGTTATGATCATCAGTAAGTGTTGATTTATATTTTATCATCATGTATTATTATGCATTATCTGACTCTGGGATTAAATTTTAAAAGTGATTAGTTTCTGTCACCATTCAAAGGACTTTTTCTTTTAACTCTCAGATTTTGAATATGTATCTAGAATTATGTGAAGAAGAATGGAGATAAAGCTCAATCTCTTTATTCTTTTATTTAAGTTGCAGTAGTCGTTTTTCATTGCCCTATCCAATTTAACATAAATCATAAGTAAGTCAGGTGCAGACAAGTGTTGTTCCCTCACTTACACATAGCCTACTGTAAAATCATTATTATTCAGAAGGGATTTATTTTTATGGGGTGACCAATCTGAAATATATACCGAAAGGGAATCAACAAATTTTTAACCCATCAAACATTTTCATGAGTAATCTTCTGAAATAAATGATTTCCCAGTTCTATCACACTGCTATGAGCACCCTATTTTTCGCTAGTTTTTCGTTGAATCAGTGTCCTACATTTCGCTGTTTTAAAATGAATTTATAATTTTGTCTAAACAGCCAATGTCGCTGCTCTCAAAGGTATGAATCTTTCTTTTCTTCAAGTTTTTGTCAAAGAATTGGTAAACTGTAATAACTTTTAAAAGTAAACAATTATTTTGAGTTCTGTCACAGTAATCATTAAATAAATACAAGATAAATTAAAAGTTAATTAATTATTTGAATGTGAAATATAATTTGTATGGGTGATGTGCCAGTCAGTGCCCATGGTTTTATTAGAATAGTTTATTACATGCACAAAATATCCAAATCCAAATCATTCCATATAACATTGCATTGCATATATTTTAAAGCGGAATATATCTAAATTCCTGAACTATATTAGATCATTTATATTTGGTCATAATAAAAGCGCTGACTGCACTTTGCCAATACTTGAGATTTGACTACAAAAAGCCAAAATAATTTATTGCAAAATTCACTATTAGTTTCAGTTGTAGCTGTGGACAAAATTATGGGCAAGGCAGCTACAATAACATGAACAATACAAATGCTTATCCTGATCCAAATGTAGCTCATACATGGGTTGGCACACATCATCGTTTGGAGAATGAATATGACCCTAATTATAATATAGCAATTTAAACTGTAAGTGGCCTCTACCTTTAATGTGCATGTAGTAACCCATTCTTATATTTTAACATTATTTTCTACCTAAACTACAGTTATACTAATCATGGGAACAGTCACACACATTGGTCATAATACCATTCAAAGTAAATCTTCTATTATTGTAGAGTTTAATCTTTTTCACAATTGTATCTCTTGCATATTATATATCTGTAGTTTAGGTGCTTTTCTTAATATGAGGTTCAGATATTTTCAAAACATATGAAACAATCCAAAATATAAAGATATAGAACTAACATGATTTGAAAATTTATGTACAAACAAATGTTTTTGACAAAATTGTATACATGATCTTAGCTCAGAAATAAATTCTGAGTATAATTGTGAAATAGAAAATGAAAATATCTCAACTGAGCTTCTAATATTTCATTAGCAGAAGTGTAAAATATTTAATGGTATTAGTTGAATATTTGTATGACTGTGCTAATGGAATAACTCTCTTACTCACACTTTTCAAATATTTTATCTAATGTACTTTAAATCATAATATAAGGTGTCCACCACCACCGAAACCCCCTGAACCACCGCCACCAGAACCTTATATACCACTACAATTACCACCACCACCACCTATACGAGTTGAAGAGTTTGTATATGATTATGATATTGTTGATGAAATCATACAAGTAGAGCTTATTTTTATTTACTAATATTAATCATCTAATTAGTATGCGCATAATTTATTGCTCTGTGTTAGTTCAAAGAAGGATAATGGAAAAGAATTAACCTTGAATACACCAGGCAGATAGAAAGATGTGGTATAGTTAATCCGGCCTTAATTCAGTTAAATTTCGGTTTATTTTTTTGGATATAATATATTTTTATTATGGATTAAGTTATATCTTTTAGTTTTATTATGTATTAACATAGTAAATTATTCAAATAGATCAATAATGAATTAACATTTTATTTAACAATTTTCAATTTTTTTGTTATCAAATTCTGAATTATTTTCTCAAAATATATCAAATATCAAATAAAAAATTTAAAGAATCTGACATGAAAACATTATTGAAGAAAAACTTTTAAAACAAGATTTTGCAAAATATATGAACTATATTCTTAAAGAAATACAAATACCAGTACTTCAATGATACAAAGATGGTCAGGATATGTAATTTACTAATTGTTATTTCAGGCCCCCGAAACAAGGGGGGCGAGGCGGACGAGGTGGAGGAGGGTATAGTTGGTATGTTGAAGAATATATTCCACCACAAGTAATAGAGGAAGGAGAAGATATTAAAATACCAAAAGAAGGTTATAAAATAGAACGTAGATTTCCTAGTGGTGGAGGGCCTCCTATTGAAATTGTATCTAGAGGACATGGAGGACCACCTCCAGGATCAATGGGACCAATGGGACCACCAGGACCACCAGGACCACCTGGGTTTCGTCTACCTTCACAAATACGTCCTCGACCAGGACCAGGTAATAGAATGGTAACTCGAAGTAATGAAGTATGGAATAGACCAATACCAGGTGTTGATGAAGGGGTTCAGTTTGATCATGATTGATTTCCAATGTTTAAATGATTATAATTTTATGTGTGAAAGGTTGAGGGTAGATGAAACCTATGTTCTGAAGAGAATATTTTATTAAAAGTTTTTATTATAATTTTATATAAGAATAGATTATATTTACATGTATATTAACCAATTTCTATATTTCATATAAAAAATATCTGTTAATGTCTTAATTTCTATTATTATTTCTCTTTTAATAAATTAGTTTCTCTAAATGTGTGATACTTTTTTATTGATAATGTGTGATGTGGTGTGCCTAAAGACTTTGATTTATTGGGGTCCTCAGAAAGAACAGGAAGTTTTCAGATATTCAGATAGTTATCAAAGCCACTAAAAAAATCAATCTCATTCTACATAAGAATATCTATTTTTGCAAATGTAAGCTTTTAAAGTGCCATTTTACAGGGTTCATTCTAAGCTATTCATATCACAGTCACAGATATGAAGAGATTGAAATAAAGCTAAAATTTGAAAATTGTACCTGCTCTTAAAACAGAATTAGTTCCTCTAATGATATACTATATGAAAAAACAAAATTGCGTTCACAATGCTAAAAGCCTCTAAATGTATTGTTGGACATTGAGAGGGAGGATTAAGTCCTACTTTTCATGAAGCTTGTAAGCATACCCCCATTAAACCAAATCTTCTTCACATAGTTCTTGATACATCTTTAATCAGGTTAGTATATTTTGTTTATGAGCATAAATTTACAACCTTTTTACAGTATAAATTATAACATGATAATACAAAAAAGTAATTTTCAAATTTCTAAATGTAAGATTTAACTGAATACCTGTGATTATTGTACAATTTTCTTTCAATTACAGGGCTGGATTTGTGATATTTTATGATTTTGTATTAAATTTGGACCCTGGTGTAACTGCAGTAAGACTAATTGTTGGTCTGCACAATACCACATCTAAAATGGGAGATCCATCTGTATTACCAATGGTTTATGCTGAACCCTCTACAAGACCTGAAGGCTATAATACTAACAGTGCTTTGGTTGGTGCTCGACAACCTGTTGCCAGGTATGATTTGACCTAATTCTGTCAAAATCTCTTTTTAAAGACATGTAATTTTGTAAACTTAGTGAAAGCCTCTTATTAAAAAACAATTGGCAGCAGTTGATTTTCAGAATTGTAAAGTCTAATGATATTGCTAAGTTGTGCAGACTTATAGCTTTTTTTTCCTAAGTTATGAGTTGCATATAGTTATTGTTTTAGTAGATAGTTTTGAAGTTGATCTTACATACCCAATACTACTTCATACTGTCTTCATACTTAATAAGATTAACTTAGTGACTGTTGTTATGTTTATATTCTCAGATGTCCACCAGAATCAGATTTAGGTATAGTAGTAGAATTACAATGTGCAGGAGGACCTGGTTCTGAACATGATGAAACTAGATTGATAACCAGAGCCTGGACTAAAATACCATTATTTAATGAGATTAATAGTTTGTTGGTAGGACGATATAGGTTACCATTACGTACTGTACCAATTAAACCATTTTTACCTAGCAATGACCTTGCACAAATACCTCAGGTATGTTCTTGACATCTTATTATCAACCAGACTCAAATATTTATTGTTATTTCAAAAAAATTATGTTTCTGAAATAAAATTTGGTACTGTAATTGATCTGGTAAGATTTTAGAGAAACTGTAAGGAAAGATTGATGAAAGATGTCTCCCTTGGAGTAGTCTGGTTGTCAGAGGCTTGCATCAAAAATCTACAGACTTTTGATATGATTGTCTTATTGATTTATAATTAAATAATGGATTTCATCAGAATCTTGTTCTATGTTTCTATAACTTAGCTGGATCAATAATTGAATTTATATAAAATTTTGTATTTATTTTTTGCAGTATGGACAGGCTGAAATATACTATAGAATTGTACACAGCCATGAAGCTGGAATACATTCTACATCTACTATAGCTGATTCTAATAAAGAAACATATAGCTTAGCTCCACAGGTAATGGTTATGTTATTATCATGAGATGAAAATGTGCCCTTGTTTGTTAGAGCAGTTAATTCTTATTTACCTATAATATTTCCCTGATGAGCTTATGTGACATAAGATTGAACCTAAGCCACTAAGTCACCAAAGAAGTTGACACTGGCAATTCCCTAAAGGTAACTTAAACCTATACTACCTCTTAGGATGATCAAATAATTTCATGTAAAACTTGGCCAAAATGTGTCTTTGTTCTTCAGTGGACCTACCTAGTGTGAAAACTATAAGACAGAATCCCTCTTTAATCTAATAAGTCTATAAAACTAAGTAATAATCCATTAAACTAACTCATTTTGAAACACTCTAAGCATTATTGTTATTAATTTAGAGCTGATTTTGTATGGTAATTGAAACTTCTCTGTTGATAACAATATTACTATGTCCATGATTTTATTAAACACTCTAAACGTTTTTAAGAATGATGTAATTTATCTTATGTAATTAATTTATTACCATTATTACCTGGTTGTCAGTTTATGTTTATGTTTTGTTTTTTTATATGTATTTATATATTATAATTTCTTTTTTTTTTCTCTGTATTTCGTACGACTCCATAGTTTTTTTGTTGTTTTTTTAGGTTTCATTCCTTCATCTTGTACATATATTGTTTATAACTTTATCTGGAGAGGATTCTTCCTAAGTTCTTGAAACTTGTATCCAATCCTTTTGAGTGTCTCAATAAAATATGTTTAAACTAAACTGTAAGCAGCGATTTTCAATTGTTACTAAGTTTAATGGATAGAGATTCTATTCTTTGCTCAAGGCACCTGGTATGAAATTATATGGCTTATATATTTATAGGGAGGTATAGTTCTACAACAAGTTTCTGTATCACCTATAATGTTACCACCACCACCACCATCAGCCAGCCCACCATTATCACTCTATCAAAGGTTGGTCATCAGATAACCAAATCCTCTTTATCAAATTCACATTACTGTAAGGCTACAAATTATTGCGAGATAGAAATTAATGTGTTAAATGCGACCTATCCTTGATCGCATTAATTTGTATCCACATTTTTAAATACATATTCCAAAGTGAATTTTATGGAGTTCAAAAATGGCTGTTATATTGGGTTAAGTATTTAAATTGAGACCGGGCGGGATTAAGTATTAGGTAATTATCTCTAAATTTGAAGCTGACTAGTAATCAATGACTTTAAAAAAACAAAAGATTTTTACACTGTTTTGACTATTTAAGATAAAATTTTGATCATTGTTCATGTCTTCATTCATTAATCACTTTAGAATTTGGATGAAATTAAATAATGCGACACCTTTCGCGGATCGCATTAATTTGTACTCGCATTTTAGTCTCTATACCCCATGTCGCATTAATTTGTTGACGCATTAATTTCTAGCCTTACAGTAATTAGAAAAAAAAATTATTTGAAAAATAATTTTAAATTTCCCGGATTTGTTGGTGAATTGAGTCTCTGAACATTGCAACATTGTTAAAACAGTAGAGGTATAGAAAGGTAGGCCAAGAATATATGACCATGACACAAAAGTTGATTGCTATTACATGTTTTTGACAATTACTGTACTATATTATTTTTTTACCACAGTCAATTTCAAATTTTGCTATTTCAGTCGCCTTGACAACTATCCAATGCAAGGAAATCCAAATCTAGAACCTCTGATTGGTTTCCAAGTTGATAGAGTAAAGTATGCTGAAGCAGGTGAAGGGAAAGTTCGTCTCAGTGTATATTATGCTTCAACTGGAAAGGTAAGGCTAATAAAAGCTAAGATTCCAAATTTTACTATATTGTATCTAGTAGTTGAAATAATAAATTGGTTACACAGACGTGTGGATTTTTCTTAATATTTGATGGATTATATTCAAATTTGAACCTTGTATGAGCTATCTGTATTTGAGATTGAAGTATTAAGCTATAACATTAATTATATTTTCTAGGTTGCCCAATCTGGAATTGGACCAGTGACTTGTAGCACAACAGCAGTCCGATCTAATTTTAAACAAGGTTACCATGTATTTGGTCAACAAGAAGCCTCATTCTCTGACGTCCAGTTTCAAGGAGATATGATGTTGATAGCCAGGTTTTATTTAAAGAAGAAACCTGCAGGACCAGAAGATGTGTATTTTGATAATCAGGAAGTTTCACCTTATGAAGATGAAACATTGGTGGCTTGGACTGCTTTACCATTAGTTCATACACATTTGAGAGGTAATTGAACTGACATGTTGTTGAGTAGATGCATAGCAAGTATTACTTGTAGCTTGAAGCTTGTATAATTTGATAAGCAAAATTTTGTAATCATTGAGTGTCACAGTAAAGCTTTTTTTTCTTCCAGATTTGACAGCTAGAAGTAGAGTGGATTATGATCCATCACATATGAGAATAAACATAGGTACCCATACATTAAAACTGTTTGCACCACCAACACCAGAAGCTTCTAGAATACCATTTGAAGATGTAGCATATAATAGAGAATGGAAGAGATATGGTAAAGCTACATTAAAGATTAATGTATTCCAAGGAATGGCTAGACCAGGATCATTGACACCTAGTGAACTCTCCAGTGATGGTGAAGATTCTATACCAGAGGTAAGTCATAATAAGATAAACTTTTTGAGCAATTCTTTATGACTCAGTGAGCCAACCATCTTAAATTCTAGACATCTTTGGCATAATAGTCAAGTTTTTGAAAACTAGTATATTTTACCTGTGCTGAATTTCTTCTATTGTGTACATGTATAATTATCTGCTATGACTGTTATCTTATTTTTCAGTATGCCTGGTTACCATTAGACAGAAAACGACCCCCATCAGAACCATATTTACCAGGTGATGGATTTGATATATATATTGATGGCTGTAGATTTTTACCTGATTCAGTTACATTTTCTAAAGTAAGTAAATCAGTTCAGTTGAAATTTGTTTTGAGTTCCATGCCTTCCTGTTTTAAGTCACCCTTTGTGACCATGCCTTCAGCCTTCTTTTAAGTCACTCTTTGTGAGGAGGAAATTAATCTTTAATTTACCTACTGATAGAGCTCAATGTTTTAGATCTTTATCACTTGAAGGGTGTAATTAACAGAGACAATTATATATGTGAAACTGCACTGACAGTGTATTAATTCCTATGTGATATTAAACAAAGGTTTTGATTATTGATATTATATGTCTATCATAGGTAGCAGGAAGAATATTAGATAGAAGATATGAAGTCTATGGTAGAGATATATTTACTAATGTTAAACTAGATAGTGATATTTATAATCCTATTTATGAACATAAAGAAGAATACAGAGACTCTACTATACCTCCAACTAGTACATTGTTGTTAAAGGTAATTTGGAAATCTAGAAACAGCGACAGATTAATTAGTAAAGTAGATGATTTTCAAAGTAAGAAAAGAATAGTTGAAGCATTTTGAGCTCTAAATTTACTGCAGGGTTATTTTCACAAGGATCATATTGATTGGTTTCTCTTTCTAGGTATATACCATTGATAGTTTCTATAAAAAGTTAACAGTAGTTGGTTATGCTACTCTTAACTTGTTTACTGAGACTGGTACTGAAAGACAACCTACAGTAGATAAAGCTGGCATGCAGGTTAGTATGGACACTGGTCATTATTTAGTTCTATTAAGTACAGTAAATATACTGTTGGTCAGTGCTTTTTGTTATACCCAATAATTCAGTCTGTAGCAAGTTGGATTGTTGTCAGCAAGGCGGTTAGGTGACATGGGTTATGGGCTTGAATCCTCCTTCATGAAGAAAATTTATGTTCCCACTGCGATTGTTTGGAGAGCTGGCTATCACCCTAACACACCTAATACCGTACAACAAACTGGAACAAAGAATACTTACATTATATGGATTCCATGTACAAGACAGGAAGGTTTGGTGGTTAAATCTCCAGGGATGAAATCTAAAAAAGAATAAGATGTGGAAGAAAGTCTTATAGTATGATTCCTGGCTTTTGCATCAAACTAACTCCATGTCAGGGAGGTCATTAGTGTTCATATTCTGTATATCTTAGCTGAGATCCAGTGATCTAATAAAGTGTACATATATTTTCAGATTTCCCTGAATACAGGAGCGCATCAGCTAAGACTGTACAGTACAGGACCTAATGGTGTTGATCCATTAACTGAAGGATATCTACGTAATAATAATACTAGATTGATACCTTGTGCATCAGTTCTTGTAAGAGTATCGAAAGTTCCAAAAGGTCCAGATGGTCAAGCACTAGAGGTACAGATACATCTTCATGGTTGAAAAGTAAAATTGAGTTATTGACAGCAAGCATTATGATACCGTTATGGAAAAAAAAGACAAAGTGCTTACTTCAATACTAAGCCTTATTATTCAAAAGGGCATAATCTGATCTAATTAAGAGCACAAATCAAAGATTCAGATTTACTAACTCAATATATTCATCTTATTTCGATTTCTAGTCCAGTAAAGTACCTCAGAGTGATTGGTTACGCCTTGGTTTATGGCAGCCAAGACCAAAATATACTGATAGAGTATACTATTCTATGAAATGTCAGCCTCTTAAAGGAGAGAACAAATTATTACATGGTATGATGAAACGGCCAACGATTTCAACAAGAGATGCTGTAGCTCAACATGCTCAAGCTACTACAGGGTTCATGAAGAGTGACAAGAATATGGAACAATATATAAAGGTACTGTATTTGAATTCACATCAGGATGAAATTAGTGTACAGTGATCTTGTTTGGCAGATTATTTACCAACATTCTTCTATTTGGTTGGTCTTCATAAAGTTCAGAAGCTAATTGGCAGTCTGCAACAATTTAAACTACAAATAATTTTTGGCCCATGGTTAGTTTACTTATATGTTATTTTTCAGAATCAACTTACCAAAAGTCTAGATGTTCGTCCATTAGAACAGGATCTTAACCTTATCTGTCAATATAATCCTAAACATGGCTTCAAGGTAAAACTCCTTTTCCTCAGATTGCAGATTGAATATAATTCTTTGGTTTTTGTTGTGTAGCATTGAAAAGAATTTGCTTCACATGATACAATAGGCTAATTTTTCTATATGAGGTTCAAAGTATAAAATCAGCATGTAAAAATATGATTTGTTGTTCCAGATATCTATAGACAGTGCTGTTAACCTACCTTGGTCAAACTTCACTCATGCTCATATATGTATCAATCCACCAGGGGCATTTTACTTGGTAAGTAATGACAACATTACAAACAGAATAATCCTAATAAAAACCAGACGCAGGCAGGCAGTCAATAAATTTCAGATCAGTAGTATCATAGTTCTGAAGATAGGCATAGGCTTTCTGATGAAGGACATAAATTGAAATATGGTACAGATTATTTGTCGAGAAATTGATGTGATATCAACAATTCTTTTTCAGGGAGCACCTCATGCCACATATGATAAACTAGTATTCACTGAATCTATAGACCTACGTAGTACCAATACTTCACCAGCTTGGAGAGATGGCTTTAAGGTCAGTTAAACAATATTGTTCGTTGTTTAAAACAAATATGACAAATTATTATTTACTGTTTTATTGGTACATGTCATGTACACATGTTTCTCAATTAATAATTAATAAAATCATTGCCACCATTTTTATTTTGTCGTCAAATTATTCTTATAGCATTATCCAAGACGATCCTATCATAGATTCCTCATTGCTGTTATACATCTTCAAGAAATTTTTGTTTCTGCTTCTAAAGATAATTATAAATATGGTCTACTTGAACAGGTTGGTATGAAGTTGTAAATTTCTTAATAAATATAAAATCTGCTTCTATATGTCTTATAAAGAATAAATAAGAAATCTAATTGAGGACAAGCTGGTTGCATTGAACACAGGATTAACAAGGATTGTTATCCCAATAAGCATGTTGAAGATGGTTCATAACACATCTTTCAGTATTCCATGCAGCCAAGATGCGTTTCTGCTGGTGAATCATTGTGAATCGGAGTTGTCAAACTTGCGATAAAAAGGCCCTTTTCTTTCATTCCCCAAGCCATATGAAGTTTGTTTAGCCCATGCTTAATGATGTAGGCCTTCTTAAAGATAGATGAGGAAATCTTATTTATGTATATATTAGGCTTGGACAGTGGTTCAGATATTTAAAGAGAACTATGCTTATACCACATCATTTCAACTACCATTATTCAAAGGTTCACCAAATCAACAATTTCTCAAACAATTAGCTCGAGAGCCTTGTAAAGAATGGATGGAAAGAAATATTAGAAGCCATAATGTAAGTATTTCAATTGAAGTATAGCTGAGGAGCAGAAATTAAAAAATATTTTTGGTTGTCAATCCACAGTCTAATTAAAATATAGACCTAACTTCCGTTCGTATTATATTAGTTTTTATGATCTATTGGCTTTGTACGTAACCACTACAGTTACATGTAGGTCTAACACTGCCCTTCAATGTGAACTGTTTGAACGACCTTTGACCTAACTCAGTTTTAACCAATTACGTGGCTTCCATCACATTACCATGTCGCAGGGAATGGAAGCCACGTAATTGGTTAAAACTGAGTTAGGTCAAAGGTCGTTCAAACAGTTTGCATTGAAAGGCAGTGTTAGACCTAACTGTAGTGGTTACATACAAAGCCAATAGCTAATAAAAACTAGGCCTATATTTTAATTAGACTGGTCAATCCACATAGATTAATTTTCTTGCAGTCTTTTAGTTATAATTCATTTCGGGAATATAAAGCCAAATTCACAGTCCTTGTTACCTTCTCAGATTTCCTTTTTATTTGTCTAATTTCTGCTATGTAGATTCGACTATTAGAAGGATCATCATTATATGTAAGAATATGTGATGCTAGAAGAGAGGATGAACTGGCCACTGATGTTCCTTTGAATAGATTGGTGAGTAAAATCATACAAAAACATTAAATTAAATTGTTATCACTTATAACTATAATTACATGTTAGCTAATTCACCCTTGGGTGCATGTTACATATTCTTGAATGTTTAAATACTTTTTTGGCAAAATATTTTAAATGAATTCTGACAGAATTGAAAAGAGCCACATTTAACTGGTTTGTTAAGTCCAGTATCCCCCCATATCCCCATGTCTACCAAAATATTCATGTAAAGTTCCCATACATCTGGTGTTGCCCTTGTTATTAACTGTGACAATGATATATTGAAGGCGGATGTTAATACAGACTATATACCTCGTGGTTTAGAAGAGAAATATGGCCGAGAGAAACCTGGTCGTGCTCTCAGTACTCTAATACCACAAGGAAAAACATCAGAAACATTTATTGATAACCTAGCTACTAAATTTAAAAGTGTAAGTAGTTTCAAAATCTATTTGTGTTACATAAAAAGATATGGTTGCTTATTTCATGTTTTTATGAGAAAACATAATTATGTAGAATGTTTCTAAAATTTCATAGTTTGAATGAGCAGTAGTACCAGTATATAAATGACAGCTGGGTTTACTGGAAAAATAATACTTTTTAAACTGCTGATTTGTCAAATTGTTGGCTTGGAAGACTTATGTGAGCATATGAAGTTCAAGTGTATTGAAATTGTGTGAATTTAGTGCCAAATATAATCAAACTTATACATTCCTTTCAGTTGGTGTATAAGTTATATGAAGAAGGAAATATTTCCAAGTAAACTGTATAGGAGAATAGGAAACCATTATCAACCATTTTGGTAGAATCATAGGAAAGATTGATTTTAGAATTGATATAAAATCAGAAGAATCTCAAATGATGTGATTTAGAGTAGATAATTTAAGGAACTATTATATCACACCAGTCTGTGAAATATGTATTGAATATAAAGTTACAATGTGTGAAACTTCGATTTAAAGTCTGTAGAACTTTGATTTGAATATGAAGTCTGTGGAACTTTGGATATAAAGTCTTTGGAACTTTAAATATAAAGTGTTTGGAACTTTGGATATAAAGTCTGTAGAATTTTTAAAGTAAAGTCTATGGAACTTTGAAGATAAAGTCTGTGGAACTTTCTTAACATAGTCTTTGGAATTTTGAAAGCAAAGTCTTTGGAACTTTGAATAAAAAGTCTGTGGAACTTTGATAATTAAGTCTGTGGAACTGTTAACAATTTTTGTGAATCTTTAAATATTTAGTAAGTGTAACTTAAAATATAAAATCTATGGAACTTTGATAATTAAGTCTGTTGAACTTTTTGTTACAAAACTTTTTTGTAATTATTTACCGTTTCGTTCTTATTGTATTTTAACAATATATATATATGAAATGAAATATGTACATTCATATGAAATGAAATATGTTTAGTTGTTATTAAGTCTGTCTGCTGATTAGGTTATCGTTTGTTACATGAATATAAACTAAATCATTTATTTATCAATTAATATTGATTATTATCGATTATGAAATTGTCACCTTCTAGTTTTTTTTCATATTGTTAAACACTTTAATTGAAATATGTGTGTGCAATTTTCAATGTATTAGTACATTTCTTTCACTTCAGTAGTTGAAATATTTTATTTAGATATTTAGGTAGTATATTATAGGTCTGTTTTGATAGAATCAATAAAGAGTTATCCTACCTCAGAATAAACTAGCCTTGCCTTTGATAGCAAAGTAACATACACCCACCAGCAGCTTTGATTGCAAGTACAAATCATTGTTTTGTTGTCCATTCACATCTTGTTCAAGTATTTGCTATAGAGCATTTAAAGCAGACAAAATAAAAATAAAAAGAATCCCTAAATAATTGTTGTTCGTAGAGTGAGCAGAGTTGCACTATGAAACGCGACCATAAGTCAGACACAATATATCGATGAAAAATTATCTAATCATGATAAAAATCAATAGGGATCATCTAAACATTAATAACCTACTAAATAAAAATCAAAAGAATCCATAGAACTGTTGCCAGTGGAGTGAGCATGAGTTGCACACTACTTAAATGGAAAAAAATGCTCAGTCAGACACCACAAATCGGAGATAAATTATCGGATCATCACAAAAATAGATAGGGATCATCTTCTTAATGATACTGACCAACAATATAAAAAACACTGTATTTTGTGATTTTGAAAAAGAATAATGCGAAAATACCCATAGTTTATACATGTATGTACAGTTCAAACTTTATGATTTAAGCATACTGGTGGTTACCAAGCAAAGTAGCATAGCAGAGGATCAAATGGTCATGTAAAACGTTTGTGATTAAAATATTATATGCACTTACTCCAGTGACAAGTCTCAGCAATTTTATGAACATACAACTTGTACAACCTTAAAACTCTTGCCAAGTTTTATAACTGTTCTTTTGCCAGTGGTTCTACAGAGCCTCAATATTGAAGCAATGGACAACAGTGTTAAGAACTGTGTTATGAGTCATGCTTCTAAATTGTGAAATTAATGGAGGTAATTTTTTTTCATGACATTTTAACCAAAACCTGCCCTTAATGCAAAATGATCTATTTATGGAAGTGTTTTGGAATTATTCTTTTATTTTATGGAGCTGCTAATAAATTTGGTGCCCATGGAATGTTTAAGTGAATTGTGTGTATGGAAGTGTAGGCCTACTTATTTTTTCAATAGGATCTCCTAATGAGATCTGAAATTTCTTTATATAGACAGCAGAAATTTCAATTATTGTTGAATGAAAACAACACATTTCATATCCTTTTAATTCTAAAATATACACAATAATAATACATTCAAGTTACTAAATCGATGATTCTTCCTTCCTTTTATTATTGAATGTTGTACACTATTATTTCATCCAAATCTTTCTATAAATTTCTTCTGGTTTCATATCTACAAATAGAAGATAGCTTGCCAGGCAAGGTAACATACGCCAACTGACAGCATTGAATTTGAATAATAAATTGGAGCAATAACTAAAAAAAAATTCGCTGAATATTTAAGTAAAAAAAAAACCTAAAAACTATTCATGGAAATCGTCAAATTCAAACTTGACCACCATCTTATCTATTTCAATACTCATACTGGGTTTCATCAAATATATTAAAAAATTGTAGCTTCTTTTTCACCCACAAAAATTTCTGACGCAATTTTTACTAAGTCAAGGGCAATAACTAAAAATGATTGGTTAAAATAAGTCATCAAATAAAAACTTGACTGCCGTCTTATCAATTCCAATGCTCATACCAAGTTTCATTAAAATCCATAGAAAATTGTAGCTTCTATAGTGTCTACAACAAATGAATTTTTACACAATTTTACTTAGTCAAGGGCAATTACTCATAAACTCTTCATCGAAAAATCGTCAAATTCGAAACCTGGCCACCGCCTTATCAATTCTAATGCTCATACCAAGTTTCATTCAAATCCATTGAAAATTGTAGCTTCTATTGCATCAACAATAAATTTTGACGTGATGTAACTAAATTCAGGGCAATAACTCAAAAACCCTACATCAAAAAAATCTTCAAATTCAAAATTGACCTCCGTCTTATCAATTCCAATGCTCAAACCAAGTTTTATTAAAATCCACTGAAAATTGTAGCTTCTATAGTGTCTACAACAAATGAATTTTTACACAATTTTACTTAGTCAAGGGCAATTACTTATAAACTATTCATCGAAAAATCGTCAAATTCGAAACCTGACCACCGTATTATCAATTCCAATGCTCAAACCAAGTTTCATTAAAATCCATTGAAAATTGTAGCTTCTATTGTGTCTACAACAAATATTGGGGCAGGGGCAATAACCAAAAAACGTTAAAATCGAACTTGACCGCTGTCTTATCAATTCTAATGCTCACACTAAGTTTTATACAAATCAATTGAAAATTGTAGCTTCTATTGTGTCTACAACAAATGTTGAAGGACTGATGGACCAACAGACCGACAGACAGGGGCGACAACAATATATGTCCACATATTCATGTGGGCGTATACAAAATCTACGATCAATACCCTACCACTTAGAGCTCCACTGTTCACAATTATCAATTTGGCATTTTTTTGTTGATATTTGATCTATATATATACCAAATTTGTAATTGAATGAAATCAAATTAAATACCAATACAAAGCTTAAATATATTTTTTTTAAAAAGAAAAAAAAATAATTCATTGTCATATTAAACCTATTACCAAATTGTGTCTGAGATAGATTCTAAGATGAAAAGGGAAAAGCTCAAAGTAACAGAATCAAAAAATTAAATATATTTGAAATTAGAATTTAAAATCAAATTTCAAACAATATAAATTGATAATCCATTTCATAATATCGCTAAGCATGAATCACAATAAGTTTTTGAAATTTCTATGGTTTATAGAATTTCGGAATCTATGTGACAGTGTGTTAAGTTTAGTTGTAGAGTAAGGATTTATGTTAAAGTATGCAGAGGAATGGAAAAATCATTCCGATATAAATTCCTAAATTTTACAGTCCACAGATGTCTGAATTGATATATATTCCAATGAAATATTTAAATGTAACCATTCTAGATTTTACAAAAATTAACCAAATACCAATCATAATTTTTCACATCAGAAAATTTTTTATCAGAGATCATTTTTGACCTGATGTTATCATTAGATTATGCAAATGTCTTTGTAAAAAGGGACATATAGCTTTATGTATCCAATCACACTTCTAAACAATAATCTATATATCATTTGATAGCTCAATTTGAAGCAGTATTTCTGCTTAAGTAATGGGAAAAGGGAAAAATGGTTCAATTTGAATGAAGAATCAATAATTGCAGTCTATTGAAACCATCAAAGTTAAATTTATAAGAAATCAAGTAATTTTGATCAATTCAATAAAAAACATTGTAGTTCTAACATCGATCATAAAAAAATGATTGGAAAATATTCAGAAAATACTCATAATTCCAGTTGATCCAGCTGTAAATGGGTCCAGATAATCTGCCAAAAGGAACAATACTAAGGTTTGGCTATGAACCAGCTGATAGATAGAATCTTTGTGAACCTTTGTTGTTTTCCGTGTAAAATATAGTTTGCTCTTTCTTTCATATTTCAAGTATTTTAAATCATTAACTATAAACAATGCTAACTCATATCATTATCATAACTTATTTCACTTAAATTAATTCATTCAATCTTTTTATAATTTTTTTTTATCAATTAACAGAATTATAAAAATATTGGATAACTTATTTTTAGTATCTTGTATTACTGTCCATCTGTGCACTAAATCAAAGATTTTTACAACTTTCATTGCATCATCTTTATTCCATTTACCCTCTCTACTCTGAACAGTGTCCATACTTTACTTTAAATATATTTCATTAAAGGGGCACAGTCTTGATTTGTTTCGGACAATCATCCGACAGCCTCAAACACATGAAATCTTTTGTTTAGCTAATCAGAAATAGTCTACAGAGCTTTCCTTTGAAATTTGAGCCTTCAAATCCATGGGTATACATAATTATCCGTGTTTGAAAATCATAATGTCTTAAGATATTATGAATGTCCCACCATATTGGAATATAAAAGAGTTATAAATAGACTACTGCGCAGGCCCACACTGATAAAACAAAAAGAAAGTACATGTAATAACAATTGTAGATTTTGTCAACAGGACACACAATTTTCAGACTGACTGAAGACCAGCCGCGTACAGCACGGAAAAAAAATAAAAAGTGAAATTTTTTAGGTATATTTCAAGGTATTTTGCGATTTTCATAGACTGTTTAAATGTAACAAAGGCCCAAAACGACCCCTAAAAATCAAGATTGTGCCCCTTTAAGATACTCAAATGGATTGGATACAAGTTCAAGAACTTAGGAAAAACCTCTCCATACTTCACTATATGAATCTCTTCTTCACAGTCAGGGTTTAGTATATCAAACGATGGACGCAGAACAAGCTCAACATACACCTCCTTGAACACATGAAAACTGAGAATAATTTAGAAAAATATCTGGCACTAGTCTAGATTTGATCCCCCTGAAGCAAGGTAAAAAATATAGAATGTCATTTGATTTTTTGATGATCTAATTTGCAACCGTAGGGCATCATGACCACACCTACTCGGAGCCACCCTGCAGTAATAGTGGCCCCCTCACCTACCACATGCTTGCCTTCAGCTGTCATGCAGGTTGCCGTCCCCTATCCAGTTTAGTAAAAAATAACACCGTCAATCTTATAGCCATTCCTACAGAGGGAGAAGTCCTAATATACAAGACTGAAAAATGTCCAGTTAAAGCCAAAATTTAGATTTACACAAATCCCTTTATCCTAAAGAAGTTGTATTTATAAACCATGCCCCTGTTGAACTTGGAAATGCACTCATACTTGAAGTTGATTTCATGTTGACTGACTAAAATATTGTCCACATAAAATCAACGTTTATATCTAAGAGCTCTAAACATTCATTCTTTACATCTTATACGATACACAGCTCAGTTTATAGCCACAGTGGAGGAAAGACTTGAATTGGGAGGAGAAAATTTGGCCTGACTTCCCTTATAACCTAAAGAAGTCATCTTTTCTCTTCAAACAAAATAGGATTTTAAGTTTTACTTGTATAAAACACATTCACACATTTACTGAAAGTTCAACAGGCAGCATAAATCAACCCAATAGATTCTCAGATTCAAGTGTTCAATTCCGTAGGGAGCTTTACAAGGATCCCTGCATTTATTTCTATATATTTTAACATTATCATTCCTTCAGTTTTATTTCTATCATATTTCATAACATTATCATACCTTCAGTTTTATAAAGATAAACAAATTCTTATGGAATACAATCAATAACTTAATAACGTTTCAACCAGCGTTCTCTGGTCTTTATCAAGCAATGAATAAAATGAAAGGTTAACAAGAATATATATATAAGTAAAGACAAAACAATTTAACATAACAATGGATTAAAACAATTCTAGGATTAAACAATTAATGACTTCTGGTTAATGAATTAAGTGATCATAGGCTCTAGGTATGAATACTCCTTGGTCTTTATTGATGGATGGACTGTGTCTTTTGATCAATAAAGACCCAGGAGTATTCATACCTAGAGCCTATGATCACTTAATTCATTAACCAGAAGTCATGAATTGTTTTAATCCATTGTTATGTTAAATTGTTGATAAAGACCAGAGAACGCTGGTTGAAACGTCGCTCAAATAAAGTTAGTAATTGTATTCCATAAGAATTTGTTTATCTTCATCAAACACCTTTACTTAATGTCATTTAAAGATTCAGTATTATACCTATCATATTTCATAACATTATCATTCCTTCAGTTTATTCTGATCTTATATTATAGCATTATAATTTTTAAAAAATTCATTCCTATCATATTCAACATTATCATAACTTCAGTTTTATACCTATCATATTTTATAACATTATCATTCCTTCAGTTTATTCTGATCTTATATAATAGCATTATCATTCTATAATAAAATTCCTTTTATATACAACATTATCATTCCTTCAGTTTTATTTTATATTATAACATCATCATTGATGTTGTATATATCATACAGATACTACATTACTGAATTATCATTCTTTTAGTTTCATTACAATGATGAAGTCTTTTCAAATTTTTTTTTAATTATCATAGGAGCCTACAATTCTAATCCAATATTGATCATAAATTTACTATTAAATTTACTCCTATAAATTATTATTTTGTTTGCATATACCTAGTTCTTAATTAGTAACATACATTATATATATATATATATATATATAATGTATGTTACTAATTAAGAACTAGGTATATGATATAATATCAATGATATATTTTGGTTAAAACCATACCTTTTAACTAAACTGTCTTCACATTTTAAAATTTGACTTCATCATTTGTAGCAAGGAGACTAAAATTTTTTACTAAATTTTTCTATGGGACCATTTAATAAGAAGGTTATCCTTTATTTTTTGTCAGTGCCTGTAAGACACTAGCAATCTATTAAAATCTACCTACTTAGATATCAAAGTGGTTAAGGCTATCGAAGTTTGGGTGATAATAAACAATTTCATAAAAATCTATAAAGAATTGTGCCTTGTAGAGTGTTTAAGAGGCAAAAATCGAACACGTTTTAAAGAATAAGGGGAAATAATTCATAATATTTTTCAACATTTTTTATTTAAAATTCTGTGATGACAAATACACATGCCTAGATTCAAAATCCATTATCTAGAGTGTTTGCAGAGCTATGATTAAACGAATTTTCAAGAACACAGTCAATAACTCATACGGAATAATGGATTTCAAAGATTTTCAATAGGGTTCATCCTTTACAAGGACAAATACATGTACTCATATTAAATATTTTTTTGATTTATCTGATATTCAACACTCACACAAACTTATGTCAAAATCCATCAAGAATTGGGCTTTCTAGTGTGTGCAATTGCGGTTGGACCAACCCTAATATATCAAAATAAATGTATGAAATTGAATAGATTTATTTCAAAATAAATAAGGATATCAAATTTGATAGATTTTAAGTAATAACCTTAATATATGAAGATAGCTAGCCAGGCGAGGTAATATACGCCCACTGGCAGCATTGATTATGAATAAAAAATGAATCATATACTTCTTTTCTAGGGTGATAAATGTACAAGTTTCATTAAAATCTGTCAGGAATTATACCTAATAACAAGGTAATAACTCATTTAATATTTTTAAGTAAGCTTATTTTTGATTATTAAAAGGATTCACACTTGGGTGATAACAAACAATTTCAACAAAATTCATCAAAATTGTATCTCTACAAGGCACAATTCTTGACTTATTTTGACAAAACTGGCTGAAATAGTTTAATATCTCCAAGGTTGAAGCCTATTGAAAATAAAAAAAATCGAAATATATTTAATATGAATTATTGCCCTTGTTCTTTAAAATTTGTTTGATTTGTGCTTTGTAAACACTCTACAATTTACAATTCTTGAGCGAAAATTGGCATGAGTAGATGTATTTGTAATCACGTAAGGATGACCCCTAATAAAATTCAAATAAATCAAAAAATATTTAGTATCAGTTATTGCCCTTGTTTTTGAAAACGCATTCAATTTTTGGCTTGTAAACACTCTACAAAGCACAATTCTTGACTGATTTTGACAAAACTAGCTGAAATTGTTTAATTTCACCCAAGGAGGAACCCCATTTGAAAATCAAATATTTAATATGAATTATTGCCCTTGTTCTATAAAATGCATTTTTGCCTCATAAATACTCTATATGTCACAATTCATAAGCGATTTTGACGAAACTTGGCATGAGCATTTGTAATCACCTAAGGATGAACCCTATTGAAAATCAGTTTTGAAAATTAAAGCCTGATTATAGGCTTTCTGCATTTTAATTGGATTTGACCCCATTTCGTGGGCGTGTAAAAATAGGTGGCATCATTGCTTCCCAATAACTATTATGTAGATATTCACATATGTTTACAGAAGTAGGATACCATATGGTTATGTTTTGTTATATGATGGAATAATGGTCTTACCATAGAGTCAAGATGTTTGTGCACATCTTGGTCCAATTAAAATAACAAACACAAGTCTACCTTTATGTGCAAGAAATAGTAATAGTACTTATTAACAATTGAATTTTTACAGCTTTAACTACTGTACAATAAAGTAGAATGCAACAATTGGACCTGGATGTGCAATCCTATCTTTGCTGGTATATACTAGCATTATCAAACAATAAAAAAACTTTGATATATGAAGATATATATTTGTATTTATTACATTTGATATGACAATGACGTATATTACAATGACAACAATTAATATAACCACTATATATATAAAATAGATATTCAATATCTAGGCTTTCTGTTTGATCTTTCTCATTAAGTTACTCTGTTCTAATGCTGCTTTTCTTTTCCTCTGAAATATATAATAATCAATATTTCAGGAGATAAGCTAGTCCTGCTACCACTGCACATTAGCTGTATTGGCATTTGCTTGTGACCAGGATTCAATTTAAACCTAGATTGTGATATTAATTAGATTTTTAGTTTCTCTGGCAATTTAGATTTAGAGAGGCTGTCTAGAAAAGAGTCCAGTTATTAGGATTGGGATGAAAACGTAAGACCTCTCTACTACAGGCAGTGTAGATTCTTTAGAATTAGTGATCAAAATAATAGACAAACATTATTTATTTTAATTAGCTCAACTGAGATGCATACAAGTATATTATTTTAGCATCCAGTAAATATATTCCAAATATCTGAAAATGACTACCCATGAATGTGGAAATGTTGAAACTTACATTAGGAGTTATAGAAGAATCAGTACCAACTACATCAACAGGCTCTGTTTTTATCCTAGGTGATTCATCATGTAGTTCTGTAACTTGTATCTGTGGTGTCAAGCTACCAGTCGATATATTTAATAATGATGTATCTAGAGCAGATGGTGTTGGTGGAGCAGAAGAAGGATCTAATGGTTCAGTCTAGAAATATAAATATAAATTTAATACTTGGTAGGTAAAGAGATTCTGCCATTTGTTCATTTTTAAAATAGAATATGTACAATACCGAGTATATAAAGGGTGGCTCGAATGGTGAGTTCTGGACATTTGAGATTTGAGAAATCAACAGGGCAGTAAGTTTGAACTGAGTTCCACGTCTGCTGAAAATATTGTAGGAATTCAAAATGGCAGAGAAAGGAAAAGAAGAGAAAATTTTGAGGTACTGTTCAGTTGAGGCATAGTCTAAAAAAATGGAACCGGTTCAGAAATTCATTAAAGTACCACCTTGGAGAATGTATTCAAATTCTGATTAAATCGACTTGACCTTTCCATATAAAATTAATTGATACAAGAACAATTTCTAAAGTTTCCTACCTTTATACCATTCAGTGTGTCTAGTCTATGTCGTAAAGTTTCTTGTTCATATTCACAATTAGCAAGGGCTATCTTTAACTCGTACAATAAAACAATATCTTGTCTCAATTCATTAAAATTCTGTACTACATCATCAGTTGGTATAGGATTAAATTCTAAAATAAAAATAAATTGTAATGTTAGATAATTTTTACATAACCTAGGATAACCATGTCCATGTCCTAAGACCTAACTCTGAACCATGTAAAAGAGTTTACCATTATTATTACCGTTATTGTTATTATTGTTGACAGCAGATGGCTTAATGTAGATGGTTAGATCGTAGTTCTATTGGTCTTTTTCAATATTATATATATAGGCTTCTGAATTGGTCACATTCAAATAAATGTCTATAGGATTTTGTCACCATTTTTTTTTTAGTGATATGTATGTGTTGTGTATTTTGCACTTAACTCACCTATTCCCAATTCACCCAAAACCTGTTCTATGGCCTTCATCTTCTTCTGACCAATAGATGCTGGTAATTTCATCTAAGAATAACAAAAATAACCGTATAACATGTAAAAACAAATGGAAGTGGGTATGGATTGGTCTACAGGAACTTAATGATTCTAGGTAATTTGCTAATACACACTGTGTATGCATTGGTGAACAAATTTGTAAAAAAATTATATTCAATTTAATAGTTTTTTTTACTTACCCTCTGACTTCTCAAAGACACACCAGACTGTTTAAAATCAGGGAATTTGATGCCACAAGATTCAGGATTTGACTGAAATTTATTTTTTTATTAGAATGAAATAAATAGCAATTTTGTTAAAGGGATACTGTGTCTTAGCATGAACATAAAATTTAAGTTCTCAAAAATGGTCAATATTCATCAGTGAACTTACCTGGTGTCATAAAGTCATAAAGTGTTATTTATAGTACCAGGTATATTTAGTGATGAATAAGTTTAGAGCTATTATTGGCCAATTTTTTTATTAAAGATTTTATGTTCATTCTAAGACCTATTACCCCTTTAAAATCTAGACTAATATGGCCCTAAATCTTTTTCTTGTATTTACAGTTATTCAGAAAAGTTTTACAGAATGTTTGAGAACAATTGTAGTCTATAGGATTTTGTTAATTCTTCCATTAAGGTCAGCATCAATCGTGTTACAACCATGATATACCCCTTAGGAATAAGAAAGAACTGCATAATAAATAATTATCAAACTTTCAACTGAGCAGAAGTGTTCTCTCACCTTGATCATCATGCCTTCTTTAGTTTTGATTGGTGGGAATTTTTTCTTGGCAATCCTTTTATCTGCCCTTCTAGAATCTATATTACTATCAGCTGCTGTTATCAACTTCTGTAAATCTTGAGTTTTCTTTTCTCTTTCTTTCTTTCTTAATTCAATTTTCTTTAATTCTGCTATTAGATTCTCTTCTTCTTCAACCTGAAATAAAAATGATGATGACATTCTTAGTCCTGAGAAACACTTCAATATGGTATTAAGTGATTCCCTTAAAACAAACATATTAATAAATATGTGTAAGGATGTATGATATGCTAATGACAACCTTGATCTATCTTTCTCATCAGCCATCTTTTGGTTCACCTTGACTTATTCACGTGAATTTCATATTTTGATTTGCAAATGAGTTAAAAATCATCAGGTAATTTTTTTATTGTATAAAAGTTGATTTGAAGAGGCAAATCATTTAATTCTATAAAAGATTTATTATAGATATTTCCAGCATACCTGTTCTGGAGTTCTTTCAAACAATTTAGTAAGCTGAGCTTTGCGCCTCCTTTCATGTTCTGCATCAAACACTTTTATTTTAGGTTCAGTACCGACTGGAGCTCTAACCTAAAGAAACACAAGTTAATTAATATATGTCTGTACATTGATGGTACATTGATGACATTACCAGGAATTGTGGAGTGACCATCTATAAACAAGATTACATTGTCCAACCACAGAGCTATCTGTTATAGATATCCTTCAAGCTTCAACAATTATATCATATTGAAGATGATGAAATAAACTTTTTTTAACATTAGTTATGTCAATAAAAATGTTCCTTGCAATTCTTTAACATGACATATAAAATACCTTTTTCAAAATATTACATATATTATAATATCTTTCCTTTAAATCTTCTACACTCCTCTCTTTATATTTCTCTTTATCCCATCTATCATGAATGACTATAAATCGTAGATCAAATCGTTTACACTGATCAAATAACGCATCAGTTTCTATACGAGTCCAACTATCATCAAGTAAATGTTGTTGATATTCTAAATCAGAGTAAGTAGGTATATCCACAGTCTGAAATATAAAATATCAAATTCTTGAAGCAATAAACAGTAAAGCAATAGTTATCTGTGTTAATGATTTAACACATGTCCTTACAACAAAATTACGGATTATTGTTTTGATTTCATTACTGTTTTTCATGGAACATTTTCATATTTTATTTTATTAATAACTGTAATAATTTGATTATATAGTGACAGCAACAAGGAATATTGCTTAGATTTTCTAATGTTTTAAATTTCATTGTAAAATTAAAGTTTACCTTATTAAATCTAGAGAAGGGATAGTCTTTCCCTTCATCTGCTATTCTTCTATAATGGTAAAAAATAGCACCATCCTGAAATAAGATAAGGTCATACTTCATATTTACTATCTTCTAATCTTGACTTTCATGTCAAAATAAATTGATAATTAACTGCAACATTATCGGCTTGAGATTAGTATGAAATTAATTTTTATTACCTTTCTTGCTGGGTTAGTAAAGGGCATCCATTTCCATGGTCTAACTTTACTACTGCCTATTTTAGCCTTCATCTGTTTATAACCTTGTTTGTTATCTGATGGAACTAAAGGTGGACCATCTCTCCTGAAAAACATTTTGTAGCTTGAAATCGACATTCCAATTCAATGTATGATAGTTATCCGCGAAAGCATCTTATTTCAATAATTAATAATTTTGTTAATACTTATTGCTATTTTACATTTAGGAATTAAATGATAATGCCATGCATGCAATGTTTATTCAAAAGTAAGCAACATCAACACCATAAAAATATTTAATTACTTGTTATCTGTCCATAACAATCCCCATAATTCTCTGTGCATTCCTTCTGGTTTCCGGACATTAGCTTCTGGTTTCTTCACTTTTTTCTACAAATATAGCAACATCAATACAATAATGATACTGGGTAAGACTTTTAAACCTGTAACACATGAAGTTTTAACAATCAACAAATATTATAAATCTTCTTTTAAAAATTATGGTGATGTCTAAAACAACTAGTTTGCTAGTCTAACATAAGTAAATTATATATAGCCTATATTACCTTTTTACTGTCGTTCATGAGAGACTCCTTTGTAACAGGGTCCTTATCTGGAGTCTCAAGATCCAGGATATCTCGTACATCACTTCCCAATGCCATCTTAAATATCCTTGCTTAGAACTAATGTCAGTAATGATCTGTAATTAACAGAACAAAAGACTCAAGCAAAAATGATAAATATCTAGATTCAAACACACAAACTCCATGACATCAAACAATCATAAAGAAAGAAGGGCATAATCAGTTAACTAGTTCAAACTATATACTAATATAAGATTTAGAAATAGTAATATCATAGACATATATTATATAGTCGTGGAGACATAGCCAATACACATAGGCTCAATTTTGTTAGGCCGAAATAGGCTGAATATTGCTAAGTCAATAGCTTAGTCAGTTTTCTGGGCCATCAAATAATTTGACAGTCGCATAGTTAAGTAACTTGCACTGTACCGGCTATTTATAACTTCTTGTTGTCCAAAACACAAGTTTGTCTTCAATTAAATTAATTTGTTGTTTTTGTTAACTCAATGGGCGCAGCCATATTGGATAGACTGTTATTATTATCCAGTCTTATTATTTACTATAGCTTTTCCTTGAATGGGAGTCTGGTTAATCAAACTTATCGAAAAGGGAAGACAACCGAAAAGAGAGAATTTTCATCATTCAATTTTTACACTTCTTAAAACATATTTTTAATTTATTGTCGTTGCGTAGGCTAATATATAGTGAAAATGCCAACAGGTGATACAGAGAAGCTTGAAGAAAGAATAGAATCATTTACGAAAGATATGAAGTTGGGGTATATATTTTACCTTCAAAATTTCATTAGATTCTAAATGAATAAATAATAGATCTAATACCGTAATAAAAGGATTGTTATAGGCCTACATTCAAGCCATCAACAACGAGCCTTAATTCGGTGTATATTATTCAGTATAACAGGAATAGAGTTGGATGTGTTTCAATTAAGTCTGTGATCATCTGTTGAAGGCTACTTTTGATTGTTGAATTTGCAGGACTCTTGACTTTATCTGCGTTTATACTTTTGAATATAGGCCTTCTACCATGGTAGCCCACTTTGAAAACAATGAAAGTTTGCATATGAGATGATTAAAGTGGTTATAAGTCATTTTTTTGTCTTTTTTACAGAAACCAACAAGGCTCCTACAGTGTTGCCAATAATACAGTAAATCTATTAGTTAGAATAATAGCTCAAACGAAATGGATCAGTGCATTGTAAGAATATTTATTTAATTAGACTATTCAACAATAATTCGTTTATGTTTATTTGAGCAAATATTGAAACTATTATAGATAATGATGGATTAAATCAAATTTTTTATGTTAAATGCAGAGATTTGATGAATATTGTCAGAAGTGAAGGTAAAAGATTAATGGCATCCCAACCATCAGAGACGGTTATAGGAAATATGGTGAGGAGAATATTAAAAATAATCAGAGAAGAATATACAAGGTGATTTACAATATTTATGTTAAATAGAACTAGCAAAAGCAAGTGTAATTAAATAAATTATGTAGAATTAACTTTCTCGGTTTTATTGCTTGTGGACTGTTAGTGTGATATTTGTAATTGGAAACAAGTCTATTATACCCCATGTCCCTTTATATATTCCCTTTATATATTATCCTTATTTAGTTATTGGTATACCATTTCTAAAGAAACATGGTTACACTCTTGAGTATTATATAGAAAACAGGACCTTATTACAATAGTCAATTTTTTTTTTGTCAGTGCTTCAAGAGGTACAACAGAAGAAGAAGAATCTCAAGATTCACTTCATGTAAGTTAAACTCCTTTAAAATTATACCATAGTCAATAAGATATTTTTATATCAATGTCTTTTTAAGTCATTTTTAATTTCTTATTTCTTTTCAGAAATTATTATTATCTGAAAAAGAAGCTGAAGACTTCAGTTCACAAACACCAACATTAAAGGTAGGCCTATATAATTCATCTTCCAGTTTTTAAATTTCTTCTTCAATGATCTTTAAACTTGCTTGATTTTCTCCTATGAATAATTATCTATATTATGAATATTCAGACTTTAAAAGTATTAAGACACCAAATTATGTTTTGATTTTTTATCATATTTTAGGCATCTGTTATAGAGGCTGTATCAGAATTAAAGTCAGAATTAGAAACAAGGTAATAGTCTATATATTTCAATGAAAATGGTAATCAGTACATTTAACAATGATAGCTAGATTTCTTCTCTAATATAATAGTGCTTCATGTACATATTGATTTTAGAGCAATGTAGAACTGTTATCACACAGTGGAGTCATCAGACACCTGAAACATTTCCTCTTTTACATCTTAATGTTTGATTTCAGTGCTGAGAATATTTCTGCTCAGGCTTTAGAACATATACATGCTAATGAAGTAATTATGACCTGTGGAAAGTCAAAAACTGTAGAAGAATTCTTGAAAGTAAGTTAAATTATTTTCAAATAATCATTTTTTATTTCCATAGCATACAAGGCTGAGCTTAATAAATTATGGGCTTGTTGACTAAAAGTATTGGCATTGAAATTCAAATTTACAATAATTATGTTCATTTACTAATCATAACTGCATTCTTTTCTTCATGATCAGACAATTTTAAGCACATTGAAAAATCAATTATATTTAATTAAGCTTCTAAGCTAACAGTAGATGTATGAAAAAAGAAAAATTCTTAAGACATATTTTAAGTTATCGCTTATGGTATTAAACTCATGTTTTGAGAATCACAAGTTGCAGATGTTTTTGATATCTTATGTTACAGAATGCAGCCAAACAGAGAAAGTTTCAAGTAATTGTTGTTGAATGTGCACCATTTTATCATGTGAGTTGTAAAAAACAAATATATTTGTAATATGTTATTATATTCTAAAAGTATGATTTATCATCTAATCTATACAACTACTTTATAGTCAAATAGACAATACAAATACTCAATATTATTAATCTTGTTTGGTCATGTAGATTATGTGTTATGTTTTGTTTTACATCAATTTTTGTTGTGAATATAAGGGTCAAGAATTAGCATTAAGCTTGGCTAAATCTGGAATAGAAACCATGGTAATTAATGATACAGCTGTATTTGCTATCATGTCTAGAGTTAATAAAGTTATTATTGGTACTCATACAGTTATGGCTAATGGAGGGTATGTATTGTTATATACAATAATATGACTGTGTCTTTTTTGAGAGTGAATTCAGCAAGTAAAGGACATTAACAGGTTATAAAACCCTCTAACTTCCAGGCTTTGCACTAAATTTTCCTTTGTCAGTGGCTGTTGCAATTTTGAAATTAAAGACTGGCATAGAAAAAGTGTCTAATGATTTAAGAATCAATGTTCTAAAAGATGAACAGAGCAGTTTCCAGTCTATATTAGCCCCCTTTCATAACAATCAACATTGCTGAAATATGTGTGTACGGCTTGTAATTTCAAATAAGCAGAATTGAAAATGACTTCTGCCGATTAGTAACTTAATTATAGCTTAGTGGATGATGATCATTAAAACCAATATAATATATGATAGTACAATAAAATCATATGTGTTTATTTCAGATTAAAAGCCATTAATGGAAGTCATGCTATAGCTCTGGCAGCCAAACACTATTCTGTTCCAGTGAGTATTTTTTTTGCTAACTGATGCAACATAAAGTTGCAGAACAAATGCCTCAACAGCTTAGTTCACATGTATATGTTAGGAATACATATTCGTACAAGCAAGACACTTCCGTCAATGAAAAACTGACAAAATAGGGAGTAATGGTTGTATAGTAATGGACTCCTCAGAAGAGAAATAATTGCAAAATCTTAGCTGATACTATTTTATGTATATTTCTTCAGCAGGAGAAGTGCTGAAATTATTAAGCTACCCACATTAATTCTATTTCAGCTAATTGTTTGTGCAGCAATGTTTAAATTATCACCACAATACCTCTGTTCTTATGACCAGGTAATTATATAGGGATTATTATTGAATTTTTTTTCATGTTGAACAATGTTAACTTGACCTTATCTAATGAAACACGACTTACATTTTACTTGTGTGGATATTATTTATTGTGAAATATTTCAGGATGCCTTTAATAAGTTTGTAAGTCCACATGAAGTGTTACCTTTTTCGGAGGGTGAAATTCTAGCTAAAGCACAGATTCACAATCCAGTATTTGATTATGTTCCACCAGAGTTGGTCACATTATTTATCTCAAATATGTAAGTAAACCAACACAAATGGTGTAACAATCAATGTTTGCCTTAGAGCTCCGAAACTCAACTTAAAATTCAGATTTTATAGAAATACTGAATACGATAATAATGCTAAATTCAAAATCATTTTGGATGATTGACCAATAGAATAAGTTTTCGAGCCCCAAGATGTCAGAGGGCTTTTTTATATTTCAACATTAGTGCATGCAGCAGATTAATATTATACTAATATAAGTTCTTCATAGAAATAAATAAATTCCTATAGAATAAATCAGTCTGTTGATTTAACAAAGAGCAAAGATGATGGGTGTAAGACGTTTATATTTTATTTTCCTCTTGAGTAATTTGAGTGCAATGTTTGTATTTTTCAGTGGAGGTAATGCCCCATCGTATGTGTATAGATTACTCAGTGAGCTCTATCATCCTGATGATCATGATTTAGATAACTCTAATAATTCTCATTAAAGATAATTCACTGTAAACACTGTGTCCTTATAGATAGAACCTCAGAAGGAGTAATGCTGCTTGTAAATGGCCAAGTTCAATATTTTTAGGCAATCCTTTTAGTGATACCAGCAACTTTAATGGATATTTTTTGCTTGATAACCATTTCAGTCTCTCATCATGCCTTGAGTTTGATATAAAAATTGGTAATACAAATGAATGGTTTTGAATTTGCTGCATTATCAACTCAAAATACTTATTAAATAATAATAATTAATAGTTTATGGCCCAGTTTTATTTTTCAACATTTCATGAAATAACTGAAAACTATGTGGTTGAAAGTTTGATTGAAGATTTTTTTGGGGAATATAAAAGTATATTTATTTATGTAATGGAAAGAGAAACAGTCTTAATAGCAAATCTTTTTAATTAACCAAATGTTACAAAACAAGAAAAAATTGTAAAAAAGTACAATAAAACACAAATTGTATTATTAAAACTGGTATTGTATATTATGTTTGTCCACTTTAATTGGATGGAAATTATTGGACGGCAAAATGAACACTGTTAGCACACAATCACACAATATACAATGATTAAAATGAATCAAATGAACATTAAGATCGCTTTATATGGAATTATTCTAGATTGGAATGCAACTAATTCAATGTGGAAATATTGATGAATCAAAAAGCTGATATATGCTTGAATAATGTTTGGCAGTGTTTGATGTAAATACAGTGAATATAGGCACTATAAATGGCAGTCAAATGCAAATGATAGAAAAATAATCAAGAAATTTTCTAATTGGAAGAAAGTTTGAGAGTTTGAACTTGAAATTTCTTACATACTGAAATAAAATTTTGTTTGCCAATTTAGATAAAATGAATGCTGTACACTATGTGAAATGAAATTTTCTGAGTACTTTTCTGTCAAACCCAAATTTTAATCAAGCATACAGTGTTGACATTTAAGACATTGCAAATCTTGAAATCTTTGATGAATTTAGGTTAAAAGTCACTGGACGGCATTGAAAATATAAAAAAAAAGCATCTAGTATCTTTAAAATAGCACCAGCGAATATAAGGTAAAAAAAAACCTATCGAGTCAGTCATAGTCCCAATTATGAATATACATAGACGTGACCAACAATCTACTTGTAAAGAACATGACAAAAACAGAACAAGAACATGTCGTAATTAAGCCTTGTTTCATCAATTAAGAAAAACACACACAAACATTTTCACTATTAAACTAGTGCTTAATACATACATAAATTTCAATAGGATAGTTGTCTGAAGATTGCCTATTTGTGTGATAACATGTTTCAGGTTCTGTTTTGATATTTCTATTTAGATGGGAATTCTAGATTTCTAGTTATATCTTCTATACATACAGACATACGTATCACATCACAAATAACAGTAGGTGATATTCTGGACGGTAAAGTGATTAACAACAATGATTACAATCTTAATAAATACTAACATCAAAAACACTATATAGTAATAAATATACTTCAATAATAATAATAATTCATTGGAAATAAAAAATTGCACCATTCATTTACTTTTAAGAGCAGTAATAGCTATTTATGAACACATTGGAATGTAGATCTTTGTATTGCTTAAGATTTGTTTTTTTTTGTTCTTTGATTAAATGATTTGAGTGTTTTTGGCCAATGATCAGTTGAATTAGATGGAAAAGTGAAAAGATCTATAGTTAATCTAGTCATAAATATGATGGTATAATTGTGCTCTATGTTGGAAGTATAATAGTCTTATGATAATGAATAGTGATTTTAAATAACATACAGTTTCTTTAAATTCTGAACAAGAACACAGGATGAAGAGAGCCTCTTCCTAATTGGAACAAATAAGAACCACAAAGGCAACCAAGCTTAATACATACTGTATATAAAATGTGCCCATTGAACTTGATTCATATTAAGTAGTGTTATATAAAACACCATATAGTTTACAGAAGGCCTGTTTAAATGTAATATTAGAGAGATGTCAGTAACCTACTAGTAATATGAATATATTAATGGATGATCATTTCAATCTGGCTCATTATGAATAAATGTAATGTTGGAATGGACAGCAGATTATAATAATTCATATCTAGATTAAGTAATAAATAACATTACTTTGAACACATCAGCAGCAGTATATCAGGATTAGCTTAGTTATTCTTCTAATTCGGTTTCTTTCATTATTATCTAAGCTTGGCCTTTATAAAGCCAATATTATGAGTGGTGTGCTGCCATTTTTATTTTTTCCTTTTAGGATCAAGACCCAAAGTTTTCAAAATAATAATTGGTAATTGTTTTTTTATATGGCACAAAAACAAAACCCAAATTTCATCATACCTAAGAATGTCTTAATAGACATTGACTTTGGTAGGATTCAATTTTAAACACTAAAAAGGTTATTGCTCCAAAAAGAACAAAATAAGTGAGACCATACATTAGAAATATAACTAGCACTAAGAAATGCTGAATCCCAAATGGCAGTTGTTAAACTTGACTTCCTCCTTTGGACATTTCTATCAAGGCAAGGGCTGAAATCAATTCTCTGTTTTCTGTATGATTTGATGAATGTACCTGTTTGGCTACCTTACGAGGGCTTATGTCTTGAACACTTATGGTATCTTCTAATTTACGTTTATGAGATGACGATACTTTATTGAATGAATCATTACAAGCCATTGCCTCATGTCTGAAATTAAATAAACCAGTTTATAAAAAATATCGGGGATACTTAACCGTTGTCCTTTTCGCTTACCAGTTGTATTGATCGCAACAAATGACAAAGAACACCGATTTTGTGTTGATTATTAAACACACAATTGACATAAATGTGATTTTTGACTTATGTTACTTATTTTGGTGATTGTTAATGAAAACAGGGTCTTAAGAGCCACCAACAATTTATTGCATAAATTACCTTGCTAGCCACCGTTTTATCGGACTGGCCACTTCAACTTCTACTAATGGCGCCAATGATTTGGAAGGTGATGACGATGGTGAATGTGAGGATGTTTTTTGTCGTTGAAGTGATGCGTAGGGATGATCTGAACAGTGCCTATTGGCATGTGTAAATCTACTGGAACAGCCTGAAAATGTGAAAAGTCTATATAATATATTTGAATATTTCAAGAATCATGCAAAACAATTGACAACTAGACAAACAAATCTTAGAAAACTGAATTTGATTGGAACATTCGAACATTCAGTGAACATGGTCTTTCTCTTAGTAATTTATGTATCTAGAATCCTATGTTTTCAACCGTGAGAAGAAATATTCATTCACGGCATTTAATGTATGATCTGTCCCTTACCTTCTACGGAACATTTAAAAGGTTTCTCTCCAGTATGAAGACGTTGGTGTGTTTTAAGCTGTCCACTTTGACAGAAGGCTTTGCCGCAACCATTGAAATTACATTTATATGGCCTCTCTCCTGAAATATAGCAATAGGTCTAAGATAAACAGATTGCGGAATGAAAATTACAACGGGGTATTATACTTGGCAGTCATTAATTATGTGTTTTTCACACTTTGATATCTTCTTAAAGGCTACTTCATACGTCGGTACGTCAAAGTGTTCGCTACTCTGTTAATATATTCGCTATCCCGTCAATGAATTAGATTGACCAACAACCCTTAATTTATCCAATAATAGGCTTTATGTACAGCTCAACGAATTACAGAATTTCCTTATCAAGAGCTGCTCATGCACTATAATGTTTTTTTGTTTGTTTGTGAAAGACCGAAAGTTTTGCATGAGCAATTGCCTTATAAGGAATACTCATAATTTTGATAGAAAACTTTTCTTGGACCACATTATGCTTTGATAATTGTTGCTTTCTTTATATCGTAAGTATAAAGTTAAAGCTTATGGAGAATATTTATATCCTGTTTAAGAGTAGACGTATTATATGTGAGAGATAAAACACGACTACGAGGTTATGCTTGGATTTGTAAAACCGAGAAGGAAGAAAGTTGACCGATTGTGAAACCTGAGGGCGTTAGCCCGAAGGTTTTACAAGAGGTCCAAACTTTCTGACTTCGAGGTTTTACAAATCCAAGCATAACCGAGTAGGAGTGTTTTATCAGACTTATAAACCGTCAAATATTTTTCATTAGCTCTAAATATACAAGTTTCGGCAATCTTTTGTCATGTATACTATGGACATAACGGTTTATGTTTATCTACAGCCCATGTTGCTCGTGCGTTCAGATAGCCTAATTTACAAGGTTTTACAAATGGTCATGTGACAAATCCACTCACGAATGTACACGTGCGTTCAATTTCACTTTCATATAAAAAATTTAAAAGGTTTTACAAATGGTCATGTGATAAAACCACTCACAAATATACACGTGAGTTCAATTTCACTTTCATATAAAATAGACGACTGACATTGTGATATTAGCAGACGAATATTGATAATCTGATGATGGAGGATGACGATATTTTCATCACTCAATCTGTATTTTCTCAACCACAAGAGTCAGAACCCAAATCCGACCAAACGCAAGAACATTAATGTTGTAGATTTTCATAAACAAAACGTTGTTCTATATTGCTATGTGACCAGTGCCAGGGTTAATCATATAACACTTTGTTTTGTTAACATGTTCTACTGCAGGAATTTAATGCAATTGTAAAACCTGTTACGGGGTTTTGATACAGATGTAAAACCGCCTTTTCACAATTGTAAAACCGGTTACGGGGTTTTGATTTGATTGTAAAACCACCATTTAACAATTGTAAAACCGGCTACGGGTTTTGATTCCATTCTAAAACCTCCTAGTAGCAATCCGAGGTAAATTACACGATTTAATGGAACCCCCAACATCAAAGAGATTTGCCGTCATAGGTTTATAAAACATAAGAAAGTATTATATTGATGATAACCTTAGTATCTATATCTTCCCTATACATGTTAATAGAATATATAATGCCAGGCCTGTGTTTGAATATCAATAGTAAATGTAATTTTCATGAGACATGTTCTTTCTACTAGTTTGGCTATCGATCCATTTTATAACTTACTCACGCCTGACTTCATGTTTTAAATTGTCAATAGATCGAGTTCATGTCACGTGACTCTTTATAACGGTAAATTGACCAGGCAATACAAGTCTTAACACCTGAGTAGATCTACCTGAATTTAGAATGAACATGTTTTATATACAATATCTAATAAATAGGGGTTTTTAACAAAAAATCAATTGGTTGGATGATATATTTTTCTATAGAAATACTTCCTATAGACTGAAGTACATTGTATATATATAATAACTCTTTGTGTTTATTTGTTTTGGACACTATCATGCTGGTACATGCCCGTTATCGGTTGTTATTTAGCGTTGTCACAACATGTTTAAATGACATTCCTTTACCTATCTTCGTGCTACTTTTATTTAAAGATCATATTGTCTTTAAATAATTGTAGATTTAATATCACCATCATTAATAAACGTTAGAAATTGCCATGCTACACAATAAATATTATTGATTAAGAGCAGGTAGTTTATTATAAAGTTCAAATCAAGAGAATTCACCTGTCAATGTCCAGATTACTCATGCGTATCTAAAAAAGGGTAAAAATGGAATGGAAGAAAGGAATCAATATTGAACAGTATTGATTTGTTGATATTGTCTTTGTTCTATGTTTATTTGTTTATCGATCGTATAAGGTTGTAGTCAGAAACTCGATAATTAATAGGCGTCTCTGGCCTTCTGCCAATATTGGCATTTAAACAAATCCAGCTTTACTACATTTTCATTCCATAGTACAACGTTTATGATTCCTCTTTGTTACATTCCGACTAAAGTATGAATGCTACTGAATGATTAATATCTTAATATATAGTTTTAGAAATCCAAAATACATAAAGATGTAAAATTCGGACTAGATATCTTTACATCAAATTTAGACTAAAAAAAAGTCTGAATTCATCTGAATACAGAAAGCATCTTTCAAGACTGCTGATGGTTGTGTGTAAAAGTGTGTCAAACGATAGAACAGATGTTGAAAGTATTGAAGTGTGAAAGTGAATACAATGCACTTGTAATAAATTATACAATAAAGAACTATCATGTTTCCTCTTACCTGTATGAGTTCTCAGGTGTGCTTGTAAGGATTTCTCTCTGGGAAACACTCTGGCACAAATTTTACATCTAATATCAGACTCTGATGAAACACCTTCCGAAATTAAAGTTGATATTGCATCTGATCTGGGTCTGCCCCTTTTAATATTTAGGGAATTTTCTCTAGAACTATCGCCATTGTCGGAGGTACTGGAATCCCCTTCATCTTCTGTCGAAAGTTGAACCAGATGTATTCCGTTACTCCAATTTATTGGATGCATTTTAAAAATGTGAACTTGTTATATCGAACCCCAGAGAGATATTCATATCTTTTTTAGCCTTACGCGTCTATTAACATCCCAGTATATTATGCCCCATGCATGTTGATACCTGTAAATAATATCTATAAATAGCGCGTGCTGAAGTTAGAAGTCGCGCATCATATTTTATGTTAACAGCCATCGATTTTTTTTTATATATGAGTCATTTTCAAACAGAAAAAATAAGGGGTTAATAATGTAAATTCTTAGGATTATGTGCGACACAATTTTAACAAAGTTTTCAAGCTTTATTGCTAATTTCAATATCATTTCTTCCAAGATAACCTGTTCCCGCCATCAGTCCATTTATGGCTTTATGACATCATAGGATACCCCCCTATCAAAGGTTACCAAGCATGCGCTGTCACTGTGCTCTGTGCACGCCATTTTGAAGCATTGAACTTGTTTACAGGTAAAGCCGTGGTTGTAATCCATTGCAATCCTCTTTAATCTGGGGACAATGGACCTCCAATACGGCGTAAATGTGTCCAACAAATTTGACATTACCAGTTTCAACGAAATACTTGATTCTGGGAAAACGAAGAAGGCAGTAGAGGGTGAGAAACCCAAGCTGGGCTCAAATAAACAAAATACGAAGAAGTCCACCCCTCACACAGAAACCAAGGATAAAAAGAATGACCAAAACATCAACAAGAAAGAAGGTTAGTGCTATATTTTTATTAATTGTTTTTTTTATTAGTATTTTCGTTAATGTGCTGCCCTGCACTGCGCGGAAAAATGTTATATTGGTACAAAATACATGATGACCCTCACGCAAGTACTAAACAAAGTTGTATCACGAGCCCACGGCCACGAGGCTGAGAAATATATATAGGTAAAAGTTGTACTGTTTCATGATGATGGTATTGTATTGTCTTCCCTGAATTATTTGTATTAATGATGTAGCTTTGTCTTTGAAATTATCATTGCCATTGGTTTACAATGGTGGCAAGCATTGATCAGGAGCAGTAACAGATTCTACTCGAACTGAGTAGCATATACTTATATTACTGGTCTGGTACATTATAATGTTGAAAAGTGGAGAAAGTCAATAGTTTGACCTGGCCTTGACTCCCAATAGTTTGTCATATTAGAAGAGAATGTTTTGTTTAAAAACCCTGTTTGAATTGAAATTTGTGCAGTGTTCTTTTGAACTTAAAGTATTCATCACTTGTAGCCTACAGTAAATGTAGTTACCACATTGCTAATAATTTTTTTAGATTCTTACACTTACATTTGGAGAAATTTAGCTCATTGCACACCGCTAAAAGTATGAAGTAAAATGTTTTCATTAAAAAAAGTAAATGATCAAGTTCCTATTTTTCTACCGGATTTGGAAACTAGACTGGCTTCCATAAACTTTATTCTGCACTATGCCTGTGTAGCATTCCCTTGTGACAATTTTACACCCTTCAATTAGTCCCTCTTTAGGACATAAAACTCCATTCATTTCATTTTCAATTAGTCCCTCACTTCTCTTGCAGACAGAAGGGCTGATATTGAATAAGCATCTTGCTGTTTAGATGAAGCAAATGGATGTCCTATGTACATGGAAAATGTAAAAAATGGCAAAATTTCCCATATTGCGAAATAGATGTAGGCCTATTTCCTTAGACAAATCTCCATGCAACATAAAATACTGGTAGCCATTTTGATGTAGATCTAGTGAAAATTTAAACAGTCTTTAAACTGCAAATAGTAAAAAAAGAAGGGGTACCGGTATATTGTCTTGTAACCTGTACAGCTGTATCTATCTCCTTTTGTCATACCTCTATATAAAACAGTTGAATTATATATTCATGAATATTTTCAGTTCAAAAAGATGCTCCTCTATCGGAGAGATCTAATCGAGGAGGTAGAGGTAATAGAGATGGCCGTGATAAAGAATCACGGGATAATAAAGAGAATGATGGAGAGAGGAATGAAAGGAGAGGTGGTTTCAGGAAACCCAGAGAAAATATAGACAATAGAGGTGGTGATGAAAATGTTCCTCTTGAATTCAGGTTGGTAGTATGTTATTATGATAAAGCCTATATTTTAGTTGATGTAGTCTGCACATATGGAATAAATTATATTTGCATCAAATTTTTTTAATGTTTGTATATTGTATGTTGGCATCAGTTAATAACCCCCTAGTTGACTGAAAATCTACAATGCTAAAAAAGATCATGCTTAAATTCTTAATTCTTTCAGGGAAAAGCCAGAAGGTAGTCGATTCAATAGATTCGATGGTGATAATGATAGGGGGCGAGGTAGGGGGAGAGGCCGTGGAGGTTTCCGGGGTAACAGAGGTCGAGGAGGATTTGGAGAAGGACGAGGTGGCGGAGGAGGGGGATTTGGTACCCCCTTTGAAAGAAGTGGTAAAAGAGACTTTGACCGACACAGTGGAAGTGACAAAACGTAATAATTTTGTTTTTTTACTTAAAATTATCTCTGAATTATCCCCTTTTATCCAACAATAATTTGCTTTCACCTCTTTTTTTTCGCTTATCTTTTTTTTATTTATTAATTTTTTCTGCATTATTTTGCATGAACAAAGGCTTTGTGATAAAACTAAGCTATTGTGTTAAACTTCCAAGACCAAACGAATATTGTATTTTTAAACCTTAAAAAGTATGCCAAGTGTGAAATTTATTGCAAAAAAAATTTTTTTTTTAAGTTACAAAGTAAATGTAGACTGAGTGCTGTTATGCACTGATTAACATATATTTACTAACGTATATTTTGAAGTATCTGATAAATATTGAATTCAAACAGTTATGTTATAAAAATTTGATACTCCCTTTTTGACATTGACAAATAATAATTATTTAATATAATAATTATGTAATATAATTGCTATATTTATCTTCAAAACAAGTAAAAAAAACTTTTTTTATTATTCATTTTGACCGGTCTTAATAAATATGTAAATATTCAATAGGATTCAGTTGGGCTTGGAAACAATTTAGTTCAAAAAGGTTCTTTTGGTATAGCTTTATCATTTTTCAAATCATTTTCATTTATTTATTGGTGTAATGTTTTCAGTGGTGTCAAAGCAGTTGATAAGAGAGAAGGTTTTGGAAAAAGGAATTGGGGATCATTCAAGGATGATATAAAGATGAATTTGAATGAAGAGAGGTTAGGTTCTCCCTTTTTTCGTTACATCAAGCTTCACCATAGTTTACTTATGGAACTTTTGTATGGGACTAGATTATGATTGTTATGTTGTATGGTTAGAGGTTCTCATTTTCTTATGAATGTGACTACAGTTTATGTTTGCTTGTATTTAACATAACTCTGATTTCAATTTCAGTGTTCCCCAAGAAACTGAACCAGCTGAAAATTGGAATCAAAATGAAGAGAATGTGGAACCACAAGAAACAAGGTAATTACAAATGGTATTTCACATGATTTCGGTATTGAAATAAGAAGAAAATCGCAGTTTAGCCTATTAGCCGTTTAGGAAATATCTGCTTGGAAAGGCGGCATTAGTTTTTGTCAAATTAGTTTGAATGTGCAGGAACTTTTGACAGGAGGCAGTCAGGCAAAAGAGCTCTTGAATTCTGTTTTCTCTTTCTCTTTTATTTTGTGAAAAGATTTGTAAAATCTTCATGCAATTAATTTTTTTGTAGTGGTGATCCAGCACCAGGCACAACAGAAGCTGTGAATGAAGAAGATGCCCAACCAAAACAAATGACGCTAAAAGAATACCGAGCATCTCAAGGCAAGTCTAGAATAAGGAACCAGTTTCAGATTCGTAAGGCAGGAGAAGGTGTTGATGGATCACAGTGGAAGGAAGGTACTAAGATTAAGAAGTCTGTGACTAATCCTCCTCCTAAACCGACTACTGAGAGAAGGCGAAAAAACTCAGAATCAGAAGAGGAAGAAAGTGATGAAGATGTATGTAAAGTATTTCCTATTCCTTTTGATTTTAAGATCCAATATGGTTTCATATAAGTAAAAAGACTGCCAATGGGATGTAAATTGTTGTTGCCCTTTACTGTCAATTCCTTCACTTTAATACAGGCAACAATTTTGAGATTAAGGTCAGCATTTAAATATGCCACAATCCTTCATACTCACTTCATTTCATAAACTGCCGGTTTTATTAGTGATATTTGATGGATGGCATTATATAGATATTTTACTTTCAAAGCAATACTAGCTCCCCCTAAACTGTCAAGTATGCATTATAATTATGTTTGAATCACTTGAGTATTCAGACACCAACATACTGATATGCATTATTTTTGATGAATAAAAACTTTCTGTTTGTAGCATGAAGAGCGTAAAAAGAAAAATAAGAATACATTGAATATTGAAATCACATTTAATGATAATAATCGACGAGGTGGTCGTGGTAATAGAAGAGGACGTGGACCAGGACGTGGATTTTATCGTGGAAATTCGCCTCGTGGTGGTGGAAGAGGAGGTGGTGATAGGAAATATCGCGATGCAGCACCAAGAGTCGATGATGAAAAAGACTTCCCGAGTCTTGTGAAAAGTGCTGCATAAAAAGTGCATATTTCAAATGCACCCACAATTGTAAAACAAGTATATTGGATAATGTTGATTATGTAGTTGACATCATGGCCTGTTATAAATGATGCCTGAAATTTTGTATGTTTTGAAACGCTCTTTGTCTGAAGTCAAATCATCCTGAATGCATTTTAATACCTCCCTGTTTTTTTATGTTATAATCGGAGGTGTTCTGGGGATCTCATTTGGTGATGCTGTGTTTAACTATATGACTTTTCTTGTGAATAGAAATTGAGACAATTTGAACCCATTGTGGTCCCTCTTAAATCAAACAGTACCTTTGTAAAGAAAACCGTACTGGTCTAAGTGCTAGCTCAAAAAGTGCTTTTTTCCCTTATTGGGAGTGAAAATGTTTTCAACATACTTTAGAAATAACTCAATATAAATGTTATTTATAAATAAAACCTATTTATAAACATTGCCAAGGCTAGTAACTGAATGTGCTGGCTGATAAGAAAATTGTGATGAGGACTTCGGTGACTTTCCATTGGTGAATACAAATTCTTCTTTACCACAGAAACTTCATCAATTTTTGTCTGTTTTCATATTTCAATTACTATTTTAGGTCATAGTTTTGTAGTAGTTGTCTTTCTTTTAGTGGAAATGTACTCTTTTTTTTTTTTTTATTATTATTAAATTCTGGAGAATTCTCAAGATCTTATGATACATTGTACAAGAAAATATGTTTGTCTGCACTATAGAAAAACATTTTTAAAGAAAAATTTTTCAAAATATATCATGAATACTAAAAGAAATAATTAACATTTTGTAAACAAGTATTAATAAATCTATCCTTCATCCAAAAGTTTCCTTCTCAAAATCAGTAGTTCCAAAAAAATACTTCAGATATATACAATTTTTATAATACAGAAACAGTAATTTTATAAATATTGTTGATTTATATAGAATCTATGGTTTTAACCGTTAATATCAGTGTTCATTTTTGTGCAAGAAGCAATGAGTTGTAACTGCTGATAAAATAACAGCTGTTTTCAGTCAAGTAACACTAGTCAGCCTACAAAAAAACAAAAAAACAAACCTAAAATGCAAGATGGTGTTTAATTGTCTGGAATCAGCTATTGATCGATGTCAGTTTGTCTTTGTTTAAGAAACTGTTAAAAGACTGTCCATTTTAAATATTTATTGCATTTTTCAATGAATTCATCTGGTTTCATAATGGATTTATTCTGACTAAAGTAACCATTGACTGGAATTGTGTCTTCCATTATTGTAGGACTGTGAAAAGTCAGCTACGCATAGTAATTATATACTGAATTGCACAAGGCCATTTTGCTACAAATCACTGCAGCAATTGATCAATAAGATTTTCACTTGGCAGCGATTTCAGACATCATTAATGGCCATTGCAGATATTTCAAGCTCTTGTGTTACTTTAGTGTTCAAATAAGACAAAAGCTTATCCATTCCTTTTGGCTGTATTGAAAACTTTTTGTTCTATAATACTGTGCTCATTGCTAGAAAATAAATTTCAACATCTTCAATATAACTATCATATTCTCACCCTATATTATATAGCCATTGATGTATGACGTGTAATTGTGTGCTTGTGAAAGGCCATTTAACCACAGATTTACTAGTGATCAATTTGATTATTACAGTGGGCAAAAGAAAGAATAAAACTTCAACATCTCTTTCAAGTGTTTATTTAATTATGAGTTGACTAAGCAGGCTGATGTTGCATGCTCGTTGGAAGGTTGCAATTTTCTACAGGACAGTCATCGTTGACGAACACTGGAAGCTAATGACTTCCCCCTAATTTTTTTATTTGCCCCTCTTCTTGAAATCATTTTGGTGATTGTTACTGTTCTGTCGGCTAATCCTTGGCCAGTCTTTGATCTTTCCAATTTTGAAGGGGAACTGCGACTTCCAGGCCAGACTTTCAAATCCAGAGTTAATCCCATGGGCAAGTGTCAAGAGGTTTTAATTTCATGTAAAATTATTCAAATTCTTCATTATGGGGATATGTGGCTTATATCTTCGGTCGACCTATCCAGTTGCGTGCCTAATCAGTTGATCCTTTCTAACTGTTAAGAAACAATGTTGTTATTAAACAAAACGATTTAATTGTACTTTATATTTTTACTAAGAAATAATATTTTCCCCCACTGTTCCAAAAATTTAAGCCAAACAAAAAATTTCGGTTTTAAAAAAAAGTGAGCCAGCGACGATTCTTTCAGTTTAGAATCAAAGTCTGGTAAATAACGTAAAACATTTTTATGGAATTCAACAGTAGGGGTCAAGGACGCGTGAAAACTCGCATGTTAGAGTTACTTCCCTTTATATTTACACGATTTGAAAATCGCTTGATGGATGGCTCAAGCGTTTTATGATTAACTACTTTATTTTGGGGATTTATCGGATTTTAGAGGGATTTTGATGTATAGGTAAGTCCACTGGTGGATATATACTGTTATTGTCCAAATTTGAGTGAACTTAAAATTTTATGTTCGTTCTAACGCCTATTATCCCTTTAAGAAACAATGTTTTTATTAAACAAAATACAGAATTGAAAGTACTTTATATTTTCACTAAGAAAAAAATTGTCAAATGGTCCAATATTGGGAAACAAAAAATTTCGGTTAAAACGGTAACAGATAGTTGGTGAATAAAAATAAGATATTTTGTACAATTCTTTAATGTAGACATTTCGTAATAATAAAAATAACAATGGAGCCGTTTGTACGAGTATCTGTAAGGGGGTTGCGTTCGATTTTTGCTCCCGGGGCGACACCTCCACTATGTTTTCAATGGAAAACGACTAAAAGAGGGCATCATTTTTTTTTTAACTCAATACTAACTATGCGAACTTCACCTTATCTTGTATCGAACATTTATCTCTTTATTTGGGGCCCTTGTCAGTGCTTTACACAGAAGTTTGTAGGAACTTCTTCACTCTTAACACTATCTTGATCAATATAGATAACATTAATTATATATGGAATTATTTCGTTACCGTTTTAACCAAAAATATCTGTTACCGTTTTAGCGGAGTTGTTACCGTTTTAACCAAATTTATGTTACTGTTTTGGTGGAGTTGTTACCGTTTTAACCAAATTTCTGTTACCGTTTTGACTAATAATTTTTTTTACCGTTTTGACATGTTACCGTTTTAACTGGTATTCGCTCTGTCAAGGATGTGAAAGGGCAGTAATCCGTAAGCCGGAAGTTACTCGCGCCAGATACTGGAATTCCTTAGTCGCAAGTAAACAAACTCCAGGTAGATCTAGTCGACACAACTTTTTTTGTCATTTTGGAATTGCTTTGTTCAGTCATGTAAGTATTCTAGTATACTGATAGATTTTATAACAAGAAAGTCTACAATGTTTGATATGATTTCACATGTGGCGATAGGCACAAAAATCACAATCATGAAATATAATATTGTATTGGCTCTGTTATTCGCTCTCGTCCTTTTTAGTTAGGCTTTAGCCTACTCACCTACCTAATATCGGGTCAGAGCCAAATGTTTACAATTATAGAATCTCATTTTGCCAAACAATTTTCAATGTATAATACAAGCCAAAGGCTAAGGACTTGTATGCTATTGATACTTAACGATACGTCTCATTCCATGAACAAACAGATATCTTATAAATCTTTGAATTTAATAACATTATTTTCTCAGACTTTACATTAGGAAACTATGAAGGCTTATAGTTTTTACATGGAAATAACACACATGGACATAGTTCAGAGCTATTTAAAATCTGTTCCTCAACTTTTGATATAGGTTATGTTTTTAACAAATGTTTCAAATCAAATATTAAGTTTTAGAAATGGCTTGGTGATTTGGACTTGGAGGGTTTGTTGAAGTATTAGGCTACATCCTTTTTTAAAAGTTTGACTTATTAAGTCAAGGTAGTGATTAAAAATGGCTGAATCAACTTTCACATGTGTTATTTCCATGTCATTACCAAAAGTAGTTTGGTATGACTGACTTGATTAAAAATGAAAGATTTTATCCAATTTTCCCTAGATTGAGATATATATTGGTCATAACATGACTGGCAATACCCATCACAAATTTCAATCCATTGTTTTAAACGGATAAACAGTAATACTTTATGTTTTAGGAGTAATAGACCGCCAAGCAGCAGTGGTAGACCAATGACACGAGGTCAGATTGGAACAGGTATGTACACATATTTGATTTTCTTCACCTAATAATTTAGTTTTTGATCATTTGTGTTCAATGAGTTATAATGTAGATAGCTCTTGTGTTTGATTGTGATTCGAACACAAAAATGAAAAAAAAAACTTCACTGGTAAAATGGCTATTGTCAGGAAAACCAGTTCAAACTATAATGTTTGGATGAACTACTTGAAATTGATGAAGATCATTTTTGTAATAAATAGCTTTTATACGCCCACCAATATATTGGGGTCGTATTTTGTGATCGCCTCGTCAGTCCGTTGGTCTGTCACATTTATCTTGTGCTCACACTACAGGCTACAATTCTTTCTGCATTCTTTTGATTTTTATTTTGTGGGTCAATGTCATTATGAAGATGATCCCTATTGATTTTGGTGATGATTGGATAATTTTTCACCGAAATATTGCATCTGACTTAGTGGTTTTCACTCCATTAACTATAGGGTGCAACTCGTGCTCACTCTACACGCTACAATTTTTTATGGATTCTCTTGATTTTTATTTTGTGGGTCAATGTCATTATGTAGATGATCCCTATCAATTTGGTGATGATCGGATAATTTTTCACCCAAATATTGCATCTGACTTATTGGTTTTCACTCCATTAGCTATAGGGAGTAACTCGTGCTCACTCTACAGGCTACAATTCTTTATGGATTCTCTTGATTTTTATTTTGTGGGTCAATATCATTTTGAAGATGATCCCTAGCGATTTTGGTGATGATCGGATAATTTTTCACCCAAATATTGCATCTGACTTAGCATTTTTCACTTTATTAACTATAGGGTGCAACTCGTGCTCACTCTACAGACTACAATTCTTTATGGATTCTTTTGTTTTTTATTTTATTGGTCAGTGTCATTATTATTGATTTTCGTGATGATCAGATAATTTTTCAGTGAAATATTGCATCTGACTTAGCTTTTTTCACTCTGTTACCTATAGGTTGCAAATCGTGCTCACTCTACAGGCTACAATTCTCTATGGATTCTTGTGATTGTTTTATGTGTGTCGATATCATTTTGAAGATGTGCACTATTAAATGTAATGATGATCCAATAATTTTCTATTTCTATAATTATTCATAATCCATGTGCCAGTGGGCGTATATTACCTTGCCTGGCAAGCTATCTTTTTTCTTTTTTCTTACAGCTATGGGTGGGAGACCTACTGGCACAGCAACAAGACTTACAACTGCAATGGTAAGATATGAGTTACGATAAAAGGGTGATTGTTTTTGGAGGAATATATATATCAGTAATTGATGTGCTTCTAGCAAGTTTTTCCACTGATTTAAACTTTAAAATTACAAACATTCACATTAAAAAATCTTCATGGTTTGATTTCAAAATACATTTAATGATTTATGCAATGTTTTCTGTTAATGCGCAAATTCTGGATAAAGTTGAAATATTATGATATATTTTAGAACCCAGGAACAGCTAGACCTGGTACAAGAGGAGGAGCTGTAGCTGGGGGTGTTGGTAAGTGTCCAGAAACTTGATTGAATTGATCTCCACATATTCTAAGTAACATAATAGTATATTAGATTTGTCAAGTCTGTGTTATTTACTGACAATTAACTGATCCTTATAGGAGGCATCTTAATGATAAGGTCTTTAAAATGTTTTTATCAGTATTATTTGATATTGGATACTATATTATATACTTTAGTTATATCCATTATAAAATATTTTCAGCTTGCATCCTATTTTTATTTTTGATGTTTTGAACATATGAAATATATGTGTTTGTTCCTTTTGCAGCTTTGAATTCCCAAGTAAATGTTGTAGACAGACCAACAACTCAACAAGGTTTAGGTGGAATGAAAACTGCAGCTAGAGGTATTGATTGCTTACATGAGTTTCTTTTTTTTTTTTATAAATGTAGCTTAATGTCTTTCAGACCATACCAAAACTGTCCTTAATAATTATTTCCTTGAAGGTAATAACACAGTCAAATATTCCCATTTTGCATTGATAATCAAACTTATAACAATAATTTTAGATGTTTCTGTGAAAAATGATATGATTTTGTATAAGTAATTTAAAAAATTAATGAAGCTTGGAATAAGAAAAGCTTACTTGTCTCTGCATATTATATAAATTTTTGATAATTTACAGGTCGAAGACAAGTTATGGATAAAACATATTTTCTTGGGTTAATCAGGTATGATTTTGTCTTTTGAGAATAACATGATTGCTCTGACAATATGGCACAAACATGGCTGGAATTAAAATAATTCTTGCCCTCTTTAGATAAGATCAATCTCTTAAGAGTTGTAGAAATGTATGAATATCTTTTTAGTATTTCAAGATTATGATTAAGGTAAGCAAAATGACTAATCATATCTGCCATCTTAAAGTTGTATGTTTGAAATTGTTATTACTATATTTCAGGAGTAAGATAAATGAATTAAATGGAGAAATTAATAATTTAACTAAAGATATTGATAATACCAATGATGAAAATTCAAGTTTCCTTTCTTATGATAAAAGGTAAGAAAAAAATATTGGTTTTATCAACTACAAGACAAGTGAAATATCAATGATTCAACACATTGACTTGAAGTGAATTTCAGTTGACAATACTTTTCCAGGTAAATAAAGCGACAAATTGGTTTTAAGACATACATACTAGGTTACAGAACAGGAGTGGAATGTGTAAAAATATTCCTACAGCTCATACCTCTAACAACATTGTCCATCTTCATTAGCCAATTAAAAACTCCATTCATTTCATCTCTAAATAAAATGAGAGCTTAAAACTTGCCCAAAAAGTGAAATTAAGGTACATATATGTGTAAATAAATTGAAACCTATATTTTTTTGTTTTAGAGCAGAAGTATTGGCTGGCGAAATACGAGATTTACAGGCTGAATTAGGAGATTATAATATTGTAAGTATTTCAAATATAAATAATATAGGACTTATTATCATCAAAAAGATCAAATCAGGTAAATGTAGTGTATTCTATTGAATGTTTCAGCTTGTGGATAAGTTAACTATAGATGAAGATATACAAGATGTAGAGTTTGATTGCAACAATGTAAGTAATATTTTTTAGCATTGTTTAATTCCAATATCTAGGCTAGGATTATATTATAAAACATATTATTATTACGATTAAAAATGCCTTTTTTTATACGCCCAAAATGTATTTTGGTCGTATATTGTGATCACCCCTGTCTGTCTGTCTGTCTGTGTGTGTGTGTGTGTGTGTGTGTCTGTGTGTCTGTTCACATTTTTCTTGTACTCACTCTACAGTCTACAATTCACAATGGATCTTTTTGATTTTTGTTATATGGGTTAATAACATTACAAAGAGGATCCCTATTGATTTTGGTGCTGATCGGACAATTTTTGGTCGAGATATAGTATAAAACTTCAGGGTAACAATCTTGTACTTATTTTCCAGCCGACATATTGACAATTCGACAGACCTCCCCTTTTTGACGTCACAACCAATCCGAACGCGTGAATTCAATAAACCCGCGAATTGTAGTCTCTGTCACCCAGACTAATTACTATTACATAGATATCAGAAGGACTGGATTGTCGAGTCTAAAATTTAATAAATTATGTCGATCTTGTCACTTCTACAGCTTAAATTTCTTTCTTTTTATATTTCACGAAGGTTTGTGTTTGTGTTATTATATTATCAAAGTATGCAGTGCATTCGTCAAACAATGTTATTATGACATGTAAAATAGTGAGAATCAATATCTTGACGAAAGTCTTATCGACTGACTTTCCAAAGAAAATCTCCGATTAAGTAGGTCAAATTCTGAAATGGATGTCCTACCCTACATTATGTTGGAGGGCCATTTCCTCATATCGACAAAATATTTAAATACCGGTAGCCCTAATAAAGGTTTTATCTTACTAGAATTTATTTGATTCGTCCCGATATCAATAGCCTAAATTAGATATCGTTTGTAATAGACCTAAGTTTTATTTAGTTTTAACTTCAGAACACTTGACATCTGCTGACGACCGACTTGAAATTGTGAATGTATCTTTTATAATAGAAGCAAACCTTTTGTGAAAGTCGTGCATCAATTAATAATTCCTGCGATAAATTTCCTGGTAAACTAGCATGACTTACTGCTAATCGCCATCATGTTATTTCTGTAACGTTTGTTAGATATGGTGTCATTAAAATATTTGGCATGTGGGTTATTGGGGACTTAAAGTTGATCTGATCTGATTTTTGTGTTGTAGGATACTTTTTACTGAGATATATAGTTAAACGTAGAAAAATCTTTAACATATGTATCTGTAGTATGGCTGCCATTTGGGCGTATTTCAATGCATTGCATTGCTATCTTATTTATATTTTATGATTTGCCCTTAAATAACTCAAAAAATTATCAGAAAATAATTTGTCATTTTTGTTGTTGTATATTTTAGCTGAAGGCCCAAAATGATCGTGATTCTAAAAAAATTGAAGAAATGTTTGATGTTAAGAAACAGTGAGTATTTTGATTGATATTTTTATGCTTCCTTTATGACAATAGATTCATTCAGGTTTGTAGCTTTTCCTACAGCTCAAACAATATTGTGACATAATTTGATAATTATAATTTTTGTGTCAAACTGCATCATGATTTACATTAGTATTTTAAACCTAGTATATATATAATTATTATAGAAAAGAAGAATATATTGCTCAGTTAGAAATGGAAATAGATCAAGAAAAGAGAATGGCTGATAATTTAGTAAATGATATGGTAAGTAATATCAACCACAAATTCCTTAATAAGAAAGGTTCAAGCTTTAACAGACTAAGCATCTTTAATAATTCCACACAAATCTATTAGGCTACTACCATCAGCAGCTCATTATTGTGAGCTTTGATTCCTTGTACATCCACCTTAATTTATGTCAGACTTCCATGTGCACCTTTACTCAAATTGTTCACAGGCTGGAGTCTGACATTGTTACTACAGAATTAACTTCAGTTTTAGTACTGAAGTATAAAATTATACAAACTAACATAGACATTGTTTATTAGTAAAAGATTTTTTATTTTCTTTTGTAGGATCCTAAATTAAGACAGAAATATCACAAACTTAAGAATTTAAATGATCATTTATTTAAAGAAACTGAAAAAGGTCAACAAGAATTAGATCATCTTAATTCAAGAATAGAAACATTACAAGAGGTATGCTGATATTTGTACTGAGAATTTTAACTTACTTCAGAGAAACTTGTGCATTTGAAGTCCAACAAACAATATGTTATATAAATAAAGTCAGGAACAAAAGTTAAAGTGGAATCAGAACTATCAGTAGTAAAGTCAAATGTGATCCACTGATTATTCTTTTTAATATTAATTATTTATTATTGATATTTTATTGTAGGATTTATCAATGTCACAAGTTAAACAAGAAGCAGGTGAGATTTTCAATCTAAAGTAATGGGCTCAGTTACTCAATCACTCTTCCAATAATTTTCTGTAAGTGTGGACATTTTCAGTGAGAGATACCCACACTTAGAATAAAGGTTAATTGTAAGATTCATAAAAAAAGGACAGGGCCCTGATTGACAAATTTTTATATGTTACATGCTTCAATTGATAAATACCAAACATACTATATAATTATATTGTTTCAGTGCGACTGTATGAACAGATTCATGAATTGACAGCTAAAAGAGATAATTTGATAGAGGAATCTAAACAGCATGGATCACCAGCTGAGGAAAGAGAGAAATTATTAAAACAAGTTAAAGAGGATAATCAAGAAATAGCCAGCATGGATAGACAGTAAGTTGTTGTAATGCTTTTGAAAATAAGGGAAACATACACCTTACAGACAGCAATAAGGATCACTAACTTATTATGTTTTATTTTGTAACTTAATAGATAAATGCCATGGCTCATTTTGGAAATTTGGTTTCTGAAAAGAGATTATGTAATTTTGTATGATAATCTAATAGACTAATGTATTGAATTTGTATTGTAGAATACGAGATCTACAAGAGAAGATAGATTCTATGAGAGAAGAGATCAATCAGTATGATATGGATATTGAAGAAAATCAAGGTTAGTTGTAGTTATATGGATTTATCAAAGGGTCTCAATTGTTACAGAATGCAGACTTTTCACCACAGGTTCCCATTACATACATTCAATATGATATAATTTGAATATGTTAATTACAGGAGAGAAAAATCAGAAATATAAGGAACTGAAGAAACGAGAAGAGAATATGAATGGTTAGTAAATTTGCTTGTAGTGTCCATCGTTATTGATATATAATGGCCCCTGTACATTCCTTATATCATTGAAACCAATGCTACATTTGTCTTGTTTTTTCAAATAGATGACAATAAAGGAAGTACTTCGTCGCTGTGCGTCGAAAACCTCGTAACTTGAGATTTGGTGATTTTTTTTAATTTTTTTTTTGCGCATAAAAATATAAGCTACGTTATCTGTAAAAGTATCGTACATATCAGCCAATTAGAAATAGCCATTTGAGTCATGTGCGAAAAACTTGAATACTGATTGGTTCATACTTTTTGCCTTCGAAAACCACGTAACTTCTGTTTAGCCTAGAAGCTGTAACGTGGTCAATTATTTAAAGTCAAATATCTACATAACGGGTAGGTATAAGTTAATAAATCACTTATTTTCTTTATTTATGACGTTATTGAAGTTATAGGGTACAGAAAATGTCAATAAACGACACGAAATATCACCTTCTTATATTAATAATAAAATCTACTCTGGCTTTGGACTCAATATGAGCTGGAAAGTATCTTATATTCAACTTTTCTATTATTATGTTCATCAGTGATAATTATACAGTTGTCAAAATCCAAGAGAGAGAGAAAGACACACTTTCATTTTCTTTTTTACACACTTATTGGAATTTCGCTCATTGGGGACTGTGATTCAACATTGAGATACGAGGTTTTTGATGAATACTTATTTAATTTTAAATATGTTTAAATATAACCAATTCAAATCAATACCGGTACAGAGTAAAATATACAAATTATGATATTATCTGTTATTTTCAGCTTTTCTGGTATAAGCTAAACATGAATTCCAGAGGTAGACAATTGCTACAGTTAGCCCTTCAGAGATTATCGAAAGATAGTGATGTGACTCCTAGTAGTAGTAATGGGTCGCGTATTCAGAGCACAGATCTAACTCATTTACCACCTAGCTCTTTACCACAGAGTAGTATCATTTCGCAGTCAGATTTGAGTATTGCAAATGATATACCTGAAACTTCTGCTAATAACACTGTTTCTAATGAATCGTCAAGTACCAATATCTCATCTGTCACACATAGTGAAAATGATATTAACATCAACACAGTTCCATGTCTTAATATAAGTTTAAATGAAGGAAAGTCTGATGATAATGAAACAAGCAGTGAAGATTTAGACGTAAGTGATGTACGCGATCCTGAATGGCTTCCGAAGAAAAGGAAAAGACATAGATTTCAAAGGGATGACAGCGAATCCTCCACTGACGGTAGTATGGAGGACGAAAATTGTATGCAACCTAAACCAAAAAATCCTGAACAATTGATTAATAGTATAGATCCACAATGTAGACCATATGATCAAATGCATCACGAGGAGGTTGTGACTACGGAAAAAGAAATAGTTCCAAACCAAGTTCAAAGAGCTAAAAGGGGAATGGGAGATCCGAGTAAATGGCTACGAAATCAAAACAAGAAATTACGGATGGAAGGTAAACCATATAAGGGTGTAAAGAATATTGACGGAAAGAAGAAATATTGTGTGGACAAAGGACAAAGAATTCAGGGTGATCGATGTTGTAGTAAACGTTGTGAAAAATCTAAAAGCTGTAAATTAATTAACGAAAATCAAACCTTAGTTGATAAATGCAATACTGCTAGTTCGAATTTTCATGTTGGGGATAAAAGTAGACGACAATTCACATATAAATATTACTTACGTAATGGTCAGCAAAGTGTTAACGTGTGCAAAAACATGTTCCTTTCTACATTTGGGATAGGTGAATACACAGTATATGAATGGATGACAGGTATGGGGGATCATGGAGTGCCAACTGCCGAAAAGAAACAAAATGACAGACGTGAAGGTCCACAAACATTACAGAATTCCTATGCCAGAGAGTTTCTATCAAAAATGCCCAAAATGCCTTCACATTACTGTAGAGCAACAACAAGTAAGGAGTATCTGGAACCTATATTCAGCTCATTTTCAGTCTTGTATCGTTTTTACAAAGAAGATTGTATATCAAATAGTAAACTAACCGTAAGCAGAAAGGTATTGAACAATTTATTCAACACCATGAATTTATCTTTATTTTGTCCTAAAAAGGACCAATGTGATGTCTGTGTCGGGCATGAGACCGGAAACGTAACAGCTGAAGAATATAATAACCACAGACAGCGCAAGGACAGTGCAAGATCAGAAAAGACAACTGACAAGGAAAGAGCCTTGGAGAATGAGAAAGTTGTTGTTGTCACCATGGATGTACAGTCCGTGTTAGTATGTCCATCAATTCAAGCCAGTGCTGTCTACTATAAGACTAAATTGGCTTGCCATAATTTTACATTGTACAATCTGGCGAGTAAAGCTGTAGATTGTTATTTTTGGCACGAGGGTGAGGGAGGGGTAACGGCCAATAGCTTTGCATCTTGTATAGGGGACCATGTTGAAAAGTTGATCAGACAAGGAGCGCAGGAAATAATTTTATACAGTGACGGATGTTGTTATCAAAATCGAAATGTTGCATTGGCCAATACACTATTACACCTTGCTTTTCAACATAACGTAACAATTTTTCAAAAGTACTTGAAAAGGGGCATACCCAAATGGAGGTGGATTCAGTCCACAGTACTTTAGAAAGAAAGTTTCGAAAGCGTCCAATTTATTCCCCTGTTAATTATGTTGAGTTGATGAAACAGGTAAGACCATCAATGCCTTATAATGTTAATTATTTGACGCACACCTTTTTTAAAGACTATAATGCCCTAAGGTATTATGACGCTATACGGCCTGGAAACAAAACTGCGGACCCTGTCGTGACGGACATACGAGTGTTGAAGTATTTACCGACTGGTCAAATTGAATACAAACTTTACTTTGCAGACGATTTTCGGGAACTTCCTAGACGTCGCAATACAAATGTTCCATCTAATAATGACATCGTACTTAATCTGTATAATAGTTCTTTAGCAATTAAAAAAACAAAATTTGACCACTTGCAGCAATTGAAAAGTGTAATTCCTGTAGATTACCACACTTTCTATGATGGTCTAAAGAATGAATAAAGTCAAAAAGGAAATGCAGTCCATTTCTGCTGCCATTTAAAGTTATTGTCATGTTCTGTTCTTTGTTATGAAAGTTATATAGTTACTTGTGTTATGAACTTGTTTTTTTTAAATGTTTTAAATTGCAGTTATGAGATTTGTAATATTGATTAGAGAGCTAGTCCTGGTTATTAAGTTCGCGATTTTCTTAATTAGATTGTATTCTTTGTTGTCATTTTGTATTAAATCATGAATAATAATACACACTGAGTTTTAATATTCAACACTACATGTATTTGCATAGTTCAAATTGCTTGTGGAAAACTTTGCAAATAGACTACAGTTTTGGTACACAATGTGATCTGTTTATTAGTTGGAGACAGAATGAGAATCCCTTTAAATTGAAACTACCCTTTAAAAGTGGTTAACTAGAGATATGATTCCGATTTATTACAAAAACTTGATTCAATATAAGGGAACAAAATTCCCGTATCTTAAGTTACGCGAACGATTTTGGATAAAATATCGCTACAAAATTCTGGTATAACTCGTAAGTCAGCTTTGGGGAAAAATTATCAGGACAAAAATCTCGTAAGTACAAATCCATCAGTAAAAAACTGGACAATGAAATTCAAACTTTGAACCGTAGTAAAACATTAAATTTCAATTACTCATAAAAAAAATTGGGGTACGAAATCATTTAAACAAAAAAAGTAGGATGTTTTTTTGCTCTCCTGAAAAGTAGGTAATGAGTTACGAGGTTTTCGACGCACAGCGACGACTTATATTTTACGGTTATGAAAATAAAAATGTAAAGCTAGTATATTGCTGCATTCAATTGTGAAATGTCAACCTGTATCTTTTCCACTTTAACACTTTGTTTTTTTTTCTTTAGAATTTTTGGATGTTTATGAGGAAAGTAAAGCGGAAGAAATTGTAAGTCTTGTTTTTTAAAAAGAGTTTTCAATCGCTGGGTGTGTTATAACACTTGTTTAAATCGGATATTTCATTGTCAATATTATGATTTTGAAATATTTTTGTTGATTGTAGAGAAGAACAAGTGAACTTCAAGGTGGTATTGTATCAGCTTTAGAACACATCTCTAGGGTAAGAAATGTAAATTTAGTATCTTTTATTCACATTTATATATTTGCCTACTGAAATGTGTTGCATCACATTTTGGAAGAAAGAATTGTTCTAAACATACTTGAGTTCTGTAATGTGAAATACATTTAGATTCCCTTGCAGTTTTCATGTCTGAAATGCCATGTCATAATAAGATATGAGCTAAATGTTAGCTATATGTTTCTTAGAGGTAATGAATTTTGTAGGCCTACAGTTCAAATAAAGATTTCCAATAGATATTGAGATGTAGGAAAACCTTAAAGAAATTAAGTTGGGTTTTACTCTGTACTTGTATGTTGTATATTGTTATTAATTCTGTGTTAGAATATGGGAAGATTTGGAAGTTTACCAACACCAAATGAACTGGCTAGTATGAAAGATGATTTAGCTTTTAAAGAGGATGAAATGAAAAAATCAGAAACAACAACTCTAGGACTAGCAGCTGGTATGTTTTAATTCACTAGTACATGGATGGTACTGATGCTTGGTAATAAATTTTGGATTTAGAATTTGAAATGAATAAGTTTATATAGCATTAAGCACCGGTTATATATATTTTGATAACCATACCTTTGTATATTTATATTTAATAATATGTATATACAGAAAGGGAGAAATTGGAACAAGATTTAAAGAAATTAGATGTTATGGAAGAGAAATTACATGATGAATTAGCTGTATTGAAAGAAAAAACAAAGACTATGTCAACAGATTTAGAAGTTTATTCTGACCTTGAAAAACTCAAACAGCAATCCGAGGAAAAGAAAAGGGTATGACATTAAATTACATTTAGGAAAGGGTGTTTGAGATGGCGTTAATATTTTCTGAATGAATTTGTATTATTGCTGGAATATAAATAGTTGTACCTTTATTTAAGATGAGCCAATTGTTATATTGTAAAACCCTGGTCTATCACATTGTTATATTGTGGTCTTAAGATAGAAGTCTCTATTAAGAGTGGTCTCCCTTGATGGATGTGAAATGCCTGAATTGAAATTGTATAATTTCATTGAATGTGTTTAATCTGGGAATCATTTTATGATTTTCTATTGATTGTGTTTCAGAAATTACAAGATGATAGAATAGTCTTACAGAAGAGACGTGAAGCCTTTAAAAAACTCATACAACAAATGAAGAGTAAATATGAAGGATTGAAATCACAGTTAAATGATAATGAAACATATACACAGGTAGGTATTATAAAAATTTGATTATTACCCTACTTATCTCTTGATGACAAACAAAACTTCAAGTTCTGAATATCTATAGTCTTAAAGTATTGTACTCTTTTGTTTACAGCTAGCAAATTTAGAAAAGAAATGGCAACATCATGAACAGAACAACTTCTCTATGAAAGAATGTATCCTTGAAAAAATATATACCTGTGTAAGTTTTAAAAGTGACAAAATATCACTATATAAATACCTTAATGATGGCAGGTCATTGTAAAAATTGTATCATGCCACAGATATGTCGAGACCAGGTAGGGCCATCTGAACCTATGATACGTTTCTGTTTTTTTCTTAACTTATATCAGTTATTGCCACAAGAACAATGGAATGTGATTACAGACCAATTAGTAAACAAGTGTATAGTTTCTTGGATCAATATAATCAAATTCTACAAGACAGATTAACAGGCAAGAAGAGTCTACAGTGAAGAAGTCAGACACAATTTTGATGATTATTTCAACATTCCGTCCTTGTTTTGTATTTATTTCTAGTTTTCATATTTTCTTCTTGTAATATCATAATTTGCAGGTTAGTGATATACACTGATGGTACAAGATTTTATTTTTTTGAGTGTATGTAGCATCTATGTTTTTGTTTTGATAAAGAACATACATTATCTGTTTTTGAAAGCACCTAACAACAGTCAAATATACTTGTCATGTAAATGTTTTTTTAATACGCTTGTGTATTTTTAGAACATTCCTAGATGGACATACAACCGAGCAAAGGGGTATTTATGCACTTCAGGGACTAAAACATGACATATTGTGAGATTAAGTTCCTTATGTTATACTCGACTGGTTTATGTTTGAAACTAATCAGTTTTAGAAGTGCACAAATATATATATTTTTTACCCAATAGAAAACAGATTTTCAAAAAAGCAAAATTTTTTTGTGAATTGTATAAAATTATACTAGATTAGAAAGCTATCTTAAATCAATTGTTCTATGAATATTGTAATTCAATAACAATGTCATATTGTAATAAGATAGTCTCCATCCTTGTAAAATATTATTAACATAAAATCAACATCATTGTAACTTTCAAAGTGAACTAAAATTACATAAACTGTGACACTGTGATGTGTAAAAGCAAGATAAAATTGTACAAAGTATTTCCACTCATTTGTTGCCTGTTCAAATATTTAACCTTAGATATTATGTGCTAAAAACTTTAATACAATTTGACTAAATATTTGTTGCATTGAATAATGGATATATTAATAGGTATTCAATCACCTTTGAGCCATTTTTAAGTTAGTAGAACTGATTCCATGGCTCGGTGCTTAAGTATACTGTGACTTTACTTTAGTCTTTCAAAACATCAAAAAAATTATATCATTTAGTTAATAAATATGCTTGATCTGTAAAATGCTTAAACATATCAAATTGAAATGGCAAAAAGCACTAACAAAGAGAAAATTATTTGTGACTTTTAATACACTTGTACTTGTGAATTTCTCAATTTCTAAAATGTATTTGTGAGAAAATAATAAGTATTCTTTTACTAATTTAACAAAATAAGATTGAAAGGTTTCAACTTAAAGGGACAAGTTCATCTCTTTCTTGGTTTTATGTTAATAGTTTAAAGAATTACTATGCTAAATATTTCCTGTTTCTGAATGGCAAACCTGTCTCTTTAAGAGAAAAAAAAATTGGCTTTGGATCTTTGGTATCCTTTTTTTGGAAGCATAAGAAGAAGACATTGGAAAGTATAAATCCTAGCAAAATAGCTGGTAGACTAGTTATCTGACAATGTCATGCTGTATTTATCAATATCAGGAATGTAAATAATGTTTTAAGCAATTCATCATAATAAAATACACTCCACTCAAATTTTCACACACATTCACTGATACGGTAACATTAACAATAAATTTCAGAATGAAAATTGGAATTTTATATGCTATTGAAAACAAAGGCCAGATTATATAATTTCCTTGCAGACCCATCAAATAAATCATTTAGAAGGGTTTACAAAAATTTCAAAAAATAATTTTTGATTATAAATTTTCAATTATTTATTTATAACTCTTAGCCAAGTTCTTTAATATTACTCCACTGAGTAACAATGAGATAATGACTAGAAAACTTAATATAGAAAGCAATGACAATAAAAACATACTGTGTACATTTTTTCAAACTATTGTATACAATGTCAAACATATTTACAACAAGTTTACTATTATTATTCAGATTAAATATTACAACAAACAAATCTTCACCATTTTCACCATTCATGAAGTGAAGTAAATGCATGAAATAATCAGAGCTATAATAAACTGAAATTTTTAAATACATGAAAAAAATTTTGGATGTGTTAATCATTTAAGACATTCAATAATTGGTTTCATAAAGAAATTAACTTAACTACATTAAAACTCAAATATAACATAAATACTGCACACAAAAATTACTCCTCTTTTTCTATACTGACATGATTATTCATTAATTCCAAGTTCTTTTTTGCATAAATTTTAAGAACTCTTTTTACACCTTGACACATTTTATAAAACCAAAATAAGTTAATACTATCTAAAATAAAACAGGTTATAACTAAAACAAGAGAAATGTGTCCTAGTCTTTTAAATGATTCTGTACCAATCACACTATACACACGTTTCCAATAAGTGGGCATCACAGCTATACGTACAAAGAAAAATGTAATTGTCATTGCAAGACCATTTAACATGAAAATTTTACTGGTTTTGGAATATTTCAGTTTATCTAAAAACCACCTGAAATGAAAGAATGGTAAATTAAAGTATTTCATTACACAGCTGAAACAGGGAAAGAAGTAATAAAAAAATAATTTGCAGTGAGGGAAACTATGCTAGGACTTAAGTTTTTTTGACATTTAGCACAGAGGACTCAGATGATTTCAAAATTCTCTGCTAAGAAAGTCATATTACCTCTGATTAACAAAGGGTGTTGAAAATTCTGCCATGAGACGAAAATTGGCAAAATATGGTAATACACCATAGGTCTGAAAATAAAACATAAAATAAGATGCTTATAATTATCACAAAATGTTTCTGTACCACCTTATTTTACATGTTTAAAACACACAACTTTCAAAGTTTCTACTTTGTGACATAGAACTAAAGAGAGATTTCTGATATGGGACTGTCTTCACTAGACCATAAGGTGCATAAGAGTAGAGATAAAACTCATTTCATGGTAAATACCCTTAATGTAAAATGAGGGAATGATTGTCATCTCTTTGTCCCAGTTTTACTTTATCCATCTAATATCAATCTAATGCAAAATGTAACTCAACTTACCATAACATAAAAATAAGCATACATTGATGCCCCATGATGAAAAAAATAAAAAGCCTCACCAATTTTTTTATAATGTATTGTCATTATCAAAATATCTATAATTTAATAATAAGCATTTTACAAAATAGAACATAAGAAATATGGTTCTAGTTCAAAACTTCCATACATAAAACAATATATTGCTATCACCACAACAATAACCACACAGTGAAATTTGATCTTGGACATCTTTCTGCAATCATGTCTTATATTAATCTCAAACTTGTTATCTATATACTTTTGCTTTACAATAAATAGCTAAATAGTTATAAGTTTATAACCAACTGATATTAAGGGAAAAGAGTTATTTATATTCCCTTTTATATTACGGTAATGAACTAAAAATACACATGACTTATGGATATAATTAATGGTTGGAAATTAAATGACTATACTTACCACAAGTCATATAACCAACAACAATGGCACAACTAGTACGAACCATTGGGGAATCTGCCCTGAAATAACATACAAATATTCTTGAGCAAATTTTGCTGATACTTCCAATGGTAATTCATCATTAAGATCATTTTGATCTCATGTTTACCTTCCATGTACTTACACATTTCACAATTAGAATCCCTAGCTCTTGAAATCCAGTCGATAGGTGGCCTGCTAGATATATGTGGCAAAAACATAATTGAGACTGATACAGTTAGTAAAAAATTACTAACTTACTAACCACTCCTTAGAGAGATCCGGTCCCCTTTCAAATACTTGCTAAAGGAAGCATTTAGAAACAATTCCTATTACATACTCCCATACTCCAAATAGACTTTTAGTAGTAAGAAATGTAACTTACCATATTGGTTCCTTACTGATATCTTCATCATAAATTAAAGAGTAAACACACATACAACTGACGAACGTTGCATGAATTGTGGAGTTGAATCTACGATAAAGGACAAAAGATCTTTCTAGTTCACTTATATAACAATTTAATATTGTAACAGCAGTATTTTAGTCCTAGTACTACCAAATTTCTCACAAGTTAATTGAGTGATATTGCCACATTAAGGGCCAGACATTTGTTTAAGAATTGAACCAGTTTTGGATCTCTTGTTTTTTAAGAATCTAAACAAAGCTGAACCAGAAACAAGATATTGTACGATTCCCTAAATTAAGCCACAACACATTTCAAAAGTATATTCTATGATACGTGAGGTCATAGTGACCTATATAATAATAATAATTATAATAAACTCTTTATTTTACATGGACATTATACCCAATACACAAGGACATGGTCCTGTCTCACATTCAGCCCATGGGACACATATAAAACACATTATTGTAGTTATATTAACATGATACTATCATTTCTTTGTATCATTTCTGAGGTTCAGACGAGTCTCTTGTCTCCATATTGACATGTGTATTGTACCATATTTCATCCAAATTTAATAAACATCCTCTTTTTTTTATCTCCAGCCTCTTGAGATGTTTTATTACTGTGCCATGGGTAACAGATTTTAATAAATCTGAATAAAATTTTTTCCAAAGAAAAGTAGAAAAGTAAAACAGTACCTTGTATTCCAATCAATCTGCTCCACTTCTGTTAAGGATGTATATTTTGGAGCAAATTTAGAGGATAAATTAGGACTAGTATATTTATATAAATACAAAAACACCATACAGCTAACTACAGCAGCAGGATAGTATGAAGGATCAAATGTTACAGTGTCTATTGTCCTTCCCATCTTGAACTTATATTATCTCATCTATAATATAGAGCATAATAATATCTACAATCAATAGGTTACAGGCATTGACTGATATCATTTTTTAAGTATATATAATACTATGAGACAAATGTAATTGACTCCAAGGATATTTTTTTGCTTCAGTCATAACTTGTTTATTATTAAAGTGTCATGTTTTTATGACAATATCATTTAAGAGAAATTGCAATGCATCAAATCATCTCTTCACATAATCAAATAATGTTTGATTCACATGTTACCTGAATATATAATGTAAATATGTGATTTTTATTTTTTAACAACATTTCCATCTATTGAAGTCAATCTAAACATATCTTCTATGAAGTTTCACATAACAATTTATTTCAATGGAAATCAACCCAGATACCTTACCTTACAATATAGTAGAAGTAAAGTATCTTGCAATAGATGAGAGTTCTAACAGCAATATTCTTATCATGACGTGTTGGACTGTGACTACAATAGGTCAAAGATAAGCTATTTCAATACACTAGTTATTCTGAGATAACATCTTGATAACTATATCTCATAAATTAACACTTGAAATAACTTTCCTTCTATAACAGCATGGATTATCCATTATTCTCTGGAAATATATTACAAAAATGTACAATTTACAAAAATACTAAATTTCACATTCCCTGTGAATCATTTTTTTTTTTTTTTTTTTATAAATAGCAAAAAGCAGAAACCTTTTTCAGATACATAAAAGATAAAAAAAATTTACTTTCAAACTTCAAAACTTTCAAAAATGGGTCACAACAACTATCAATATTTTGACCTCAATGTTTTCACGTGTCAATGTTTGGAAAACTAAGATTAAAATAATTCCCAGCTGTAGCTAAATTATGAAAAAATTTAAAATTCTTTTATGTTCTGCACATAGTCAACTATTTTGCCAATTTCATGCAATCACACACGACTCTAAACATAACTTGTTCTGTGTGAATTTATTGGACTTATTCTATGAGAAAATATTTAGGTTTGATTGTAGAGGGTTTTCATTTAAGTTTGCAATGCCAATTTATACAACAAATACAGAGATAGAATATCTTTTAGATAATTTCTTAGTTTATTTATGTTCATAAAAATCACAATCAGTAAATGGGTGGACTTGAAAAGGCTGGAGAAAAAATAGTGCTTGATGGTTACTTTTGTCTTGAACTAAATAGATGTTAGTATGTTTTATTTGTGATTCAAAATATATTATCTACTTTTATCTGTACGCCTATTAAACTGGCTGCCAAAATATTTTAGCACATCTTACAAAGTTAAAGCTTTACCACACTATTAAGATCATCAAGAACCATGCAATGCTTGGAAATAGAAATGAACCTATACCGTACTATATTTCACATTTCAAAGTAGTCAGTAATCTATCAGATAAGTCTTTGAGGCAATGGCTAATGAAGAAATATCACAAAAACATAGGTTCGTTTTAAACTAGCAAAGAAAAGTTTTCATACAATCAAATGAGAATGAGACAATTACCCAATGCTTTGACATGCGACTTTAAGTTGTTCTATAGAACGTACAGCTTGAATTATTTCTGAATGGACTGCTTGTTCTTGTGTGTTCATTTGTTGAATTAGGCCTTCATAAAATATATTTGATAGATCTTACGGTTAACATGAAATTATGCACCAAAGCTTCCTGTCTGAGCACAGCAAACTTAAAATAAATGTTTTATTTGCATGCCATATGTCTGAGAGTGTGAGATCAATACTATAAATAGATTGAAATTAAGGCTTTGCCTTTGGCCCAATGAATTTACTTTTAGACTTGTTGAAATCAACACAATGTCTTGTAAAAATGAGCCACATTTTAGACTAGACCTTTTCTTCTGTAAAATAAGAGATTGCTAATCCTCTTCTCTTCCCGGATAAGCTAAGAAGGTAGCAATACCCCCGGTTCATTCCATTTCCAACAAGACAATTGCAGACTAGGGCTATATATACAAAAGCAAGTCGTGTAGTGGAAGACAGTGTACAGGGCCAATGAGTTTATTAGTTGGATCTGGCTAATTTAAAGTGACTGTCTATCTTTAATTGTGGTCGACAAGCATTGAGAAGAGCAAGCTGTGCATATTGTAGGCGTGAAAACAGTGATTATTTTGGGAATTACCATTTATTTTTGTCATTGTTCCTGTCTTGCTTAATATAGATAATTTTCATTTCCGGTGACGTATATATGATTCCGGTGGGATACCTGCAAAATGAGTTTAGATGAAATAACGAAAGTATCTTACATTTTTTAGCCTAAAATGTTTATCTTATCTATTAAGGTTAAATAAGACAAAAGATTTGCTAATTATTCAACAGCCTAATTGGGTTAAAGCTGATAGTTGTCAGATAGATAGGTAGATAGATAACAGAAAAAGCAAATTATGTTATCAGTAATTTTTAAAAATCAAAGGTCGATCTACTCAGTAGGCTTAGATCTAGAATCTAATAAATCCAAACCAATGCCATTCGTTTAGGTAATACATATTATATATTTAATCATCACATCAACCAATAGGGTTCAGGAGTAATTATCTTTGTTTGGTCGTTCCGTTATACCATCCAGTTCAAATTTTCGGTTCACAGGTCAACACCAAATGAGTTATCTGCCCAATGATAATAAAGTCAGCTGGCACGTGTCAACATAAGAGTAGTACTACATTGGTAACAGAAGTCATAGGTCACTAACTGTCAAAACAGATAGATCACAAAAATCTAAGCGGTAAAACCCCACGCAGTACTTTTACATCCAGAGTAAAACAGTTACATTATTTCAACAGAGTTCCAGACGACTTACAGGACTAGGCCTATATTGAGGATTTGTGATTTGGCTACTATCCACCAGAATAGTATCACTTTAGCCAGTTTAACTCTACCATTTGGAACATCATCATCTGTTTGTTATATGTGAATGCTACCAAAATTGTAAAGGATGAGTGATATATTACAATGGTTGTACTATATTCTACCAGTTCTAATGATGTATTTGTTGTACAGAAAATATCGACACAGTCCAGAAAGAAGCAAACTAGGCACAAATGAAACTCGAACAGAACCAGCATCAATTGTTGCAGTTGTTGGATCAGGTAATATTTTACTTTAAGATCTAATTGTAGTAATGATGTGAGGTATAATGATCAGTGTTTTTTACAAAATAAGTTCGCAGGTTGAATAATTAAACTCTGAAGATTGAAGATAACTCATTAAAAATTAAATTAAATTAATTAAATTATTTTCATTGTAGGTGGTCATACAAGAGAAATGTTGCGGTTAATGAGTGCCTTAAGTGGAAATTATTCACCAAGACATTATGTTGTAGCTTATACAGATAGTATTAGTGAAAATAAGGTTCATTCTCTAGAGGATAATTTGAGAAAGAAAAAGAATTTAAAAAATGAGGTAAACTTATGAAAGGATTGACTAATGTTAACTTCTTTTATGATAACCTTAATTGCCCTTAGATTACATAAGGATAATAAGACAGTGTCTAATAGCTTGTATTGTATTGTGTTCAGCCATGCATTGCAGGCAATATACTAGATTGTAGGTTGCCTTATTGTTTTATAGACTTATGACTTTAATGTACTTTCTTTACTTTTCAGTATTTAATTCACAAAATTCCAAGATGTCGAGAAGTGAATCAGTCATGGCTTACATCTTTTGTTTGTACCGTTTATAGTGTTCTATATTGTATACCTTTAATGTTTATTTGTCGACCAGAAATAGTAAGTTTCATTATCTTTATAAACTGTATTGGCTTTAAAGAAGTTTGTCAAGTGCAATTATCTTAAAATGTTACAATATATTCGCTTTTAAAGGGATAATAGGCGTTAGAATACACTCGTCCTACGGCTTATATTTGTGTTTCATACTGACTATTAGTTAAATAAGTATGCATCCCACATTTTAAAAAGCCAGGATAAAAATATATTCAGAATTTAAAAAAAAAGTGAGCCAGCGACAATTCCATTCAGTTTGAGAATAAAAGCGTCTGGTAAATCAGCGCTAAAACATCATTGTGGAATTCAACAGTAGGGGTCAAGGAAGCGTGAAAACCCACATGTTAGAATTACTTCCCTTTATATTTACACAATTTGAATATCGCTTGATGGATGGCTCAAGCGTTTTATGATTAACTACTTTATTTTGGGGATTTATCGGGTTTTAGAGGGATTTTGATGTATAGGTGAGTCCACTGATGGGTATATACTGTTATTGTCCAAATTTGAGTGAACTTAAAATTTTATGTTCGTTCTAACGCCTATTATCCCTTTAAGCAGTTGATATGCACAAAAATAATTTCCCCTTTTCAAGTTCTATCCTTAATTTTTTCTACCATCTACGATTATTTCCACCTTGTGACTTAACAACCTTATATATTTTAATCTTTGTTAAGTCCAAGCGTAATAGATTATTTGATATTAGAAATAATGGAGATGATAAATGTTCAATTAACTTCCAGGTATTATGTAATGGACCAGGGACATGTATACCAGTTTGTCTGATTGGTTGGTTGTTAAAGGTAAATATGATATTCGTTTTTTTTTTTACTTTTTGAGCCAATTTGACTTTGGGGATTTTGGTCAGGCGTCAAGTTGACTTTCTCTTGACAAGTATCACATTAGATGTTGATTTTATCATTTTATGTTGGTGCAAGCTAGCTGTCTTCCCCCCAAGAAATCATGTCGTTTTCAATGTAAGTCATTGTGATTTGAATTTAATTAAATTTCCATTTCAGTTTATTGGGTTTGTAAAGACAAGAATAATTTATGTAGAAAGTATTTGTCGCGTAGAAAGATTATCAATGACTGGTAAAATACTCTATAACATTGCTGATAATATTATTGTACAGTGGCCTGAATTACAGGTGAAATATCCGAAATGTGAATACTATGGTAGACTTGTGTAAAAAAAAAACTATATGGATTCCACAGAAAAATTAATCCATCAAGGGCATGTTTGAACCATATACTAATACATGGAAATTGGGGACAGTGAAAAAACGTTAAGAATTAATTTCAGTTTCTGATTTCATGAATCATTATGAACTGTGAGGAAGGTTTTGTGTAATTGTGTTTTGCTGTTCATTATGTTGTATGCAAGGTTATCCCAGGGTAATAGAACTAGGAGATACACGGACACACATCTCAAATTCAAAGTATTTTACTGTGTATAATATAATTCTGGTTTAAAAGTGATGATGTATAAATGTATTTATTGAGTGTTAGGGAATGTATGAAAAAGTCCAATGTACAAAAATGAAAGCTTTAATGACAAATATATAAATATGTTAATGTTAAACCTTTGTTTTTTTTTTTAATAAAATCATAAAAAAAATAAAGGAATGTTTCATTAATATATGCAGGGCAAGAAGGACATATTTCATAAAGGTTCCAATGTGAATTCATGTCATCCCAATTTGGTTATAAACAGCACATTATTGGAATATTGCCATCTGATCACTTGCTTATATAAAAGAGTTTGCAAAATGAGATAAAACTGCAGAAGAATAAGATAACCTGATAATTTTATGTCCAAATTGCACTGTTCCCAAGATCTAGCAAAATATTTAATCAGTTCTCTTGATCACATGTCTTCTCTGTAAAAACCATAAAATAGCTGACAAACTAACTGTTGTTACAGCAAATCCAATACCATAATATGCAGTTGGAAATTTTCCCTTAAAAGAAAATTGAAAGATGAAAGAATTATCATATTAAGTATCATAATTCGATTTCATGGAAGACTAGGGATTGTAAAGAGGTGCAATGGTGCAAATTGATGTTATTAGTAACAAAGATATACATAAAATATAACCCTAATTATCATCATAAAGTGATGTCTTAATTTGGACATGATGATAACACTGTAAATTGAGTATATATCATAAATTGAATTCCCTTATTACTGAATTTGTTGCCATGAGTTATAACAGTCCATTACCTGTTAATAATGGTCTGAATAAACCAAGGTACAGAATTGTTTAGCAGGTACCTTTGGCTGATTCAAACATAAATGAACAACAAACCCATTTTGAATAAAATGAATTAAATAAACTAAATATATTGATTAATTTTAAATTTTATGATTATATAATAAAGATTCATCAGATTTAAAATTCAAATAAATATATCAAGTAAGCAAACTAGAGCCCCAATTAGAATGCTAAGTTAAACCAAGTCACTGTATGGCATCAGGTGTTCTCAAAGAGTGAGAATGTTGTGCCTATCTAGCAACATCCCTACCCTCAACCCCATCCCAAGAGAACTTATTCTCAGACTTGCAATTAGTAAAATATTTATTCAATTCTCAAAAAAAGTGGACAGAAAATCAAACTGTTAATTTGTGTGTAATAACAGATTGGACTTTGGACAGTTTTAACAATTCAACTATAAACAAGACCTTAGCACCCTGGACTGACAAAATAAGTATAGTTGATGAAGTAAACAATTATATAGCTTGTTGTGAACTATGTGTATAAGGTCAAAAGTTATATCATATTTGATAGGAAATAGGAAATATACACATGCACTACATATGGAGTGTGGAGGAGAATAATACAATACATCACAAATTAACTTGTCAGGCAAATTAACATATCCCACTGGAAGCTGACAGAAATGATAGCAGTATGTTCAAAGATTTAAATACAAATATTCAAACAAGACCACATTTTACTTGTTTTTACAAAGTCAAAGGAAATAATTCCAAAACCATTCATACATTTGTCACCAAACTCAAACCTGAGAGAAATCATCAATAAATACATGAATGCATACCAAGTTTGAACAAGATTAGGTAAAGATTCAAGTTACTCTTATCATGTTTAGAAGCCAAATTTGATGCTTTTTTTTTTACTGAGTCAATGGTTATGATTTAAAAAATTTAACCTCAAGTTTCATCAAGATCAGATAAAAATTGCAGTCTCTATTGTGATTACAATAAATATGAGTGACGATGGGGGTGATGGAGATACACATTTCATGTGGACATATAAAACAGGGTTAAGACCAACATTGTTTTCCACTAGATTATAGTCTTTTTCATAAACACATCCAACCTGATTGTGGTTATCTTAATTAAATTGCATTATCTTTTCAAAACTATTAGGCAATATGATGTTCATATTTTTGAAATTAGGTTAAATAAACAATCACCTAAACTAAATTGCTATTGCTGTAATGTGATGTGATGAACCCAATTCTTCAGTATAAAGGTTGTTTGTTAAATAAGTCATGAAGAATGTTACATAGAAATATCTTGTAAATAACTAACCTTATTTAAACATTTATAACCATGATAATCTGGTAAACAATCACATGCATATGATCCTGGGCCAGTGTTTTTACATTCAGAATTAGCTGGGCAAGTTTCTGAAATAAATATATTAAAATCATATCAATATTGACTAACCTGTCATTTAAAAACAATATGATGTATAAAATGGCTTTTTTTGGCCTCCTGATTACATGCATTAACACCAATCTTTGTGTGGGTTGTCTGAGTAAAGCAAATTGTATTGTTTCATTTCTGACATGAAAGATGTTCATATATTTCTCCATGTTTAACCTAATTTATACCTGTAAGGAATTCCCACATTTGCAGGGAGATCAGTAATGCACAAAACATTAATTTCAAATCCTAAAATTGACTGAAACATCAGATACAGGGGTAATAACTGATCAATAAAATAACAAGGTAATCAGTAATATAATGTCATTAAATAACATTTAAAATAATGCCTCAATGTGGGCCATCTGGTGATGAATTTGTCCATACATACAAATAAAACAATTTTCTTTATTAGAAACACTTACTGTTCGAATGTAAACAAATATCTATTTGATTATGACATATTGTAGAGGTGTTAGTTTTTTCTATTGATTCCCAAGTTTCATTACCACCAGGACAATCTAAAGACGTAGGTAAGGATCTGAAAATAAAATGGTTTACATTTATACCAGGTCTTCATAATGCTGTACACACGATATCTGATATTGACAACTAGAATAGTATCTGAACTTACAAATATATGGCATTTTTTAAACCATTAAAATCTGTATTCACATCTGATTTAATTGGATTATCTTCTAATGATCTGAAATAAAGATAATACTTAATGTATTTGTTCTACAGTACCAAATACTATAGCTAAGATTGCCAGATATTCATAATTAGCAATTTACCAACCAAATTTTTAGCTATTAAATGAAAGAATAAATTTGTTGAAGTATATGGTTTCATGGCTCAATATCCTTTTTCTGTGGTATTATTCAGAAAAAAATGTAAGAACAGTAGAGCTATAACTCATATGCTTAGAGTTCTAAATTCAAATACTTCCAAACAAAACTTACATGACAACCAATGATTTTATAACATCATCTAAAACTTGAATAGTATCTATACCACAACCTCTCAAATCAATTCTAAAAACAGACATACAAGTCTTTGAAATAAAAAGCAATTTTTTTTTAATTACTGAGCAATGAAGAAAAGAATGTGAAAAAAACTTACTGAATTGCTTTTCCTATCAAATATTGAGTTTGATAAATGTAAAAATAAGGTTCAGTAAGTTATTTTGTTATATAAATTTAGAAGTAGAACACCACTAATGAAACAATTGCAGATGATGGTTGGTACTTGTGAAAAACTTGTAAACAAAAAGAGCAGATCGAAATGTTACCCTATAATACGTGGTCTAGAGGCAGATATATTATAACAACAATGACTATTGTTTAATATTAAATCTACACCATTACAAAATCCTTCTAAGAAACTTGCACTTTCATTGTGACACGATTTATAACAAATCTGAAATATAGTTATGAATCATTTATCAGAAAATAGAGGTGAAAAACATACCGGTACAAAATGTTTCATAAGTGTCATAAAAATAGAAAGTTACATCAAAAGAGGATCAAAACTCAAATCTAAGATGTGTTAAAGGTAGGTGTTTCCAAAAAAATTCCATCCTCTCTGATGCAAAATCGTCTATAAAGACTCTAGAATTGGGCAGGCCAAGGTTTCTAGGAGGACTATAATAACTAGGGACAGTGCAGTACTCAGACTCAGTTGTACTGTACTGTAGTAGGTACTGGTACTGGTACTAGTAGTAGTAATGAGTGTCTAAAACTAGGGAGAGAATTCGCACCTTACTTGCTTTAGGTTAGGCCTTACTTACGTTATCTGTATTTATGACTTCAGATGATACAGTAGAAAATATGAGAAAACTTGAAACGGCAACAATTATTACATTGAACAGCATTTTCATAACTATCCCTGTTCTTCAACCATTGAACCATTTGGGCCATAGGTCTACTAATTTTATGGAATGTTTACATTTCTTTTATTTGTAACAAAAAAAAGGAAAATATTGTTGAAGGTCCATGTTCTTTGCATATTGTTCATAGATAACTATGAATTCAATAAATGATTTTAGAAACTGGAACATAGATTTCTGACAAGTCTTATTCTCATCATCTGAATTGAGGATGAAGAGGGGAAATATAAGGATGAATAGTGTAAAAAGTCGTACTTGGAGACAATATAATTATTCAGTGAACTTTATCATAAAAACATTATTTATCAAAGCATTCACTTGACAATAATTATCCTTTTGTTTCTGTAAATTATCTAATTTAAACCTTATTTATACAGTGCTTGTTTTCGAATTTTAAATAATTAAAATGCTTAATCTTTGTCTTAATTTAGCATGCAACCAAATAGATTTAACAGGATGAATAGTGTAAAAAGTCGTACTTGGAGACAATATAATTATTCAGTGAACTTTATCATAAAAACATTATTTATCAAAGCATTCACTTGACAATAATTATCCTTTTGTTTCTGTAAATTATCTAATTTAAACCTTATTTATACAGTGCTTGTTTTCGAATTTTAAATAATTAAAATGCTTAATCTTTGTCTTAATTTAGCATGCAACCAAATAGATTTAACAGAAAGGTGAAGGTCAAATGTTTCCCTAACAACGCGTGGTTAGTGACGCCTTAATCCAACTAACGGTTGTTTTGATTGGCCTCAACGGTAAGGAAAACAAATGAAAAGTGTGGTTATAAAAATCATAGGCTGAGACTGTTAGGTAGCAACGAATAGACAAGACATCATTATTACTAAACACTGTTCTTACTCTTTCAATCAGTTTATTTACAGTAGTGTTGTGATTTATCAAAAATAACAAGGTAGGTCAAAAAAGTTAAAACTCTTTGGACATAATATACCCTCATCCCTTAGTGTGAGGGCACTTTCTTGTAGGTTTGTGTTAATTTATGTCTATGCCTACGGAATGTACCCTATTGGCTTTATTTGCAATGTTTAAATGAGGATAAAACAATATTACAACTATAATATTAGCCAGATTATAAGCTTACCTGTTTGATGATATAACATACTACTGACTTTTTCAACTAGATCTAGGCCTAGTCCTTTTTAATACTGGTAATCAAATTTATTGTGGACTTGAGTTGGTCCAAACTTATTACTATTACATACTTATTATTATACTTATTGAACAATATTGATTGTTAAAGGCTGTAACTGATTGATTTGATGAAACAACCTTAATTAAAACAAGGGTATAAATAATTAACTATTAGAGCCTAATTATAGGCCTTATGTAGTTTGTTGAATTAATTGTTTATTCAGTTTATCACAAAAACTTGTACAGGTAATCTGCTCACTGTGATGATTCTATTATAATTTTATTGTCACTGTAAAATATTTTTATTATTTTATGCTTTAGAAATGGCTACTCAAGTTCGTCCAACAACAAGATTCCAACCACCAGATTGGTTCACTAGTAACTACACCATTTCAACCAATGCTGAAAGACAGAGAGATGCTTCACATCAAGTCAGACAAGAAGGTCGTTTTTTAACCAACGAAACTGATAATCAAACAAAATGGGACCAACACTCCAACAATGTTAGACTTGCTGATCGGGTTGATCATATTAGGAAATGGAAAGAGATTTTAGAGAAAACTCTTGCTGATTTAGATCAAGAAATAGCAGATTTATCTGATGCTAAAGAACTTTCTGAACAAGCTCTTGAAGCCAAGAATCTTCCCTTAGATGTAGCAGTAGAATGTTTAACTTTACGTGAGGGGAGACAAGGTATTGATATTGTTCAAGATGAAGCAGAAAATCAACTACATAAGGTACGATTGATTTTCATATACATTTATATTCAAATGAAGTTTTCTGTTTGGTTCAGCTATATAGATTCCAGTGAGATGAGTATTTATTGGAATAGAATAAAATCTTTATCAAGAGATGATGAAAATAAAAGAACTTCATCATTTCTCAGCTTCCTGATATTTGCTGCTTTTAAGGAACCTTTTTCGGGACAGCCTGATTTAGAAATATGGGTCATTTCATACATTCAACTCTTAATTATTTTATTTTTTTGCAGGAAGTTGAAGTGATAGAAGGAATCAGGAAGAATTTACAACAAAGAGTTTCCGATTCTTTTGAACAGATCTGTTTATTACAAGAAGCCAGACAACAAATTCAGGCTGATTTACAAGATAAAAACCTAGCTCTTGGTATTGATATAGATCAATATAACTTAACTGATAGATCACCAAATATAAGCTATAAACCAGATAGTCTAAGAGTTCCTAAAGGGTAGGTTTGATTTGCTTTTGTGAAAATATGCTCAATCAATCAACAAAGACTCTTGAAGTTAATATTATTTATGTGTCACTTAGAACCTTACCAACTTCATTATACAAGCATAGGCTAAACTATCAGCTTTTTAAGGTTTTCACCATAAAGTAAAAGAAAGCATAAGTCAGTAAGATCATATTTAGTAGAATTTTGCAATTCAGAAGAATGAAAGGTTTTATTTAATAAAATCTCTTACATTATAAAGTTACACTGTACTAGCACCACATAAACTTAGATAAGCTATTGATTAAACTAAATGAATCATATTTACAGAAGCACTACCCCGCAACAATGGGAAGATTTTAGCCGATACAACAAAGAGAGGGCTGATGCTGAGATGCTAGCATCAAATAGACTAAGGGAGGCAATTCACCACACTCTTCAGAAAACTGATAATGATTTAGAGGCTCAGAAAATTGCCACAGAATTTGCTCTTAGAAAGAGAATTCATGAATTTGAAAGAGCAAAAGATGAATTGGAATGGCAGAAGAAAAATGTAAGTAAATTATGGAATTGTGCATAAATTTACAATAAAGGGTGAGAATTACAGCATATTAGACTTCTGGGATTTAAGCCACAATCTTCATTTAGCAAATTGATGTGTTTGTCACCATCAAATATACTCTGAATGCTTAACAGCATATAGAAACTTGGCTTTTATTGAACATATACTTGATATCAATTTTACAGACTGAAGATGAAATAGCAGAGCTGGAAAATGACATCAGGAATTTAGCTGAAGCTATTAGAGCTAAAACTAATCCAATGAAATTAGCTCAAACCAGATTAGAGAACCGTACATACAGACCTAATGTAGAACTATGCCGGGATGCTCCTCAATATGGTTTAACTGATGAAGTCAAACAACTTGAAGCCACAAAGAAAGCTTTAGAAGAGAAACTGAAACAAGCACAGTAAGTACCGACTTTCTTAAACTTAAGATCTTCCCTTCTGGTTTTTAATTTCCATATATCAATACAGGAGTAAATTTGGCATTTTAAATAAATCTGAAATATAAGTTGAAAATTATCGAATGAATTTCTCCAAACAATATTAAGATGTTTTGGTCATCTTTGAATTATTAAAAATGTTCTCCTTAATATTTCAGACATGCTCTAGATGGTTTAGAGAAGAACTTGCACAGAATCAATGATGATTTGGCTCTGAAGAACAATTCTCTTATGTTGGACAAACGTAATATGAGTGTACGAGAAAAATTAAATGCCAGGCCACAAACCAGTGTTGAAAGAAATTTAACACTAACTGGCATTGAAAGAGAAAAAACAAAAGTTTTAGCATAAATCTCTCAAAATATGCAAGTTTTATCTTCATTTTAACATTCATCACTTCTGCAATAAGTTGATTGGAGAATAACTTTATTTAATATGCATTAAATTTGCAGCATTATTTCTGTAACTTATAAGATTAAACTGCTGAAAACAAAGTTTATAATAAGTGTCTGAACCATTTCAATTGAACTGATAGCTCATTTCAGTTATTTGTTTTGATAAGTAAAGATCATGTAATATATTTTCAAGTGATTGGCAATGTGTGATATGTATATATACAATATATTTATAGATTTTTAAACTATGCTTACAATGTTGTAAATAATGCTTTGGGCTTAAAGAAATAAATCTTAAACATTTATTGAATACTGTAGTTTTCTATCCATATAAAGCTCTGATTATCTCCAACACAAGTGCTTTCTTACTCAAGTCTGTGATTACATCTAATGTATTGGAGTCTCAAGGGCAATGCCTGACCTTGTTACTAGAATAAAACCAGATTCATTTAGCATCAAAAAACATTTTAACAGTTAAAACAACCCTTGCAAAATTTTAATTTGACAATAAGTCTAAGCTAAAAAAAACTTTAAAGTGAAAACTCTACTGTCTCCACATCTTGTGTTGTGATTTGGAATGCATAAATGACGGATTCTTTAAAATTCTGCATAAAGGTAGCCTATAAAAACATCATAACTAGTATTAAAATATCAACTGAATTTGATGGACATAGTGATAACTATCCTGATAAATCTGTGTTTGTATATGAAATGCAAATGACACAATTTCATATGGGCAATAATAAATCAGTATCGGGGCACTAACTGATCATTAAGGTGCAGGATCTGAGTTTTGAGGCAAAAGTTCTAAAATTGAAACATACCTTTCAATTTTTTTCTAATGTTCTATTGTTCGAATTTTAGAAACATTGATTTATCAAACAATGCAATTTATATCCATTTCTTCTATTATATTTACTGAAAATCCATTATGTAAACCAATGTAATAAAGATAGCTTGCCAGGCAAGGTAATATACGCCCACTGGCAGCATTTATTTCAAATAAAAACTTTTCAGTAAGGTTACAATAAGTGGAATGAATTATTCAACCTACCAACCTATTTTATTCTAGGGTCTCTAGTTTCATTAAAAACTGTCAAGAATTGTACCTAATAACAACTCATTAAATATTTTTCGGTATTTTTATGATTTGCAATAGGGTTCACCCTTAATAATATTTTGATATTTTTAATTCTTAATAAGGCTCATCCTTGGTTGATATTAAACAATTTCAGCGAGTTTTGTCAAAAAGGAATGTTTAGAGTGTTCACAAGCCAAAAGTTGAAAGGGTTTTTGAAAACAGGCGCAATAACTGACACTAAATATTTTTCGATTTATCTGATTTTCAATAGGGTTTATCCTTGTGAGAAAACAAATACTAAAGTCAAGTTTCATCAAAATCCATTCAAAATTGTTCTTTCTAGAGTGTTTGCGAGTTAAATTGAACGCGTTTTCTAAAACAAGGGCAGTAACTTGTACTAAATATTTTTCGATTTTCAATAGGGTTCATCCTTGGGAGACAACAAATACTCCAGCCAAGTTACATCAAAATCCATTAAAAATTGTTCTTTCTAGAGTGTTTACAAGCTAAAATTGAACGCGTTTTCAAGAACAAGGGCTATAACTTACACTAAATATATTTCTATTTATTTGATTAATAATAGGGTTCATCCTTGGGTAAAAACAAATACTCAAGCCAAAGTTAATCAAAATCCATTAAGAATAGTTCTTTCTAGAGTGTTTACAAGCTAAAATTGAATGCGTTTTCAAGAACAAGGGCAGTAACTCATACTAAAAAAATTTTCAATTTAGCTGATTTTCAATAGGGTTCATCCTTGAGTTATAACACACTCTCACACCAAGTTTCATCGAAATCCATCAAGAATTGTGCCATGTAGAGTGTTTACGAGACAAAAATCGAACGCATTTAAAAGAACAAGGGCAATAATTCATATTAGATATATTTTGATATTTTTAATTTTCAATTAGGCTCATCCCTTGCGATATCCAACAATTTCAGTGAGTTTTGTCAACATAGTTCATGAATTGTACCTTCTAGAGTGTTTATTAGCCAAAAAGTTAAACCCGTTTTCAAACACAAGGGCAATAACTGACACTAAATATATTTCGATTTATTTGATTTTCAATAAGGTTCATCCTTGGGTAAAAACAAATACTCAAGCCAAGTTTTATCAAAATCCATTAAGAATTGTTCTTTCTAGAGTGCTTACAAGCTAAAATTGAAAGCGTTTTCAAACACAAGGGCTATAACTGATACTAAATATTTTTCGATTTAAATGAATTTCAATAGGGTTCATCCTTAGGTGATTACAAATACTCATGCCAAGTTATGTCAAAATTGCTCAAGAATTGTGACTTGTAGAGTGTTTACAAGGCAAAAATCCAACACATTTTATAGAACAAGGGCAATAATTCCTATTAAATATATTTCGATATGTGCTATTTTCAAAAGGGTTCATTCTTTGGTGATATTAAACAATTTCAGCAAGTTTCGTCAAAATCGGTCAATAACTGTGCTTTGTAGAGTGTTTACAAGCTAAAAATTGAACGTGTTTTCAAAAACAAGGGCAATAACTGATATTAATTTTTTTTCGATTTGACTGGTTTTCAATAGGCTTCATCCTTGGGTGATAACAAATACTCAGGCCAAGTTTCATTAAAATCCATTAAAAATTGTTCTCTCAAGAGTGTTTACAAGCTAAAATTGAACGCGTTTTCAAGAACAAGGGCAATAACTCATACTAAATGTTTACTAATTTCGCTGATTTTCGATAGGGTTTATCCTTGAGTTATAACATACTCTCACACCAAGTTTCATCAAAATCGGTCAAGAATTACACGTAGAGTGTTTACGAGCCATTCAAGAACAAGGGCACAAACTCATACTAATTTTTTTCCGATTTCGCTGATTTTCAATAGGGTTCATCCTTGCGTGATCATAAACACTCATATTAAGTTTCATCTAAATCCGTCAAGAATTACACCGTGTAGAGTGTTTACAAGCAATTGTGGACGGACGGACAGACGGACGGACCAACGGACGGACAGACGGATGTGGGTGACGACAATATACGCCCCCCATTTCATGTGGGCGTATAAAAAGTAGTTCTATGTCCTCTCTTCTTGGCTAATGAAGAAGAGCAATGCCATACAGTTTGCAAATGAGGGGAATTATCAGGACAGTAGCATTAGCCTACTTTAATTGAGATTTCCAGCTAAAGAGGGATCTTTACCTAGCACAGCCTGTAGCACACAGGCCTTGGTTTATTGTAAAACCCAAGCAAGTACCTGTATATATTGTAAACAAGAGGGATACCTAAAATATTGTAAAACAAAGGTCAACAAAAATACTTTTATTTACCGCACAAAAGACATTAGCACTTGGTACTGAATTAAAGTCACAATTATTTGTTAAAAATTTACAACAAATTTTTTACCGAACACTTATCTGACCTCGCACATAATGCTAATAGTAATGTAGTATATACATGAATGGTTTGTAACAGTTTTAAAATTGTCTAAATCCACCTCTTGGTCCTCCACGTGGAGGTCCTCTCCATGCACTGCTTCGTCCTCTTCTTGTTGTACGTCCTCCTCTACCTGGGTTAGCTGTAGGAGGGGTTTGTGTAGCTGGAGTTGTCTCCTGCTCACCCCAAACTATTCTTTGAATTTTTGGTCTGTTTGAAGCACCTGAAAAATGAAATGAAATGTAAAGAAGGTTTGTGTTGATTTTAGCTATAACTTTTTTGGAGCTTTTCGTTTGTAAAGTATATATACCTGAATTATCTCCAGTAGCCTTATCATCATCTTGTTGTGTCATACCACTACTAGTACTGGGTACTTCTTCTGGTTGATCCGTTACTCCTTCACCTGAGATAAATGAAATAGAAACAAAATTTCAATTGAAAGCTAGTTCCAGTCACCTTGGTATATTATATTTAAATTTAATTCAAGAATTAGGTCTGATTCCATTGGGAATTTCAAAAACATTATTTCATGTAACCTATTCTTTTCTGATTTTTTTGGAAAATCAGCTTTATCTTTTTTGTGTTTATAATAATGGGTATTTATATTTATATTATTTGCAACTATGTTTCAGATTGTGAATTAGATTTGCGCTATATAAATACTGTTCATAATAATATAATAGTAATTACACACAGTATAATAAATAGTATTGTGGAAAATAGTTTTCTTAGAATCTTAAATAGTAATACACTTTTGTACTAAAAAGGAAATAAGCCAATAGATATTTGTAATTGAATATCAAACTTTTCACATCCCATATGAAGAAGAGTGCATTTGCCTCTTGAAACAAAGTAATAATTCAATTCATATTAATACCTGTCTCAGTGTCTTGTGTAGATTCATCACCCATTTCTTCATCACCTTGTAAACCTTCCAACAATGCTTCATCATCATCTTCAAATTCTCTACAAAACAGTTCATTTACAGTTTCTAACAGCCTACATTGTAACTCACTTCACATAATCTATTACAAATCTTACCTTACCCGTTACAATTGTTCTCACTCTATGCCTCTATATGTACATTACAATTTGAACATTATTACAATCTTTATTTTACTTTATTATTACACTATTACAATTTATCTCACTTCATACATTACATTTATCTCACTTCATACATTACAATTTATCTCACTTCATACATTACAATTTTTCTCACTTCATTCAATACGATTTATCTCACTTCATACATAACAATAAATCTCACTTCATACATTGCAATCTATCTCACTTCATACTTTACAATATACCTCATTTCATACATTACGATTTATCTCACTTCATACATTACAATTGATCTCACTTCATACATTACAATTTATCTCACTTCATACATTGTAATTTATCTCACTTCATACATTAAGATTTATCTCACTTCATACATTACAATATACCTCACTTCATACATTAAAATTGATCTCACTTCATACATTACAATTGATCTCACTTCATACATTGTAATTGATCCTACTTCATACATTACAATTGATCTCACTTCATACATTACAATTGATCTCACTTCATACATTACAATATATCTCACTTCATTCAATACAATTTATCTCAGTAGATTACAATTGATCTCACTTCATACAGTACGATTTATCTCACTTCATACATTACAATTTATCTCACTTCATACATTACAATTGATCTCACTTCATACATTACAATTTATCTCACTTCATACATTACAATTTATCTCACTTCATACATTGTAATTTATTTCACTTCACACATTCGATATATCTCACTCCAAACATTACAATGGATCTCACTTCATACATTACAATTGATCTCACTTCATACATTACAATTTATCTCACTTCATACATTACAATTGATCTCACTTCATATATTGTAATTTACTTCACTTCACACATTACTATATATCTCACTCCATACATTACAATTGATCTCACTTCATACATTACAATTGATCTTACCTCATACATTATGATTTACCTCACTTCATACATTACTATATATCTCACTTCATACATTACAATTGATCTCACTTCATACATTACAATATATTGCACTTCATTCAATAAAATTGATCTCAGTAGATTACAACTGATCTCACTTCATATACATTACAATATATCTCACTCCATACATTACAATGGATCTCACTTCATACATTACGATGTATCTCACTTCATACATTACAATTTATCTCACTTCATACATTACAATTGATCTCACTTCATACATTGTAATTTATTTCACTTCACACATAAATAAATATCTCACTTCATACATTACAATTGATCTCACTTCATACATTACAATATATTGCACTTCATTCAATACAATTGATCTCATTAGATTACAATTGATCTCACTTCATACATTACAATATATCTCACTCCATACATTACAATTAATCTCACTTCATACATTACAATTTATCTCACTTCATTCAATATGATTTAGTTCACTTCATACATAACAATATATTCCACTTCATACATTACGATGTATCTCACTTCATACATTACAATTTATCTCACTTCATTCAATACGATTTATCTCACTTCATACATAACAATATACCAAACTTCATACATAACAATATACCACACTTCATACATAACAATATATCTCACTTCATTCAATACCATTGATCTCAGTAGATTACAATTGATCTCACGCCATACATTACAATTGATCTCACTTCATACATAATGATTTATCTCACTTTATACATTGTAATTTATCTCACTTCTTAAATTACAATTTATCCCTTTCATTCAATACAATTTATCTCACTTCATACATAACAATATATTGCACTTCATACATTACAATATATCTCACTTCATACATTACAATATATCTCACTTCATACATTGCAATTTATCTCACTTCATACATTACAATTTATTACAAATCATTTAATTACTTACAAAGTTTGTTGTCCAGGCTCTGTAGTAACAACAGTTGATGTTGTCATTGTTGTATCTGATGAGGTTGCAGCTGATACAGCTGACGTTCCTGGGGTAGAAGATATTGTAGATGATACAGATGTATTGTCTGCACTCACAGCTATAAAAGGAAATACAGGTCATAAGCTTATATACTAGAGTTTGTCAAAGTACGTCAGTAGAAATTTAATTGTATAGAATGTAGATTATAGAATAGCTCTTTGATCAAAAGACACAATATACTCTTTGCTGTTAAAACATGACCAAACCTGATCTAGGTACAACTTGTGATGGTGTAACTGGAACTCTTCCTTCATCCAATTGTGACAAATCCATACGTGTATCATCCATTCCTAGAGCTGTAATGAACATAAATTTCTCATATATTCCTTCAATCAAATACAATGCTTAATAATGTCAAAAAAAGTTTCAACTAATATGAAGTTATTATATAAATTTGTAATGAGAATAAAAGGAAGTAATTACCTCTCTGAGATTCTAATTGAGCTAACTCTGGTTGATTTGATGAATTGTCACCACCAAATACAAATCTTTGAGAGGCTGCAGGAGAACTGAAATATTGATGGGTTTATATTTTTATTAAACACTGAATGCATTAAGGAAGACAAACTAGATCTACTTGTTTCTAAAACAACATAACACAATAACATACCTTATAGCCTCAGCAAAACCATCTGTTCTTCTGACTGGTATAAATAATGTTGGTGTACTAGGTACTAAACCATCTTCTTCTTCAAATAAACCCGGTTGGCTCTAAATAATATATAATAACCAATGTTCATTATGAACACAACTTGTGTCTATCTCATAGAGGATGGCAGAATCATTACCAGAATCATGACCGGAGAATGTTGAGTATATGGTCCCTGATCTATGGAATTATTTTTTGTGATCTTCCACCTACTTAATGAAAGGTGATATCTTACCCCTAACATGAAAGGTGTTAATGGTTGTGATCTAGTTTGTAGATCAGTAGAAGTAGGACGAGATGTAGCATCTACTGCTGGCTGTATTGGTATAGCTTGTTGTGCTGATGAAGTTGCTTGTTCCACTTCAACTGATTCTCTTCTCTGTTGACTTTGTTCATTGTCATCTAATAAACAAAATTATTCTTTTAAATAGGGATAGGATTTTCAATCTTTTGACATTCGCAAAACTATCGAAATCTATCTAATCGCTCAAAAGAAATTTCAAAAGGAATTTTGTACAGATATTAGGAACTAGCAAATTAACTAGTAAAAAGGTATTGAAGAGATGTTGTAATTGACAAATTTAATGATCATATGTATTAAAATAATACCTATAATGACAACATCATTAGAGTCTTCTTGATTACTTTCCACTATTTCATCACTTTCTTCTTCATCATAGTCATCTTCATCATCATCCTCATCATCATCATCTTCTTCATATTCTTCTTCATCATCCATCTCCTAAAAGACAAGGAACAGATGATAAATCATGAATAAAAAAAGAAGAATCAGAACTGGAAAAGCAAACCTGGAAACTTATTGATAATGAACTGTTAATATGAGTATAGTATAATATCAATCATTATAGAAACATTTCAAGAAACTTACAGTATATGGCTTCATATTCTTGTCATCATTTTCTCTATACTCTTCCATTCCATAGGCCTAAAAGGTAAAAATATCTTAAGATTTCAACAATCCATCTAAATTACTCCTACAATAACTGGACTTGTCATAAATTGATTCTGTAAGAAGGCACATGCAGAAGAATGCAGCACACTTTGAACAAACTAAAATTGAATTAAGATTAATTTTACCTGTTCCTCATCATCACTACCCAGAACAATAATTTCACCACCATCATCATCATCATCTATACCAATAGGTGAAGCTCCTTGTGTGGAATATTGCTGATTTCGTGGTGCTACAGCTTGCCTTTTACGATCAGTCTGTCATAAACAAAAAATACATATACTATTGGATGAGTTTAGAAAATAATTATTATATATACATGTATTATACACAATTTGGTTTTTTATAAATAATTTGGATACAGATAAAACTAAATGATTTCTGTAATATAACAATTCAATTACATCAGAAAGGTTATTGTACACACATTAATTTAAACGAAATATATATATCTTATGTTCTCAGAACTGACTTGTCTAAAGCACTTTGGCAAGAAACATATCATACCTGAGACTGTTCTTGTAATATAGATTGTGATTGTGGACTAAGATGTGTTATGGTCTGAGCATGTTCATCAGTTACTGTTATAGCTGGTATACCATGTTCCTGTAATGATATTCATACCTAAAGTCAACCTAAAATATTGCAATCGGATACTTGATGAACTTCAGTTTTAAATAAGAACTATCCAGAAATAGATGAATGTTTACGTTTGGCTAAGGACAGGTTCCTCAGGAATGTAACATGTTTTCAGTGTATACAATGGTTGTTCTTTTCAAAACTGCATTAAAACAACAACTGCCTTCATAATAAATCTTACCTGCGATTGAGTTCTTGTCCTTTTGGTAAAGCCATCTGACTCTTCTTGACTGTTGGAAAGAAAATAATGTTTTATATACAATGAAGCAAAGACAAATGCATAAATTAAATAGAACCATGTTGGTTTTACAATATCACAGTTTTTTTTGTTTGTTTTTAAATGATGTGATGAGTATATGAAAGTCCTATTTTGATTGAAGAAGAAAGAATCATGTCCCTACCTGTCAGTATCTTCTCGTGGACGTTTACCAAGTTGTGAAGTAGAAGGTTGAGGAGTTACAACTTGTGTACCACTAGATGAGGGTTGTGGAGTGACAGGGGTAGTAGGGTGTGGAGTCACTGAAGATATACTAGGTTGAGGTGTTACACTGCTCTGTGGAGGAACTGATACTGGTGTAACACTTGTCTGGGGAGTAACAGCTACAGATGTTGGTTGTGGAGTTACAGGAGTAACACTGGGATGTTGAGCTGTTGGTGTCACACTTTGTTGAATTGGTATAGGTGAACCTGAACTGCTGGTATCATGTGTTAAAACTGTAGCAATGGGACTTACAGCATTTGATTCAAGTGTTGATGATTCCATGGCTGTATCTGAAATACAGCAAAAATGATCAACAAATTGTTTAACGCTTAATTCAATATAATGATGCAGAATAAGCAATAAACTATGGTATTTATTGTGCACTCTTTAATTCAGAAGATTCCTACTAGCTAAGATACCATTAGTAATTTGTCAAAATTTTAACAGGACTGTAAACCCCTGAGGCTCCAGCATATTATTGTTTAACAGTATGATATATAATCTATATAAATACTGACCATTGTTAATAGTTTCTATCTGTGGAGTGACTATCTGTACTTGTTGTGTTAATCTAGGTGTAACACTGACTGCTGGTATAGCAGTACTAGGTCCTGAAGAACTACTGGTTTCTACAACATAGCATGAACATTAATTACTGGTTAAACTATATCAAGGATACACAACTTTTATCTCATAATACCCAAAATATTCGTACCATTGCAATTTTCTCCTCCAAAAGCAATGTTTAAAAGAATATCAAGAATTTTCAAAAGAACAATTGACCCCTTTTTTTAGTGATGTGTTTGTGAAAGTAGAAAGCTTGGTCAGACAGTACATTATTATTATATATTGTGATCTAAGATAAGAGAATCATAATATTGATAAGATGAGGTAGAAGAATGTGGACTAATTGTGCCTTCAGACCCAAAAATAACAGAAATATTAATGCTCACCATCATTAAGTTCTTGTTGAGACAATGTTGTAGGCATGACAGTGGCTGTGGGAGTCATTCCCCCTACTGATGGTGCAATAGCCATTGGCCTAATACTTGCTGTTACTCTAGCAGCAGCTGATGAATGCTGATGCTGATGCTGTATTGGTGCTGATGGTCTAACTGGAGCTGTTGATGGTGCCATTGGTTTAATATTGGCTGTCTTAACTAAACTTTCTGATGTTGGTGTACTGAAGTAAAAATTTAATACATTAGTTATGTGTTCAGAATATGCAAGAAGGCCAAAATTCAAAACCCTTAAGATAGACCTCATATCTTTAATGTGATGAGGTTGGACTCCATCAAATATAATATAATTTAATGATCTTTTAGTTCTAATGACTATGATTGTTTACACAACTTACCTAGCAACTGTTACTGGTGTCCTAGAAGCTTGTTGTGGTGTTACCATTTGTTGTTGCTGTTGTTTTGATAAATTCTCTACTTGTTTTTGTAGCTGCTGAATCTATGTAACAGAAACAGATTGTCAAGTTTTATTTCAGAAATTATACAATGTATCTCAAAGTGGTGTATAATATATGAATGGGCAAAATGTTCATAAACATATTTCATTTACATCCTCAAATAACATCATGAAATATGTTTCTATAACACAACAGAATTTGGAAATTAGGCATTAGATAAAAAGATAAAAAGTTTCTGCTTAAAGCTAACTGGTATCTCAGACTAAAAATCAACTAGTAAACTAAGGTGGTTAAATACCTTGGACTGTAATTCTCCATTTTCTTTCAAGACTTGATCTAATTGTTGTTGATTATCAGTAGAAGATGATGGAGCACTAGAAGGATTTCTCAGAGTGGATAATTCTTTCTCTAACCTATTTATCTTATAATCATATTGAGATTTTAATGTATTTAATCTCATCTCAGCTTCTTCTGTAAAAATAACATAAAAATATCAATTAGTTTTTATTTTAACCACTGAAGATCACTAATCACCAATTCTACATTTGAACTAATACAACTAAAAGTCACTATCACAGTCATTTCATTGCATTAAGTAAATGATTAAATTAATGACACAAATACTTAATCAATCTCTTAGTTAAAGATATGAAATCTTACCTTTAGTTTGTCTTTCAATATCATTAACTTTCTGTTTCAATTCATTTATTTCTACATTCTGTTTTTCTATCTGTTCTTTCTGTGTGGTAATTTTAGATTTAGCAGTAGATAGTACATTTCTAGATTGAGTTTGTTTCTTTTCATATTCTGCTATATCTTCATCAAATTTCTTTTTTCGTTCTTCAAAGTTTGCTTTTTCCTGTAATAAATGAACAAATACATACTTTTAAAACATTTTTTCAAAGAATGTACTGAAGATCAATGCAGAACTCTGTGTTGATTTTTATAACAATACTAGGTTTATCAAAATTATACTAGGTTTATCAAAAATAATAGAACAGTCAGTATTCTTATTGTTGGAAATTTCCAACAAAACTTTACTTGGATTGCTTATCAACCCTTACCTTATTTAACTCATTAATTTGTTCTTTATGTTGATTTAGTTCTTGATTGAGTTGATCCAGGGACTGTTTTACATCATTCTTCTCTTTTTCTACTGTATTTAATTTTTCAGTCAATTCCTTCTTCACCTCCTCTGCACCTAAAGATGTTTCACTAGTCTTATTCTCACTCTCTACTTTCTTTTTATAATCTTCTAATTCTTTACTAGTCTTCTCAGCTTGTTCTTTATATTTTCTACCAATTTTCTTTAGCTGTGTATAAATACCAAATTAAACATGAAACAAAATGGCGGCCAATAAAACAACTGGCATTGGACATATGAAATTCTCTAGTAAATAGGTCTATCATGTGATTTACATTGATCTTAATTATTTTCTAAAAATACAATTCAAGAGTTTCACTGTTAAGCCTAAAATTACACAAAATACAATAGATCTACAAAAAACAAACCTGATTAATAGTTTTATTTTTCTCTTCAGTATCAGTGGCCTGTTTGGTAGCTTCTTGAGTTTTTAAAGTTAACATCTGCTGACTAAAAGACAAATTATTTTTATAATTAATGTTTACTATTTATGATTTGAATAAATATACTTACTGCATACACTCTAACCATGCTGTATAGCTGAACAAGATTTATTAAGTTGATTTATATACTGAGGATTCATATTTATTTCATTCCAAGATTTTCCAAAAAAAAAAAAAAAAAAAAAAATTACCACAAGTGGCAAATAGACAGTCCCCTTTATGGGACTGTCTATTTGCCACTCGTGATAATTTTAGCAAGCTCCCTATAATTTTCACCTTATAACAGAAAATGAAATAAAAAAAAAACTTACTTTAATTTCATATTCTCTTGCTTGGCATTATTAAGTTCAGTCCTGAAAATGAATAATTTCACCAAAATTGTTATTATTTTCCATATGAAGAAAAATTTAAAAACATTTTCAAGTAACTGCTATTTGCAGCAATTCAAAAAAGATAAATGACTTGGTTGTGATGAGAAGTGAGCTTTGTTTCAAGACAATTTTACACAATTTGAAAGTCACCGGATTATATTTGTAAAAGTTTCTAAATTAGATTAAAGGAAGGAAGCTTACTGTAAATTGTTTATAGTTCCATTCAAACGAGATATCTCAGCTCTAAAAATAAGGAATATTCAATAATGAATAATAATAGTGTTACTCTGAAGTTCCAGGAAATGCTTAAATTTGGTGAATTGGTTCAAAATTGCATGGGGAATGATAATGATATATAAGAATGACCTCAAGTGCTAGTTTAACTGCATGTTTTGGTTCAAAAATCTTTAACATAGCATTCTTAAAAAAAAAAACTAAACTCTTACTTCTGTTTGCTTATTTCTTCTGTTAGATTACTGACTTGACGTTTCAAGGCTTCTTTCTCTTGTCTAAAATTAAAATAAATCTTGTACATGTATATTTTCTCACAAAGTTTCACTACCCTTATAAAATCCTTCTAAATTCAGGACTAGCAAGATTATTTGATTTTCACTTATATGGTATATTTTAATCTTGCCAATTTGTACAGATATTTACTATAAGCTTACATTAATTTCTTGTGTTCTTCAGGATCTTGCTTGTTATGTCTCTCTATAAAATGGTTGGTACGTGATTTCCAGCGAGTAACCTCTTGTTGTAATGTTGTTTTTTCTACTGTTAAGATATCTTTTTGTGATTCTAATTCTCTGACTCGTGCTTGAAGTGGATTTATATCTTCTTCCATCTTTTTTACCTAGAATGATATAAAATATTTATCTACAACTGGGAATTATTCATAACAATTGAAATGGAGGATAATACACATACATGTAGGAATTTCAATGTTCTGTATGCTTTATTGTTTACAAAATAGTTGTATTGTTTACAAAATAGTTGTATTGTTTACAAAATTAGTCATAATTCAAGACAAAATTTCATAGTATATCATGTTAATTACAATATATTACCAAATAGAGATATTTAGGTATTTTAAAAGGATGTGATATAACTAACAATTTATATAGGTGTATTAATTATGATACAAGTATATGTGTCAGCTCTAATATAATCCAAATAGATTCTCTGAATAAAATATTTATCTGTTTAAAGACATATTAAATGATATTTCAGATACTCTGAACATTTAACATTAGATACGTACCCTAGCTTCTAATGCAACTTGTTCTTGTTTTAATCTATCTCTTTCTTCACGTAGTATCTTATTGCTATCAGATAATATATTCACATTTTCTATCTTCTTCATTATATCAGCATGTTGTGATGCTGTTTGTAAAGCAACCTGAAATAAATCCAATTTATTCGCTAATCTCTTTTAAAACAAGAAATAACTTGATAATAAACCATAAACACGTTATTTTTAAAATATATCTCAGCATGTTTATTCCATCCCATTTACATATCCATGGTTACAGGAAACTAAACTCATCACTATTACAGACCTGTGAGTCTTCACGTTCTGCAGTCAAGGCATTGTTGGCTTCTTCTAATTGTTTCTCTAAGTGTTCAAATCTCATTTTCAATCTATTACACTCTATTTCACTGACTTCCATTTTCATTTCAGCTATCTCTTTCTCTCTACGTAAAAATCTTGGAAAAAAAAATTAACAATCAATGTCAGAGTTAAAACTTATACACGGATATCCCAAATCTTGCTCTGAATTCTTTGATTCATGATGAAATCGTTAAACTAAGAACATCGTCAATATTTTTTTTTCTATTTTGAAAAGTTTGATCTTCGGATAATCTGCATTTGCACTATAAAAAAGAGTTAACTTTGGTTATCATTCTTATCAACAACACTCAAATAATGATACACAATGACAGTGATTACAAATTCATGACAAATATATCATACATACTTGATAACTTCTAGAAGTTGATCTGAAGATTTCTCACTTTCTTCTGAGAATGACATATTAGCTGTATCAGTAGATTTTTGCTGTATTGTTGATACTTGACCACTCAACTATAAACAAATCAAAAATAACAGTTTACATTTAAGTACCCATTGAAAGACTTGGTAATTTTCAAATATGATTTTATATTTTCAATAGAGTCTATTTTTTAATTCAACAGTTATGAAAAACTTCCTTAATATAACAATATATTAAATCTTTTCAATTTCCATAAAAAAAAGTTGTAAGAAATTACCTTTGACATTTGATCATGAAGAAGTTTATTTTGATTAGATAAATCATTACATCTATCTTCTAATATCTTATTCTCTTGTTTTAATAATTTCTCTTGTTCAGCCCATGATGTCTATAATAAACACACATTTATTAACATTCAGGTAATATCAATCTTGCGAAGTATATTTATCTATTCACTTGAATTATCCATATTGACATGCTTATAGCTTGTGTTTGTCAACATGAATCCTCAACAGATGACTGGAAATAGTAAGCGACCCCATTGAGAAAGCAAAACACACCTGTGATTCCAGCAGTTGATTTTCTAGTTTTTTAACTTCTTCTTGAAATTGAACAACTGGTTCATTAATATTTTCTAACTACAAAAATATAAATAATATATCAGATATCATGAAATCCAAGTAAAATAAAGCAGTTTAATGCTAGGTTCACATTGTTGTGAGATTTATTTGAATGTTTCATAGACCCTTCGTAGATGATCATGTAAACTCTCTAAATTCTCCAGTTTATGAGACAGTCTGATCTGTCCAAATACCATCACATAATTAAGTTCATCATTGAATCTGGCTCTTACTATTCTGACCATAACTTACTGTGAAATTGAAATTTGAACTAGGATTTCTTTAATGAATAGGTCCCTTTTGAATAAAGCAAATAAAAGCTCATTCAGAACAGGTCATATTATAAGACAACAGCATTATCAATATAAATTGCATATAAAATAAAAGGAAACGGTCCAATACAAACCTGTAGCTTTAATGACGTTAAGGCCTCAACATCAGCAGCATGTAATATCAATTCTCTTTCATATTTATCTTGAGCCTAAAATGTTATTATTCTGTATAGTAATACTCAAATATAGGTTATACATTGATTTAAGAAATAGAAACAAAACAGACATACAAACACTATCCACAAGCGATGAAAAAGAAAATGATTTATGGTACATACCTCAGCAGCTATCTTAACTTGTTGTTCACATTTTATTTTAGCAGCCGATTCCGTTGCTATGGCAGCTTCACGTCTTTCAACAGCAATCATCAACTCAGATTGTACATTAGCCAACTGTTTACGCAGATCACTATTCTAAAATTAGCATTTAAAAAAACAATTTTATAATTAAAAGACACTGCAAAAACATATCATAAGTTCACAGTTTTAAAAAGATAGCTTGCCAGGCAAGGTAACATACGCCCACTGGCAGCATTGAATTTGAAAAATAAATAGAGCAATGACTCAAAAACATTCACTAAATGGATATTGAAGTCAATGGCAAAAACTCAAAAACACCAAGTTTCATCAAAATTCATTGAAAATTGTAGCTTCTATTGAACCCACAATAAAGTTTTGACACAATCTTACTAAGTCAAGGCCAATAACTAAAAAACTGTTCATCGCAAAATCTTCAAATTCGAACTTGACCGTTGTCTTATCAATTCCAATGCTCACACCAAGTTTCATTTAAATCCATTGAAAATTGTAGCTTCTATTTTGTCTACAACAAATATAGAGGCAGGGGCAATAACTCCAAAACTGTTTATCGCAAAATTGTCCAAATCGAACTTGACCGCCCTCTTATCAATTCCAATGCTCATACCAAGTTTCATTAAAATCCATAGATAATTGTAGCTTCTATAGTGTCTACAGAAAATGAATTTTTACGCAATTTTACTTAGTCAAGGGCAATTACTCATAAACTATTCATCAAAAAATCGTCAAATTTGAATTTCTGATAAAAACTGTAGCCTATATCGTGGATGTAACCCAAATTTGACGCGTGTTTACTAAGTCAAGGGCATAACACAAAAACCGTTCATGCAAAAATTTCCATTTTCAAACTTGACCGAGATATCATCAATATATACATGTATACCAAGTTTCATTCAGATCGGATAAAAACTGTAGCCTCTATTGTGGATACAACCCAAATTTGAAGTGTTTTTACCAAGTCAAGTGCAATAACTCAAAAACCATTCATGCGATAATTTCCATTTTCGAACTTGACCGAGATATCATCAATATATACATGTATACCAAGTTTCATTAAGATCGGATAAAAACTGTAGCCTCTATTGTGGATACAACAAATGTGGACGGACGGACCGACCGACGGACCGACCGACGGACGGAGGCAATATACGTCCACATTTCCATGTGGGCGTATAAAAAACATTACAAACTATAAGTTGAAGTTATAAAAGCAAGTCTAACATGCAGAAATATGGCAGAATACACAATGATTGCCCATATATGTTTTTAGAAACTTACTAAGCTATGAGCCTCTTCTGTGACTTTAATATTTTGTTCCCGTATTTCTTGATTTTCTTTCTCTAGATTTTCAATGTTCTTCTCCAATTTATCTTTAGCTGAGAAAAAATAATGTAAATTTAAAAATTACTAAATAAGTAAAAAAAGTTTGTGTCATTTTTCAAGATTTCAAGTGATTTTTCCATTGTATAGCATTTATTCCAAATGATAATTAAAAGGGTGAAAAAGCAAACAGTGGGCCTTATTCCTGGAAGTATTTATGTGGAACCATGGATTCAAAACATTTGTATCTTAAAATGACCAGCGTACCACAGCTTGAAAAACAACGTTTCAATGTAAAATTTGAGACAACGATAATAATTACCAAGATTGGACTCTTCCATTCGTTTCTCTAATGCTTGTTGAAACTCTTCACTAGTCTGATTTTGTTGTTTAATACTTTCTTCTACATTACTGGCTATCTCTTTATATTGTTCTAATTGTCTTCTAGATTCTTCACAGGCTTTCTCCAGTCCTACAGTCAATATTATATCAGACTGAATTTATTCAGCAAACTTGACACATAGATTTTTTGATATTAATGGGAAAATCTAATGTTAGGAATAAATTATTGCTGGAATATTCATCTATTGTTGACTTTTGAAAAAGCAGGTATGCCTGTGTCAATAGAGAAATAAGAGAGTAGCAATTTTACCTTTGATTTTATTATTAGCTTGATTTAATTGTGATTTTAAATCTTTGATTTCTTCAATTGACATGGAGACGGCAGTTATATTCATACTATCATCACCAGCTGAAAATGACAGAAAAACATTGTTGGTTTATAAATCAAAATCTAAAACTAATTTATTACTAAAAAAATACAAAATATATCAGTGTGGAATACAGAAACTGAACTAGGATTCTATAGTCTTTTAAAAGTAAAAATCTTCATAATCAAGAATAAAAATAAATTTCAGAGACAGTCATTTCCGAGACAAAAAACTATTATGATACTCATATCTTATCAAATGTACGTACCTAAATTAGAATTTGATAGTTTGATTTCAGCTGCTGACAGTTTGGCTTCTGTAGTTGACAACTGAAATAAACGGTATAAACATCACGAACATAAGAATCAGCATATCACCAACATTTTTATTAGCTCTTTGTATGCAGAATAGCAAGACGCACAACTCTATTCATTTCCACATAACAAAACCTTACAACTGTTGCATAACTTAGCTCAATTCACCACAATGTCAAATTTTCATTTTGGTTGTGCATTACATCAGTGCTTGATTAAATCAGATCAAGATCAACTAACCTCCTGTTTCAGATTATTGATAAATGTCTGAGCCTGTTCAGATTTAGCCTTTTCAGCTTGTATTCCTTCTTTTTCTTTACTAACTTCTGTTTGCAATTGACGAACAAGATTCTGTAATAGTTAAATCTATAGTCAGCAAACAGATAAAAGTTAATATATTTTTCCAAAGCTGATGTCAATAACAAAGTTGTCTGATGAATGTGAAAATAATCCTACAACTGCTTCCACAAATGAAAAGAAAATAAACATAGGAATGAAAGTTATCAAAGGAACTCAAAGTTTATTTCTACATCAATATATTTGCAAATGTTTTTTTCACTTTGAAACATTCATTGTATTGTCCCTATAGGCTAAATGTTATACAGAACTGTGCCCTGTATTGTACCTAATTCTGGCCCATTTTAAATTAAGAGTTCATTATTATTATTAAATAACGTAACAAATGGTATACTGAGTACAATAAATCGCAGTAGTTGTATACCATAAAAAGTGTGTTATGTTCAGTTATTTCAATAATAGTGTCAAACATCTACATGAACAGTACACTTACCTCCCAATGTCTAATACTTGATTTGTGATCATCTTGTATATTATCTAGTTTTCTATTAAGACTAGCTATTTCTTTATCTTTATCATCTAACTGTTGATTTAATCTAGTCTTATTTTCAAAATCAACCCGTTCTAAATTATTCTGCAACAAATGAAACAACATGACTTTTGTATCCTGACTTAAGTAGGAGATATGATTTTCCAAAATCTAGGTCAGGATTTCTCTTTTTTATGTAGATTGATAGATTCCTATAGATTGAGGATTGCAAATACAGAGTAAAAACACAATATCCAACATTAAGAATTTGCATTTCAATAAGATTTCCGTTTTCCCAAATTTTCAACCTGGGTTTAAGGCTTCTTTAACCTTTGTTTATCATTTTTTGAAAGTCAATCAAAATCAATCAAGACAATAGACAATACCTGTATAGCTTGAAGATTTAACATGACTTGATTTTGAGAACTGTTTTCACGTCTGATTCTCTCAATCTCTTGTAACATTTGTTGATCAGAATTCTTTAATAAATCTTTCTCAGCTCTTAAATTCTGATTCTGTATTTCATATCTGGACAAATTTTCTTGAGCTGACATCAAATCCTAAAGAAAATGAAGCCTTGAAAATGTTTAAACAATTCCCAATAAGTATTTATTGTGTTGTAATTCTTCAAAAGTCATTGCCAGGTATATTAACATCTTGAACTGTTTTGTCATCATAATTTAAAGGATATTGTAAATTAGTTTTCTGCACATCTAAGCAAATTAATTTCCACTATTTCAATTTCAAGTCAGACATCTGCAAGTCTACTTTTACTGAGAGTTTTATGACGTCACTATTTCAAAGGTTCTTGGATATCATTTGTTACATCATTGCAATGTTATGGTTTAGATTAATATTTGTATCTTTTTCATGAATATAGAGTTCAAGAAACTTACATCTCTGAGAGTACTAACAGTCTGTTCTAACTTCATAACTTGGGTAGAATATTTCTGACATCTATTACTTAATGCTGTAACTTCCTTTTTATAACTATCTATATTATTCTGTTGTACTTTATTTCTTTCAGCCGAGAAATCAAGCTACAATTGATCAATAAACAAAAATTAATACACGCATGATGGAAAATAATAAATCCTGATTATAATAAAGCTAAAAATTCCCAGATTCATTGAAAACAATAGGCTATTCCTGAACAATTTTGCATATGAACAAGGTTATCTAAAAGTAATAAAGACAAAATACTGCTTAGAAATATAGTTTCACATACCCTTGATGAAAGCTTTGCATTTTCAACTCGTAATTCTGATTCTCTATTTCTGGCTTCTTCAATTTGTTCATTTAATATCCTGGAAAATCACAAAATATTGATGCTGAATTTTTCTAAAAATCCCCCAAAATTGGGTTTAATTTTTCTTGAGAAAGAATGAGCAAACTAACTGGTTAGGATAAAATACTGTTGGCACATGAAGGACCGAATAATTAAGACTGAATTTTTCTAAAAATCCCTAAAAAATAGGGTTCAATTTTTCTAAAGAAAGAATAAGCTGAAATAACTGGTTAGGATAAAATATTTGTTGGTACATGAAGGACCAAAAAATTAAGACAACCATTAGTATAAGGGTGTAATAAGATCGTCAAAAAGCAAGAACTATAAATTTATTGTGGTAATCATTATTACTTACTTCTCATTCTCATTACGTTCAATCTTATAAGTATTAAACTCAGATTGCAACTGTTTTAGAGCATCTTTAGTTTGTGAAAGTTGTTTATCTAAATCAGTAGTTTGTAATGATAACATGTTACTACCCTTCACTGGACTACTTGTAGTTATTTCTGATGTAGATGGCAACTATAATAAATAGAGAGAACGTCATGAAATATTACAGATATAAAATTCATTGAAAAGATATGTTTCCATATCTTAACGCTCAGCATGTGACTGAAATTTTTTCATGTTAGTTGCGCAAACACACTTTCCTTTTCAGCAAGATATATGGTCAAATTTGTTATACACCAAACAAAATTTTCTGATATTCTATCAGTGCATCGGGAACTATTTAGTAGTTTAGTTTCTTCATATTAATCCTACCATGAAATACAGGAGAAGAACGAAAAGATATTGCCAAGGATCAGAACTTACCAATGTATTAGCTGAATTCTGTAACATGATTTATACATATCTCTTTGACGAACAATAGATTTTACCTGAATAAATAAATACATTATGCGCTAAAGGATGACTAAACTATCATACAGTTTCAAAATAAAAATGTACGCCAGTTATTTGCAATCAAATATACTTATAATTTTTATCAAATCAAAGGAGTTTTCGTTCAAACATATAATAGTTAGAAGCATGAATAATAAATCATTCTAAACCAACCAGTTCTTCTTGTCTTTGACGTCCAGACTGTAATGTTGATAATTCTAATAAAGCTGTTTCTAACTGTTCTTTCAAATCTTCCGTCCTAAAATAACAAATTTATAATTTAACTATTACCTTTATAGACTTTTTTTTGAAATTCAGAGCTTAAAGCCAATTAGATCTTTGGGATTGGCCACTGACATATGTAATATATTTTCAAATCAGGTCAGATCACTCACTTTAAATTGACAGCTTCTTGTTCTTCCTGTTCTTTTTTCTCACTGAATTCTCTGACCAGTGTTAATAAACGTTGATTCTGTTCCTGTAGTTCTTCTACATTTCTAAAATAATATTTGATATACAACATAAATATAAATAATGTAGGAGGAAAATTACTCTGATCATACCTAAGCATTGAAGAATGAATAAGAAAACAGAAGAAAAAGCACACAATTGATGCAGATTCTCTGAAGTTTTACTGATTGTTTCAAAAGACAGAGCGCCAATATCAAAAAGTTGAATATGAAATAAAGTTTACTAGAAAATTGGCTAAAGAAAAATGATATAAAGACCCACCTAAAAGTGACTAGATTTTCCGTGACAACATCAGCGGCAGTGATATCAGCACTAGATGATACAACAGAACTTTCACGTACAATAGGACCTCCTCTTAATTCAGATATTTCTTGAACCAATCTCTTGACCTGAAAGTATAAGTATTTGATTTTTCATCCAGGATTATATATGAAAATAAATCAACTATAAAACAATTTTAATTTTATTGATCCCACAGTTTTTTGTTATCATTCTCATTCAATAAATAAGACAGTGAAGTCTTATTCATCAAATTCTACTCAAGCCACCACAGTAGCATAAAATTTATAGGTAGAAGCGGCAATAAAAAACACCACCAAAACCTTACATACCTGTCTACCTAAATCAACTGTCTGTTGTTGTAGTCTTTGATTTTCTCTTTCTAAGAAGTTAGATTTACGCTTTTGTTGATCTCTATCTTTTAATAGCTCCTCTCTTTCCTTGAAAACAGAAAATGTTTAAAAAATTTCATAGTTGTGTATCATTAACAGAGCCAATAAATGCCAATAACTTGGGAAACTTCCTGTCATTATCTTTTATCAATGCATTATATCCATTTTAATCACATTGATATTGATAGAAAATGGCAGATTAGTCTGGAGGGTACCTCATCTGTAATGAATTTCAGTGCTGAATGACATCTATAAGAAGTTTATTGGCTCTTTTAGACATTTGAAAATCAAACCTAGTATTAATAAATATTTTGAGCAATAATTTGGCACTTACCACCATAGCTGTATTTAACTGATTTGTCATTCTACTATTACTCTGTAAAGCAGCTTCATAGTCTTCACGTTGTCTCACCAATAACGGGGCTTTTTCTTCTAATTCCTGTCATAAAACATTGAACAAATTGAAGGCCAATCTTCAGTAAGGGATATAGTCAAAATGAGTTGTTGTAAACTTGCAATAATTTTAAAACTCTTGAGAATTTAAAACACTTTATGTTAATGTGATACTACATTTATAAAAAATGTTTCACTGTAACAAAAAGTCAAAAAGTATCTGGCAGCGCCAAGTGAAACTAAATCTGACCTTTCCAATTTCATCCAGGTAAATTCTAAGCTGACTTGTTTCAGCTTTTTCTGCTTGTAGATTATCGGATACTTTTACATATTCACTGTATATCTAAATATAATAGAAAAGATTTCATCTCAGAGAACAAGAAGACTTATTCATAAGCTTACAATACACAGATACATGTATCTCAAAAATAAAGTTCACTTACTTACGTGAACATTTTCTTGGTTTTTTTCATGGATGTTCTCATTCAATTTCCTAGTAGGTTCACCAATGATATAATGTAAACCCAAATAAATAATAGTGAAATTGTTATAAAAAACTAACCTCTGTCAAAGTCATGCCAGATTTTAGAATCTTACTAGTAGCAGCTGCTGTAGGATATAAAGTTTCTAAAGCACTAATACTCATATTACCTATAAAGATTAATTCAAAATTAATTCACAACAATTACACTCAGATTGTCAATTTTCTGTTAAAACAATTGCAGTAAATGAATTGGAACCTAATTTCTATTTTTCACTGAGCTCATAAAGTTGGACAGAGTTATAAAGTGTCAAGTTATACAGGGTACAATTTGAAAAGATTTGTCAAAAGGTCTATGATTCTCATCATGAGTTAATTGAGTGAATGCCTCTATTTTGTTCTCGATACTAAAGATTTAAGATTTCCAACTTCCATTATTAAATATTATACTAACCTTCTCCCTTTATTTTCACAATCAAGTCATTGGCATTACGTAATTCTTCTTCATAATTTTCAATTTTCAACTCTAAAATTAAGTGGTCACATTTTCATCTTACAACTAATCGAGAAGTCCTGTGCATATCATATTACCAAAATTTAGATTTTGTGCCCAAGATTCTTTCAAAAAATATTTAACAAAAAAGAAAATTTTTTTTATTTTAAACACTGTTTAAATTGTAAATAATTTCTAATAAACATTAACAAAATCAAATTATAAAAAGTAAAATTAAAGATTAATTACCTTTTTCATGTATTTGGTTCATACATTGTTCAATCTCATAATGTCCTTGTTCTTTTAATTCTTTATGAGCTAAAATAAATAGGGAGAAAAAAATATCTGCATATTGAACATACAAAAATTATGACTTCTTTACAATTTCAACCATGAGAAGCAAACAGTGATTATATATGTATTACATTAAGGCTGTACAAAGTAAATTGTCTGTTTTACAGGCCCCGCGTGCTCTGGTAAAATACCCCGCGCTCTAAAACTATTTATTGACATTTTGGAATAATTAATAAATAATGCGCACACGTCTCCAAAATTGTGTGTAAAATAGAGTTATTTCTCCGTTCCGGAAAATATTTTTTACCATAATTATCTCCCTTGACGTTTAACGAAAAACCGGGAGTGGCTTAGAATGCGTTTTTTCATCACTGATAAAAAGATTTTCTTCTACAACTTTAAACTGAAATTGATTCTGATACAATTTAACGTTCGAAAAAACAATTATTTGCTGAAGGAAGCACAATTATGAAAATTATTCACACTTTCGTGAGGATAATCCAAACATTAAATTAATCTTAATCTTGATGATTTCGTTTCTGGATAATAATGATGGAACAAATCGAGACCCGTTACAATTACAAGTAAAAGAATGCACCGGGTTTTTTTCTGCCATTGATTTGAAAAAGTTAATATTTATGGAAAAATGGAAACGAATACAAGAAAATACGAATTTTATACGTTCGAATACGATCGATTTTCTCATTATTGGTATCACTCAACACATACCGCTTTTCTCATGTTAAAACCGGAAGTACTGCGTTAGTACCAGTTATCGAAATGAAATGAAATGAATGGAGTTTTATGTGCTACTTTTCTGCACGAGTTATCGAAAAATCGGCATTTGTAACATAATTATTAGAATAGAAGTTCGATCTAATCAGATTGTTTTGTTCTTGCCATGTGATGTATGACAATTTGTTCCAAAATTTCCAATAATAATAATTATTACCACACAATGGCATTTTAAAATATAGTTTACAGATGGATAGAAATGGATTAGTACTGTAGTAGAATAACATTGTCTTGACATAATATTATCAGCCCTGATGCACCCTAAGTGCATCATTGTCAGAGGTAGTAAATATGTTGGAATGATTATGTTTATGTGAAGTTGAAAGGTAAAAAGGTTCTGTTATTTCTATCAACTAATATCATTCAAACTCTAAAAACATCTGATAGTTGCATCTGAATGGGGATTTAAATCTATTTTTTAAATTTGTAGAAATAAATAATAAATAGCTTCGCTCGCTCCGATTTTTTCTGGTGCCAAATTTAAAAAAGCGCTTATAAATAATAAATAATAAATTCGCCCTCTCGCCCCATTTTTTAAAAAAAAAGGCCTGTAAAACAGACAATTTACTTTGCACGGCCTAATGTAAACCCAAATAAATAATAGTGAAATTGTTATAATAAACTAACCTCTGTCAAAGTCATGCCAGATTTTAGAATCTTACTAGTAGCAGCTGCTGTAGGATATAAAGTTTCTAAAGCACTAATACTCATATTACCTATAAAGATTAATTCAAAATTAATTCACAACAATTACACTCAGATTGTCAATTTTCTGTTAAAACAATTGCAGTAAATGAATTGGAACCTAATTTCTATTTTTCACTGAGCTCATAAAGTTGGACAGAATTATAAAGTGTCAAGTTATACAGGGTACAATTTGAAAAGATTTGTCAAAAGGTCTATGATTCTCATCATGAGTAAATTGAGTAAATGCCTCTTTTTTGTTCTCGATACTAAAGATTTAAGATTTCCAACTTCCATTATTAAATATTATACTAACCTTCTCCCTTTATTTTCACAATCAAGTCATTGGCATTACGTAATTCTTCTTCATAATTTTCAATTTTCAACTCTAAAATTAAGTGGTCACATTTTCATCTTACAACTAATCGAGAAGTCCTGTGCATATCATATTACCAAAATTTAGATTTTGTGCCCAAGATTCTTTCAAAAAATATTTAACAAAAAAGAAAATTTTTTTTATTTTAAACACTGTTTAAATTGTAAATAATTTCTAATAAACATTAACAAAATCAAATTATAAAAAGTAAAATTAAAGATTAATTACCTTTTTCATGTATTTGGTTCATACATTGTTCAATCTCATAATGTCCTTGTTCTTTTAATTCTTTATGAGCTAAAATAAATAGGGAGAAAAAAATATCTGCATATTGAACATACAAAAATTATGACTTCTTTACAATTTCAACCATGAGAAGCAAACAGTGATTATATATGTATTACATTAAGGCTGTACAAAGTAAATTGTCTGTTTTACAGGCCCCGCGTGCTCTGGTAAAATACCCCGCGCTCTAAAACTATTTATTGACATTTTGGAATAATTAATAAATAATGCGCACACGTCTCCAAAATTGTGTGTAAAATAGAGTTATTTCTCCGTTCCGGAAAATATTTTTTACCATAATTATCTCCCTTGACGTTTAACGAAAAACCGGGAGTGGCTTAGAATGCGTTTTTTCATCACCAATAAAAAGATTTTCTTCTACAACTTTAAACTGAAATTGATTCTGATACAATTTAACGTTCGAAAATACAATTATTTGCTGAAGGAAGCACAATTATGAAAATTATTCACACTTTCGTGAGGACAATCCAAACATTAAATTAATCTTAATTTCTGGATAATAAAGGTGGAACAAATCGAGACCCTTTACAATTACAAGTAAAATAATGCACCGGGTTTTTTTCTGCTATTGAATTGAAAAAGTTAATATTTATGGAAAAATGGGAACGAATACAAGAAAATACGAATTTGATATGTTCGAATACGATCGATTTTCTTATTATTGGTATCACTCAACACATTCCGCTTTTCTCAAGTTAAAACCGGTAGTACTCCGTTAGTACGAGTTATCGAAAAATCGGCATTTGTAACAAAGGCCTAAATAAAAATTATTAAAATAGAAGTTCGATCTAATCAGATTGTTTTGTCCTTGTCATGTGATGTATGACAATTTTTTCCAAAATTTCCAATAATAATAATTATTACCATACAATGGCATTTTAAAATACAGTTTACAGTTTTTTTTAAATAAAAGGCCTGTAAAACAGACAATTTACTTTGCACGGCCTAATATATATATGATTCAGAATTGTAGCGAAGATCAGTTGGATTTGGCAAACAATTTCTACTGTGCTTACCTTCAGCAGCATTTTTCAACATATTCTGCATATCCTCAACTGCTTTAACTAATTCTTCAACCTTTTTTTCATTATCGCTTGCTGAATCCTGCAACCAATCAATAGCATTGTTAGTTATTAGTCAACAAACAAAAGTAATGAATGTACCATTTCAAAATATATATTTTTAATATAAAAAGGATTGAACCTTCTCACCTTATAAAGATCCACCAATTTAGTCTGTGCTTTGATTTCCTGTCTAAATTGCTCATCTGACTGCATTTGAGCATCTCTAGCCTAAAAATGCATTATCAAATTGTAATAACAATAGACATAACAAGCTAACATAACATGTTCTTCTTAAAAATGAATTTCTTCTGATACCATCCATTTTTTCAACACTGTCCTGATAAAAATTATCAAGACTTGTGATTTCAAGTTGTGTTTTCAAACATTCAGATAAAAATATCAGTACTTACATCTTTCAGTTTTTGAATTAATTCATTAATCTTTATGCCTTGGTCAACATTGATTTTCTTTAAACCAGCTACGACATCGTTCACATGATTAAGCTTTAAAATAAAACAAGGTTCAAGGCATTGAAAATAATCATTCCTCTCCAGTTTATACAATGATTTGTTAATTGGAAATAAATACAAAATTTCCATAATAGCAAGTAACAAAAACATAATAAAACCAACCTCTTCTGTCTTAACTTCCAACTGTGACATCAATTCTAAAACTTTCACACTCTGCAATAAAAAAATTGTAAGAATTTCAAATGAACTCAAAAAGGGGAAAAAATAATAATTAAATTCTTAAATAAGTTTATTATTATCTACACAGAGAGTAACATAAGCTTGCAATTTCAGAATGCAAAGATTCTAACAGGGGTTTATCTGGAATCGCAGAGAGATTTGTGTTAGTACAATAGCTCAAATATCAGAGCTCAGATATTACAGATAACTAAATCATACCAAGTAATATCTACAAAGTGAAAACAATAAAAGAAATTCTTTAAAATGTTCACATGAAATATTTGACAAAAACTGTTCTCTTTATCTAGTTACCTTTTCTTTTCTATCAGCTATCAAAGCATTAGATTTTTCTGTTACTTGATTATTCAACCATTCAACACGTTCTAATAACTGATCTCTTTCTTGTATTAACTTGGATTCTTTAAACTATCAAGTACAAACAACATTATAACCAGAAGGATACTACATAATTCTACATTCACAAGCCATGAAGGTCATGGTATTTGCTGAAGGGTATTTTAGATGGTTTAATTTTTATAAAGAACTTACATGTATTGCAAGAAAGATAAGAAAATTTTTTTGTTCCTCGAGATGCGCTCAGAACACAGGATAACTTTGAGTAATGAAAATTTCCTTTAACTCTAATTAATGTTTACTTACCTCTCTTGTAACATCTTTTGATTGGTACTCTGAAAGTTTAGCTTGAAGTTCACACCTTAATTTATCTCCCTCTGACACTTTTCCTGTCAAATTCTTCCATTCATCTGTAAATGAGTAATACTGTTAAATACATTCTCAAATACACTGTTTAAAAATCATGTTTCCATTTAATTCAAGATGGCAGAATAGAACATTATTGCTTATTTTATTAAACATGTAAATACTAGCACATCCATATATTATCATTCAATTCAATAAAAACCTAGATTATTTTCAAAATAAAATTATTTCAACATTCACCATTTAAAGCTTCTATCTTTTTATCTTTCTTCTGCACCATATCAGTAAGTTCTTTCTTATCAGCTTCAAGCTCTTGTGCCAATCTGGTAAACTTGAGCTGATCAAAAAATATTATCATACATTGAAAAATTTTCTATTGATTGAATTTGTTAACACATTTTTAATAAAGACTAAAATGTAAGTGAAAAGAAATTTGCGAAAATAACAATATTTAAAGTTCATGATTTAAAGTAAAAACATACCTCAGCTTCATGAGCTTTTTCATAATCTGATTGTATAGATGATAACTTGTCATCATCTTCTGATAATTTCTTCTCTAAAATAATTATAGAATAGAGAATTAATATTATGTAAACAATACTGATTTAAAAAATCAAGGCTGCTTGTAAAAAATAATATGATAGAATTAATTGTTCAGACCATATGAAACAAATAATTTCAAATTATTGTAGTTGGACCATTGTTTCAGATCTCAGGCCACATTATTCTTAAAAGATGAAGAGATTGATATCACAAACTTTCGGTTAAAAAACTGTAGACTGATTCTCATTTTATTGCAGGTACAGAAAAGAAGTAGCCTTTTCATTACCTAATTCCTCTAATTTATTTTTCAAGTCTAGTTTAGCAGCAGATTCGGTCTCTAAGTGTGTAACAGTAGATATCAACTTTCTTTCCAATTCATTATACTGTTGTTCTGAAAAAAATAATCAATACCAGCATTTTATCAACCTATAGGTCTAGTAACTATACATGACATGTCAACCGGGAGATAAGTTTAGGAAAAAATATTCAACTAGGTGACAATATTCTTAGTGCTGTCATTTCTTGACAGGGACAGACCTCATTCGAACATACAATACACCCAGACATAAAAAAATGAATGTAAAAAAGACTCATACCAGTATACCTATTTATAATAGTCAGATAGGAAGCCAAGTTATTGGTTATAATTGATAATCCTCTGATTAATTGAATGATCGCTCACACGTATCATTAATTGTGTTTTCATTATTAACTAATTTGATTATTAAATTGTTTAATCAAGCCTAGATTTATCGCTGAACTCGGTTTGCTTACTACCTAAACTATGTTTAAAGAAAGTTCTGAGTTGTGAAATTGTTTAATCAAGCCTAGATTTATGAACTCAGTTAGCTTAGTAACTCAGCTTAGGAACTCAGTTAGCTTAGTAACTATGTTTAAAGGGATAATAGGCGTTAGAATACACTCGTCCTATGGCTTCTATTTGTGTTTAATATTGACTATTAGTTAAATAAGTAGGCCTATGTATCCCGCACTTTACCAAAATTTTAAAAAGCGACAATAAAAATATATACAGAATTTTAAAAAAAAGTGAGCCAGCGACAATTCCATTCAGTTTGTGAATAAGAGCGTCTGGTGAATCAACGCTTAAACATCATTTTGCAATTCAATAAGTAAGGGTCGAGGACCAGGAAAATCCTCATATTAGAGTTACTTCCCTTTATATTTACACAATTTGAAAATCGATGAATGGAAGTATTAAGCGTTTTATAATTAACTACTTGATTTTGTGGATATACCCGATAATAGAGGGATTTTGATGTATATTTATGACACCAGGTAAGTCCACTGATGGGAACATACTGTTATTGTCCAAATTTACAACCATCAGCTAACTCAGAGACAACTTCGAGTTAACTCGGAGACAATATATTTAGCATTGAAATAAAGGTGATATCTTCAAAACCTTTTATTTTCGAATCCCGATCATGTGATCGGAACTTCTTTTAAACATGCTTTCGGTAGTAAGCGAGACTAGCGGTAGATTGGTTTTTCCTGGTCGGAACTTCCTTTAAACATGGTTTCGGTAAATATGTGTGATCAGCGGTAATGTACTTGTCGGCACATTTTATGAATAATGTTGCACTTGTTTGACAGTCGGTTTGGAATTTGAGGCGTTTGATGCTTTCCTCGTATCATTTTCTGTTGAAATCATAGTGGAGGTGTCGACCCGGGAGCAAAAATCGAATGCATCCAACTAAAGATATAATAACGGCATCGGTAAATTTGTCCCCGGGTTGACTAGAGAATATTGTCTCCGAGTTAAATTTTGTCTCCGAGTTAACTAACAAAAATGTGTCTCCGGGTTGACATGTACCCGAGTTGACCAAGTACCTAAATTTTTATGTTCCTTCTAACGCCTATTATCCCTTTAAAGAACTTAAAAATTGACATGTCTCCAATTGTATTTTATAATTGCAATAGGAAATATTTAATCACCATTATCTGTCAATTCCAATAAACAAAAATCTCACACTATTAAATTATGCGTTTAAACTGATAAATGAACAACTACATAAGTTGTAAAAAAATCTGTTAACCAAAACGAAACGTCTTATTCATGTATTAGTTATATTTGAATGTTTACATTTGAATCTGCACTTTATGAGTATTAGAAAACCAAGTTTACCTGAATTTACTCTAAGATTTTCATAGCGAGATTTGGCTTCAGTGAGTTCATCATCTATGCTACCTAAAAATGATTCTAATTTACCCTTAATAGGCAGAGATAATTCATTAATTTCAGACGAATCAAGCGCTTTTAAAAGAAAATCGCAACCCGCCATGCTTTTCTATGTAGCGATAACTCTCAATATACTTCCGGTTTATAATTTTCTAGAACGTAAACGAAATTAAATGACGAAACGAACTATTATGTAAAAATGGAAAATGTACACAGAAATTGACAAAAGGTCTCATTTATTGTTAACATTTAACATGAATATTCAATAAATATGAAATTTCCGTTCCATGAAATCAATGTATTAAATTGTTTTTGCACTCGTCCTTTTGGCGGGAAATATCACATGTTTACAAGTTGCTTTTGAAGAAAGCTACCTTTGACAAACTGCCTTGCCAATGTCAGTGATCTGTGACGATGTCGTAAGTTTTCGTTGCGTTCGAATACTTAAACCTCAACCTAATATCCATAGATAAGTTAGAAAACAAAATAATAAATCGGTCAACCTACAACCGATAATCGCACTCAAGCCTAAGGCGGTTAGTAGAATGGTTTCGATATCGAAGCCTATTTTGACGCAACTCGTTTTGCTCAACATAGATATAACATAGGGCCTACCACTTTTAGGTGCAAATAAACTATCCCAAGAGGTCAATGAAAATAATGGAATGCATGGCTAGGCCTAGGCCTATATAATATTATGAAATCAAATAATGTCATTATTAGGCCTAGACTATTTATTAAAGAAATATAGGGTTATAGCCACTATATGACATGATCTCAAAGATATATAACAAGTACACGCAAATTTTGTTCCGAGCAGTCCGAAATTCCACTTTCTTATTTCCTTTCAGAGTCAATACCATTTTAAGTTATGCAGCTTTTTCTAGACTAACATCTTCAAATGACGATTTACTGGCAGATCGAATAAGTCACCTCTATACAGTTTTGACACTGATAATTTTCGCCATTATAGTTGGAGTGAAACAGTTCGTAGGAGAACCAATACAATGCTGGACGCCAGCGGATTTTAAACCAGCCCAGACAGCTTATGTTTTATCAAATTGTTGGATTCAGAGTACCTATTATGTTAAAATGGAAGATGTCGTACCTTCTTCCCAAAATGTACGAGAAGCAGCAAAACTTGCATATTATCAATGGGTACCAATAATCCTTCTATTTATGGCATTCCTTTTCAAACTACCATATATATTGTGGCGAATGTGTTGCGAACTGTCTGGGTTTAATGTTTCAAATTTCGTTAGTTTAGCCTACAAGACCCAATATGGTCTTTCAACCACGCACGATGAAAACGTGAAAAACATTTCCGAGTATTTGGACAGGTGGTTAGAATTTAACAAAAAGTTAGTTACTATTCCGTCACTCAGCAACGATGTTCAGAAACCCAGACATTTTTTATTTCAAAGTGCCAGTCGATGGTATCTCATGATTCTTTACTATTTAATTAAAGTTCTGTATTGTGTGAATGTGGTAGCCCAGTTCTTCTTGTTGAATAAGTTCCTTGGCGGTTGGTATGCTATGTATGGTAGTGAGGTAATTCAAAATATGATCTATGGTGAACCTTTCATCGAGTCTCATCGATTTCCCCTTGTTACCCTATGCGATTATCAGATTCGTCAATTCAACAATGTTCATAATTATACCAGCATGTGTGTACTGTCAATTAATCTTTTTAGTGAAAAAATCTTCATATTTATTTGGTTCTGGCTAGTAATTGTATCAATAGTTTCCATCATTAGCTTAGTTAAATGGACATTAGTCGTCTTGATCAACAGCAAGAGATTATCGTTTGTACATGATTATTTACTATTGTTGAATATTCTGTGTGGAGAGCAGGATAAAAGTCATGTGAAGAAGTTTGTATTAGCTTACTTGAAAGGAGATGGCATTTTTATTTTAAAGATATTAGATGCAAACGTTGGGGCTATGGTTACTTCTGATATAGTCAAACAGTTGTGGTACATCTACAGGAATCGACCATCTCCAATTACAGCAACAACTCAGTTTTAATACAACGAAGTACATTTCAACTATTATCAACTACTCTTTAAGATGTAAAATGTATCTCGGCCATAGCATACCGATATCAGCCCGCATTTTGGTCAAAAACACAACATCAAAATCCGATTCGGATTTTAAAGACTGAGGAATGAATTTATACCGTAACGATAATCATTTTCTTTCTAAATATTTCTATGCATATAAAAAGATTGAAAAAAGCAGAAGGGACAAGTTATAGGAATCTTTGTTAACCCGCTGATATACTTCAATCAATAACACTTGGCCTAAGTGTGTATTTTTGCCCATAACCATTTGTCAAAATCGATCTGAAAACTACACTCAATTAACTTGAATAATTGCTATATTCTTAAAGGTGTAATGACTCGAAACCAAAGTTACTTATGCTTTCTATGAGCAACTGATTAATTTGTAGCCAAAAAAATCAAATGTGTCAAATATATGGAAATTATGTACATCCGCCGACCCTGCACGTCTTCAATATACAACCAAGCAAATTTGAATAGTCGTCATAATGTGGCTGTCAAATAGTTATATATATGAGTAAGAGGAGTTGGACATTGAGAGCAACATATCTTTAACTTGAGAACTTGTAGTTATAGTTATTATAGAAATGAACATTGTTAATCTGTTAACCCGGATTATAATAGATTAGGTTGATTTTCATTCTTTGCATTCATTCATTATCCACTCTATATATCCAATCTATACTTCTATATAAGTCTAATAGCCTTTTATTATTATTAGTCCAGGTTTGTGCTAAACGTAAGCTTTTTATCTTATCGAACTTTATTAAGTGTTTTGTAATCAAAAATCGCCGATTTGATTCTGTTCGATTATTTTTCTGTGGGAATGTTCAAGGATAAAAGTGAAATATGTGTTTAAACATATCTATTTGTAAATACCATATTAAAATAAGTTCTTAAACACGATTGTGAATAATTTTAAAGGCTTGAACTCAACGGAATATTGAACTTGATAAGAGTGGTTATGTATTATATTTTGGGAGTAAGAACAGAAAAATATCTGCGGATGAAATAAAAGCTGATGGACATAAACGAACGTACATGTATATAATTCAAATGATGGCAAATACAAAGAAATCTACTCAAACAGACCCGTGTCCAATTGAAATGGTCGCCCGTGCAAATTCACAAGAAGAATCTTTTATCAGAAACAGTCTACCCGTCATAAATTCCAAAACATGTTTAGTTCATACACGACAACAAGGTCGAAATGAATTCATTTACTCCACAAATCATCATGGTCGATCTAACCATTCGCCAGCTAAGGATGTGTTCGGTAAGAGAGAACCACCAGAAATTCAACCGGCACCACAACGATACCCTCGAACACTACCAAAAGCTTTAATAGGACAAGACTTTCTAATGAGTTGGCTTTCCCATGCCTCTAATCGCTCTGAACATTTTCCGGAAATAATTGACTATCATAATAAAAGAGCTAAAACTAGAAGTAGTGAGCAGACATATTCGACACCCAGTGAATGAGAGGCGAACACATACCGAGATACGGATTGTCGAACAAGACGTAAGTTATCAGGCCCGTCCCCGTGACTACAGGGGACATATTACTTGCGGGCATGTTAGTTACAAAGTGGTTAAAACTCAGTGATCATCGAAACATCACCAAAATCCTGTAGGAGTCATATTGAATGGTTTCAAAACATAAAAAAGGGCCAATGCTTGCACTTAAAAACAGTTTTAAAGTAAGAAATCCATATAATCATATTCAAATACTACGTTTATGATCAATAACGTTTATTCAAATTAATTAGAAGCAACCGTTGTTAAAGTCAGATACAACATTGTTTTAGTTTGACTTATTAAACTAATAGTATACTTAACGCAGTAATTCGTTAATAAATGTGGCACCTGATATTTTTGTACTTCATCTGGTGAACCTAGTAGGGTTTGTCCGTTAGATCAAATTGATATTCCATAAAACACACGGTGTTATTTATTATAATCATTTTACATTATCATCAGGACGATGATTTCACTATTAGTTTTTATACATATTTTCAACATGTTCACATTATTATCTTGTTCTTGTTGAAGTCTTAGTAATTCTGTTAAATTATCTCCCTTGAAAATTTTTATTTTCAAAGCCCATAAATAAACTAGTAGACGTAAGTTATAGTTTCGTTAATTAAGTCAAAATATGTAAATATGTTGTATTATTTTTATGGTATTTATTGTATTAAGACACATTAAAACTGTATTTAATCTTTCACCAAAATGTTATGAGAATAACCCAGAAATAATTAATCGCGGATTGGACGAGGGTTTATATAGCTCTTTCTCTCTATATGTGAATGGAGCGTGTGTCTGGTTGACACGGCTGAACATAGATCGCTGTTTCGTCGGCAGATCTGTTTAGAATCGATGTCCCGCTTAAACACAAGTTTCACGTACTCGGGTCTCCCGCTGCCTCGTCGCACGGTAGAGATCCATTCTAAATTGGTCGCTCTCCCGAGTGCACCGTAGGGTTTACATGTTCACTGGTCCTGTCTAAATTATAAGGTAGGGTTATAACTCGACTACAGTTTATGACGCTCCAATACGGCACTACATGTGGTAGTTTGCCCTCCTTTTTTCCCCGCTCTCACAATATAATTTGCAAAAATGTTGAAATTATATATTAATCGTCAAGTTTTCCCCCCTTTTCCACAGGTAAAATTGGCCGACTGAATTCAGAAACCGTTAATATAATCACAGGCGTCCTCGTCTGGTGCGTATTTTATTTTTTTCGCACTGGACGAGGACGACTGTGATATAATATATATTTAGGTCATGGCAAGGTTAGAACATCGAAGTCACGTGATCACAGGTAAATTTCCTTTTTACCTGTGCTATTTTTAGACCACAGGTAACTATAACAGTAAAGGCTGGTATATCCCAGAAAGATATGACGTATAACGGTATGATCATAACAGTACATCTTATTAATCCATACCATACATTCATGGTGTAACATGTTTTAATTTGGTTTGAAAATCTCTTAAAATGAAACACTGTGACTCTCGGGTCATTCAGGAAATGTATTCGAGATGGCTTTAATAGTGACATCATGTACAATGGGTAAACAGCCCAAACAACTGTTAGATAAAGGTCCTGACTACTTGAGAACGAAAACTAACAGACAACTATTTGGTGAGTATATAAAAAGTTACATTTCAGGTTTACAATTACTGTCTTGCCACTCTTGATGGTAAATTGAATTTTATCATTAATTTTCTGTGAATTCGAATCATCATTTTCATATTCTTAGTGTAACTTGATTTATACAAGTATAAATATCAGCATTGGGTGCCAAGATCTTTTTTAAGAACCATCTGTTATTAGAGTAAATATGTTTTTGAAGAATTAATATTGAATCTCAAATATCTATGATTGTTAGGCTATAGATAACAAAAATCTAATTTTCTTTGTGTTTGTTGTAATTTGTATTGGATGTAATAATTAAAATGATAAGAAAATGAGGAAAATTTCAAAAATGAGAATCCCTTTCATGCTGTATCATATGTCACACTTTGTTGCTCCTTTGAAAATTATCTGATTGATTTTGAAATAGGATTTAATTTTGGAAATTTTATAGTTATAATATTTATGTGATAAATATGAAATGAAGAAAAATCACTGGTAGATTTTATGAACAATTTAGACAACCAGAGTAATAAATATAAAATGATAAGAATTAATTCTTTATTTCACATGGGTCAGAAGTAGGTCCAATGCGCAGGGACCATACAATGAATGACATATGAAATAGTTTGATGTAAAATTTGTTTGAAAAATACACCAATACATGTGTATTAGATTGACAGATTTATGTTACATGTAAATAAAAGGACATATATTAAATAACCACTTAAAATATATGAAAATGCTTACATATAAATAAGAACAAGCAGAATCAAAATGTTATATATAATATAATTTGTATTTCTATAGGCCTAATTGTATTTTAAATTATTTCATTCTAAAATTAAATTGTGAGCATCATCCATGGAAACTCATCAATTTTAAGATGTACTTCAAACTATTAATCTAAAATATGCCTCAAGCACTAATTTATAAGATAAATTCTCATAGGTAGAATTAATCAATAAAGGATTATTCATTTCCATATACAGTGATTAATGATATTATGTGTAATACTGGTAATAGCTAAAATACCAGGAAAACATATAACATATAATACTAGTAGTAACAGCTGAGCATGACAAATCATATTTAAAATATATATTTATTAAATATTTGCGATACTTTAAAATTCTTAACATACTCCAATTAAAGCATAAAAAATGGCAAACTATGTGTTTTTATTTGCTGAAAAAAATATGATGAATGGCATAAGACAAAATTGGGTGCCACATCAGAAAAGAGTCTGGCCTGGCTTTAGCACCTTAACTTTCCATATTTTTTTTTTATCATTTTTATACGCCCACATGGAAATGTGGACGTATATTGCCGTCGGTCCGTCCACATTTGTTGTATCCACGATAGAGGGTACAGATTTTATCTGATCGTAATGAAAGTTGGTATACATGTATATATTGATGATATCTCGGTCAAGTTCGAAAATGGAAATTATCGCATGAACGGTTTTTGAGTTATTGCACTTGACTTAGTTAAAAACGCGTCAAATTTGGGTTGTATCCATGATAGAGGCTACAGTTTTTATCTGATCCTAATGAAACTTGGTATACATGTATATATTAAGGATATCTCGGTCAAGTTCGAAAATGGAATTTATCGAATGAACCGATTTTGAGTTATTGCCCTTGACTTAGTAAAAACGCGTCAAATTTGGGTTGTATCCACAATAGAAGCTACAGTTTTTATCCGATCTTAATGAAACTTGGTATAAATGTATATATTAATGATATCTCGGTCAAGTTCGAAAATGGAAATCATCGAATCAATGGATTTTGAGTTATTGCCCTTGACTTAGTAAAAACGTGTCAAATTTTGGTTGTATCCACGATAGAGGCTACAGTTTTTATCCGATCTTAATGAAACTTGGTATACATGTATATATTGATGATATCTCAGTCAAGCTCAAAAATGGAAATTATCGAATGAACGGATTTTGAGTTATTGTTCTTGACTTAGTAAAACTTGGGTTGTATCCACGATAGAGGTTACAGTTTTTATCCGATCTTAATGAAACTTGGTATACATGTATGTATTGATCAGATCTCTGTCAAGTTCAAAAATGGAAATATCGAATGAACGGATTTTGAGTTATTACCCTTGACTTAGTAAAAACGCGTGAAATTTGGGTTGTATCCAAGATAGAGGCTAAAGTTTTTATCCAATCTTAATGAAACTTGGTATGCATGTATGGAAATTATCGAATGAACAGATTTTTATACGCCCACATGAATATGTGAGCGTATATTGTCGTTGTCCCTGTCCGTCAACTGTCAGTCCGTCAACATTTGTTGTAGACACTATAGAAGCTACATTTTTCTATGGATTTTAATGAAACTTAGTACGAGCATTGGTATTGATAAGATGGCAGTCAAGTTTGATTTGGACAAATTTTGGATAAACAGTTTTTGAGTTATTGCCCCTGCCTCTATATTTGTTGTAAAACAATTTTCAATGGATTTTAATGAAACTTGGTGTGAGCATTGGAATTGATAAGACGCCGGTCAAACTTCGAATTTGAAGATTTTTCGATGAACTGTTTTTGAGCTATTGCCCTTGACTTATTTACACCACGTCAAAATTAATTGTTGATGCAATAGAAGCTACAATTTTCAATGCATTTGAATGAAACTTCGTAGGAGCATTGGAATTGATAAGGCGGTGGTCAGGTTCAAATTTGACGATTTTTTGATAAATAGTTTAAGAGCATTGGAATTGATAAGGCGACAGTCAAGTTCGATTTGGACGATTTGGCGATAAACAGTTTTGGAGTTATTGCCCCTGCCTCTATATTTGTTGTGGACAAAATAGAAGCTACAATTTTCAATGGATTTTGATGAAACTTGGTGTGAGCATTGGAATTGATAAGACAACAGTTGAGTTTGAATTTGGCAATTTTTTTGATGAACAGTTTTTGAGTTATTGCTCTTGACGTAGTAAAATCTTGTCAAAATTTTAGTTTCGATGCAATAAATCCTCCAATTTTCAGAGGATTTTCATGAAACTTGGTGTGAGCATTGGAATTGATTAGAGCTCAGTCAAGTTTGAATTTGACAGTTTTTCAATGAACTGTTTTGAGTTAATTGCCCTTGACTTCGTGAAATTGCGTCAAGATTCTATTGTGGTTTCAATAAGAAGCTTTAATTTTCAAAAGATTTTGATGGAACTTGGTGTAAGCATCAGAATAGATAAGACCTTAGTCAAGTTTGAATTTCCGACTTTTTTAATGAATGGTTTTTAATTTATTGCCCTTGACTTAGTAATATTGCGTCAAAAATATTTGTGGGTGCAAAATAAGCTACAATTTTTTAATAGATTTGATGAAACTTGGTATGATTATTGAAATAGATAAGATGGTGGTCAAGTTTTAATTTGACGATTTTCCATGAACAGTTTTTGAGTTTTTACCCTTGACTTCAATATCCATTTAGTGAATGTTTTTTGAGTCATTGCTCAATTTATTTTTCAAATTCAATGCTGCCAGTGGGCGTATGTTACCTTGCCTGGAAAGCTATCTTACTTATAGTTAAAGGGGCATTATGGGTTTTTTGTAGGTCAAAACTAGGTCAAATCTAGCAAAATGTGTCCCTGAACATATCTGAAAGTATTAACTAAAAATATCCATCTGTTAATTTTTTTAATGTCAAAGCTATTTACGTATTTCGACTTTGGCGAAAACGTATTGTAATCGTTCGGATTATTACGTATTTCGACTTTGGCAAAAACGTATTGTAATCGTTTGTTTTTTTTTTTTTTTTTTTTTTTTTTTTTGCGATTCTTGGATGAGTTTGCAGACAAACTGGTAAAAGGTACAGAAATTCTAAATCCACAGTTGATCTTAGAATGATTTCTATTATCAAATAAAACAAAACTGGAAGTTCTATCTCTGACCCGAAGTGAGGACCGGAAGTTGAGGTTTTTTTGCTTTAGCAAGTTTATTTTCACTTCGATTTTGACCGGATTTTCAGATTTGAAAACTTCAATGTATTTGTCAACTAACAATTATAGGTTTTATGCAATTAAGTTAAATATTATATCCACGATTTGCAATTCAATATTCAAGGGTCATCGGCAAAATTTTCAGACTGTGATTTCTCGTTTAATATAAATGGTAAAATTTGAAACTTTACCAGTTGATAGGCGATATGATTATAATTTTTGAAAAAATGTGAAAAAAAAAATTCCACTTCCGGTTTAGCCTCAAATGACGTAATTACGTAACTTCCGGTCTAAAACTGCTAGGTGAAAAGTGAAAACTGTTTTATAAATAACTTGTCAATAGTAATTGATTTGACCTACATAATTAGGTCAAGCTGCCATATCGGCCGCCATTTTGAATTTTCGTTACAATTCTTAAATCCGAAATTCAGACACTACTGATAGACCGATTTTGATGAAATTTAGCACAGAGATACAATGGATCATTATCTACCTTTTCTTGGAGATCGATTTTTAAATTTCGTATTTTTTTTTTCGAATTATTCAAATTTCGATTTTTTCATAATTAGGTCACTTTAACGGCTACGGAAGGTGTGACCCACTTAATCTATGACCTTGAAAATTAAGTCAAATAATATTCAATATATTGTCTACGAGTAGGTATTTTTTTAATTGGCTTACTTAAAAATTCACAGAGATAAGTGTACTTAAATACAGCAAAAATTGATAATTTTCATATTTTCGCCATTTTTAGCCGTTACGGAAGGTATGACCTAATTATTTTATGAGTTTGAAAACTAGGTCAAATGATATTCAATATATTGTCTAGATGTAGGTCATTGCAAATTTAGCCTACATAATATTTTAAGGCTCTCGAAATACGTTCATAATTGTAAGCAATTCTAGTTTTTTTTTTTTGTTTTTTTTTTCTTTGCGATTCTTGGATGAGTTCGCAGACAAACTGGTAAAAGGTACAGAAATTCTAAATCTACAGTTGATCTTAGAATGATTTCTATTATCAAAAAAAAGAAAAACCGAGAGTTCTATCTCTGACCAGAAGTGAGAACCGGAAGTTGAGGTTTTTTTGCTTTAGCAAGTTTATTTTCACTTCGATTTTGAACGGATTTTCAGATTTGAAAACTTCAATGTATTTGTCAACTAACAATTATAGGTTTTATGCAATTAAGTTAAATATTATATCCACGATTTGCAATTCAATATTCAAGGGTCATCGGCAAAAATTTCAGACCGTGATTTCTCCTTTAATATAAATGGTAAAATTTTGAAACTTTACCAGTTGATAGGCGATATGATTATAATTTTTGAAAAAATGTGAAAAAAAAATCCCACTTCCGGTTTAGCCTCAAATGATGTAATTACGTAAATTACGTAACTTCCGGTCTAAAACTGCTAGGTGAAAAGTGAAAACTGTTTTATAAATAACTTGTCAATAGTAATTGATTTGACCTAAATAATTAGGACAAGCTGCCATATCGGCCGCCATTTTGAATTTTCGTTACAATTCTTAAATCCGAAATTCAGACACTACTGATAGACCGATTTTGATGAAATTTAGCACAGAGATACAATGGATCATTATCTACCTTTTCTTGGAGATCGGTTTTTAAATTTCGTATTTTTTTTTTCGAATTATTCAAATTTCGATTTTTTCATAATTAGGTCACTTTAACGGCTACGGAAGGTGTGACCCACTTAATCTATGACCTTGAAAATTAAGTCAAATAATATTCAATATATTGTCTACGAGTAGGTACTTTTTTAATTGGCTTACTTAAAAAATTCACAGAGATAAGTGTACTTAAATACAACAAAAAATGATAATTCTCATATTTTCGCCATTTTTAGCCGTAACGGAAGGTATGACCTAATTATTTTATGAGTTTGAAAACTAGGTCAAATGATATTCAATATATTGTCTAGATGTAGGCCATTGCAAATTTAGCCTACATAATATTTTAAGGCTCTCGAAATACGTTCATAATTGTAAGCAATTCTAGTTTTTTTTTTGTTTTTTTTTTTCTTTGCGATTCTTGGATGAGTTCGCAGACAAACTGGTAAAAGGTACAGAAATTCTAAATCTACAGTTGATCTTAGAATGATTTCTATTATCAAATAAAAGAAAAACCGGAAGTTCTATCTCTGACCAGAAGTGAGAACTGGAAGTTGAGGTTTTTTTGCTTTAGCAAGTTTATTTTCACTTCGATTTTGACCGGATTTTCAGATTTGAAAACTTCAATGTATTTGTCAACTAACAATTATAGGTTTTATGCAATTAAGTTAAATATTATATCCACGATTTGCAATTCAATATTCAAGGGTCATCGGCAAAAATTTCAGACCGTGATTTCTCCTTTAATATAAATGGTAAAATTTTGAAACTTTACCAGTTGATAGGCGATATGATTATAATTTTTGAAAAAATGTGAAAAAAAAATCCCACTTCCGGTTTAGCCTCAAATGACGTAATTACGTAACTTCCGGTCTAAAACTGCTAGGTGAAAAGTGAAAACTGTTTTATAAATAACTTGTCAATAGTAATTGATTTGACCTAAATAATTAGGTCAAGCTGCCATATCGGCCGCCATTTTGAATTTTCGTTACAATTCTTAAATCCGAAATTCAGACACTATTGATAGACCGATTTTGATGAAATTTAACACATAGATACATTGGATCATTATCTACCTTTTCTTGGAGATCGATTTTTAAATTTCGTATTTTTTTTCGAATTATTCAAATTTCGATTTTTTCAAAATAAGGGCACTTTAACGGCTATGGAAGGTGTGACCCACTTAATCTATGACCTTGAAAATTAAGTCAAATAATATTCAATATATTGTCTACGAGTAGGTATTTTTTTATTTGGCTTAATTAGAAAATTCACAGAGATAAGAGTACTAAAATACAGCAAAAATTGATAATTTTCATATTTTCGCCATTTTTAACGTTACGGAAGGTATGACCTAATTATTTTATAAGTTTGAAAACTAGGTCAAATGATATTCAATATATTGTCTAGATGTAGGTCATTGCAAATTTAGCCTACATAATATTTTAAGGCTCTCGAAATACGTTCATAATTGTAAGCAATTCTAGTTTAAAATATTATGTTTACATTAATAAACCTTTAAGTTTGTTATTGTTTTTGTTAGATATAAAAAACTTCTGTACAGATTTTAACGAAAATTAACATGTAGTTATGAAATATGTATTCTGAAGATTTCAACAATTAAATATTAATATTAAGCCTAACATCAAAATTAGGTCAAATTGGTTGATTAAACATTAGTAGGCCTACTCTCCATTATTAATTAACCATTTTAATACAAATTCAGTTGAACAAGTATTGATGTGAATAGCAATATCTAATATTTTCAGGTACAATTTGGATTATGAAATTTTGCATACTGCCCCTAAATTTTGGCCCCACCCTTAGAAATTTTGTTGTCCATTCTAAACCACCAATTGTTGTGTTGTGCACATGGTTGAAAATAAAGGGCTTTAATTATGACTTTAAATAATTATGTGTGAAAAATATATTATTTTACTAATCTTTTTATTTCACTATTATCAAATTATTTTCATTTATATATTTATTATCGATAATTGGGCCAAATACTTATATCAATTGATCAAGAAACATCATTGTGTGTCTTTTTGCCATTACCCAGATCGTTCCCACGTAGGCCATAAATTATGATTAAGTCACTCTTAATTATGCACACATGCATAGTTCCTCACATTCCCCTTGTGTATTTTTGTATTCCATTTATTATCTCTAGCAAAAGGAAATAATTTAATCTTTAAATATCATTTTTCAAAAACATAGTAATTCAAATTAGTTTTCACTCACGATATTACTTTTTAATTAAGTTCAGTTCATAAAAACAAATTATGAAAATTATTTCTTATACAGCTTCATTTCATTTGATGTCATCTGGTCACATGATTTATATAGTGTCTAATTTATTGTTTCAAAGCGGATTAGAAATTAATGGATTGCCAAAGCCTTTCGACATACCATTTAATAACTTAAAATAAGTAGATTTTTCTCTAATTAATGATCTTAATTAAACAATAAGAGAACCCATCTTTAATTTCAATATATCAATCTATTCCCCCACATTGGTATGGGGAAATATTTTATCATATATATCCTATGATCTGTCTGTTATAATAATCTACACTTGACACCATTTCTATTTATTGGTCTGTATTTAAAGCAAACTTTTGAATTTGAAGCTTATGCAAAGATTATATCAGGGAAGGAAGTTAATAAGGTTAGGAAACTTAATAAACTGATAACATTCAAAGGCAAATGAGAGTAAATTTTGCACAATTTTTGAAATGACAGAAAAAAATTAATTCTGAAATGATTGAGCTTACTTGCTTGTGTTTTTTTTGTTGTACTATTCAATACTGTGAAAAATTTTGATTGTAATAGATTAGGGTGTTAAGGTGTATTCTTGCTGGTACTGGCAAAGTTAGTGGTAGGTGTATTGAGAGAGATTGTGCTATTCTTGTGTGTAAGTTTGTAAAACAAAGTAGTTCATAGTTCATGTAGAGAACCAGATGTTATAAATAGGTTGAAGGGTGAAACTTAATATTTCTTCCCCAAAATAACTTACTATACCTCACTCCATATAGATTTACTCTCATTCACTTCAAAATATTTATTTCTCATTTGCTATGGATTGAGGAAGTTCAATTCAAACTTTTGAATTCAAATTTCAACTGATTTATTATCAAGGAAGTAAGTATTGCATGATATGAATTAATAGTAATTGTTACATTATTTCTTACAGCTCATCATCGAAAGAGTGCAGTTGAATTATTAGCTGCCAGTAGACCTCAGTTTGTTAAAAGTACTCAAGCTTTGAACAAAAGTTGTAGCTTTGATAATAGGTTGGTGTTTTGTTTGAATTATAGAATATCAGACTGGTTTGTTTCAATATTAACAAAGCTAAAGTCAATATACTTTAGCAAATACATCAATGATTAAAAGTGCATTACATGTACTTCAATCATTAATGCTAAGGTGAATGTTGGGAGATTTGAACACATTCAAGTAACTTGGCAATATTCATTGTAATTCTGCCAAAAAGTTTGCCAAAAAAACTGCATTCAATAGTTGTCATACAGATAAAAATGACAGCTGGGTTATTTAGAGGGCTGGTAGTAGGTATATATAAATATGTTCTCCAGTATTCTATGAGTGTTTTGCATTGATTAGCTATAATTATAAAGTTACAGCTTGTGCAATCTACTCATAAGGATTATTTCAGTATATGTAATTTAAGAATGAAGCCGTTAGTGCAAAAAATATATACATTGGGCGATTTTTGGCAAAAGATTAATGCACATCTCTACATATTTTGTTTTAACTTTTTCCACTCAAGTAAAACAACAGATCAAAGCTAATTTTAACTTAAAATTTCTGAATCAGTGGGAAAAGAACCAAAAGTAGTTTCATTTCAAATGCGTTTATCAAAGTGCAAATTCTAGCTCTCCAAGAATCTCTCAATCTGACCTAGCTCTTAAACAATTCAGGAAAACAGGATTGTTTCTCATCTTAAATTCTTATTTTTGTCATTCAAAATATTTAGGCAAAAAACATTTTTCCACTGTATTGAAATTTGAATTTATTTGCCATAATCTCTGACTACAAACACTTTACAACTGTCTTCAAACTATTGATCTGGTAGCAGTTCACAATTATTGTATTTAGGCATGGCTGGCTTCTATTGCTTTCGCAATTTGTGACTTGTCCAAAAGAATAAAGGATATATTTTTTTTAGCAGCATTCAAGGATCCAGTTTTGGTAAATCTGGTACCAGGTCAAAATCAGAATATAACCTATACCAAGATGTAGTGGATGGTTTGGAAGACAAGAGAGAAATTGACCCACTTGATAGTGGAATAGTGAGAGTAAATATACAGTCAACTTCCAGGTCTGAAACACACTGCTGTATTAATGGAAGCCAAGGGAGAAAAATCAATAAGTCTCACAGAAAGTATGTGGATCCTGATTCATCATGCTTTAAACAACTACACAGTTTAGTTCCAACTTGTTATGGAAATAAACTGAAAGAAGAGAATAAGACCAATAATAATCAGGAAACTGTGCAGGATACTGAGCAGGATACTATGTCAGAAGAGGAGAAAATGATGGTGGATAATGTAATGACATTAAGTACAGACATGAGCTCAACACAAGATGTGGATATGGAATATAAAAGTGGGTTTGTTCAAAGGTCACACTCAGATTTGAGTTGTCAACATTCGAGGAGTAGTCCAGTTTTAATGGATCGTAATAGTGCTCGATATTCACGTGCAAGTGCAGACTTGGAAAAGTTCTTTAATGGTATGGGAATAGAACGGAATATTTTAGACCCCATGTTACGTAGGCAGGATAATACTACTCAAAAAGAGGGTGATATATTTGAAAGCATTAGTTCTCTAGATTCCCCAGACACTCGTAGTGTATGTAGTGGTGTTTCAAAGTTAAGTGAAAAGACTTATTCTAGTACAGACTGTTTAGAAAGAACATTACAGTCAACTTCAGTAGTGGAACGTAATGCACGAATAATAAAATGGTTGTGTAACATTAAAAAAGCTAAACAGCCCTTAACAAGTGATTGAGTTCATTTGCTTTAAAATATCACTTTGACACAAGTGCTTTCAAAATGCTTCGACACCTACATTAATAAAGTTAGTAAAAAGAAGTATACAGCAAATATATATTCAATGCTTTAGCTTTGGACATAGTTGTTAGCATTTCCTGGTGCGAACCCGCTGCAAAGTTAGGAAATACCATGTCTGGCATTTATTTATTTAAATCAATACTTTTATGGATTTTAAAAGCAATAATTTGAATTATGTTTTACTATCTGTGATTCAGTTGTTATTTATATCCCATATTTTTTATGTTATAACATACCTGTCTTCTAACTCTTATCTGTAAATTATATCTTATAAAATTTGACTTAAAATTAGTTTTTTGCAGAGGACAGTGAGTTTTGCGCCCAAACCTCATAATTTTGTCACTGTAAAAAGACATTTAATGACTTAATACTGTTTTAAGATCTGATCTGAAGAATACGAAAATATTTGTTAATTGGAAACAATATAATATTAGTTTGTTTCTTTGTTTGTTATTTTAATTTTTCCATAATGAACCAAAGGTAAATTTACTAGCTTTAACTTTTATAGTAACCAAAGTAATCTAAATATTTGCTTTCAGTAAAATTCCACAAAAGAGTACATTCGAAAGGCTGTTAATTTAATTTCTCCTGTCAAGACATTATTTAGGAATAAAATCAGGAATACTAAATAAAGAATGGAATGTTAATGCATAGAAAACATATCAAAATTCCATATTATAGTTTTGTAAAATTATCAAAAATAGACACAGATTTCATTTTGGAGAATGACACTCTGGGCAGAAATTAAGATGTTTTGTAAACCAAAAACTTAGATTACTATATTTCTTTAAGCATTATTTCAGGTTATGTTTGATTTGTTTTGTTTCTTGCATTGATGTTAATTTGTTGTTTCTTTTCATTTTTACTGCCTATGATACAATCAGTAGGTTTAAAATGTAATGACTAATACTAATTGTGGTGCACTTTGAATTTTCAATGGTATTCTGGTTGATTTATATCATATACATATCATATCACTTTCAATTAAGTGGAGTAAAATTTAATATAAAACACATAATTATAATTTTGAATAGCCATTGTGAAACCTTCTGTTAGGTGCTCAATATAATTTTCACTATCTTGGGTATTATTATTAAATAATTATCGTTAACAGATAATCTAAATATTAATTACTGGTACCCTTCTTTAGTCCTTATAATTATATGCTTAAAAAGTAATATATAATATAAAAAGAAATCAATAAAGTTGTTGATTTGTCCTATCAATGATTATTTATTTTGTACTGGTTTTTGTTTGTTTATTTATATAGCTATATGAAATATAGTCTTAGTATAGGAAACGTTTTATTGATTTCAGTAACGTGGTTTCAGAATTAAAAAGCTTTATTGACGTCATATATATTTAAAGTCTTTGTTTGTTATCAAATAGTTCTTCCTCTTTCAAATAGTTTATTTTATGCAAACACAGACCTTGTTCTGAGTTGTTTTACAAGATACAAACAAATAATTGTAAGTTCTCATCAAAACTTCAGGAATTATAAACAATTTCTGAAATTAAATGTTAGCTAAATTAGATACTTTGATGTCTTATGATGTACATGTATATGAACTTGCAATGAATTTTACTTAATATTTAAGGGTACAACTAATTCATATTGCATTTGTTATATTAATGTGTCAATTTGTTAAATTTTATGAATTATATTAGCATGAAGACAAATAATATGCTGATGAAAATATGTTTTTTTTTTGTTATTGCTGGCTACAAATTAACTGTGTTCAAATGGATGAAAACAATGTAGCGTTATAAAGCTCTTGTTTTGGCTCTCAAAACTTGGTTGTTCAGGTTACCAATTGAGCAATAACTCACTGTGCTATCGCTTTCCCATGTACAGCTGCTTAAAGAGATAATGCTTGATTCTTGTATTCAGAAACGGAAAATAATTGACTTTTTAGTTCAAAACATGAAACAGATGTTTAATCTTAAATACGGGTACTATAAATACATACTAGGAAAAACCTTGGCATTTATATAAGTCATGTAGAAGATATTATTTCCTTTAACATTTTAATCCAACAGCAATCAATACAAATACTTTATATTACAACAATAGTTAGACCAGCCAACAAATAAACAATAATAATACATCTAGATCCAAAATAACTTTAAAATATACATTTAAATAAATAATATATCAGAATGTAGAAGTCAATATACTCTGCAATAGCTGTTAGTACTTCATTTCTCTTCTGTGAATTAAAATTCCATACATAGTTATTTTGCAAAATAACAACAAAGAGAGCGCTATACATGTAAGGAAGTCAATAAGTATCCCACGGTGTGTTAACAACAACTTGGAAGTACAAATAGCCTACTATTGATATATTTGTATACAGACATTGGATCTTCATAGTTAGAGATACTGCAAGTATTAGCTAGTAAAGTAATCATTTTGATGACAATATTCTTTCTTTATCCTGCAGAAAACACTTAACGTTTTTCAGTACAAGACGTCATGAAAAACAAGACTAACAATTCAGATTCAAAGCAACTGGTAAAGAAATTTAACTTACAAATTAAATATTTAAAAAAACTAAATATATTTTTTACATCAATATCACAGTGGTGCTTAGAGAAATATTATGAGTTCTATTTAAAAAAAACATATATATTTTACAATTTCCAACAATTTTACAATACTAAGATGACTTTTTTTTATGAATCGATTGTTAAACAAGGTCTTCAAACAAAACAATAATCTACAATGTTAATGAATAGTAAACAACAAATACAACATAGACAAATTCACGTTGTATTCCTCAATCAAAATTCATGTTTATGTAGAGTTTTTGTCTTTTGTTTCTTAGATAAACCAAGTCTAAGAGGACGTACACATGTCACCAATGGTTTCATATTTTTAACTTCTTCACCTGAAATTTGTTTCATTAGATCAAAACTTTGAAGCATTCTGATAGGAAATAGCAATTTTCAATTAAAAAATTTCTGGGAACTTTATTTTAAATACAAAACCTGTATTAGAATATTACAATTTAAAACAAGCACTTTCAAATAGCTGTTATTATTTATTGGCTTAAGTTGTATTGACCGGAGAGCTATTATTAAGTTAAATAACTCATTCATTTTTTTGTCATGACAATTTTAAAGTGTGTTTTTTAGTAGAGATAATGTCAAAAACCATTGAACAAAATTTTAGTGTTGGCTCCTTGCCTATCTATGAATTACAATATCACTCTATAAACATGTACCAAATTGATTGCATAATTCTATTAAGCTATTTCATGATATAAACTGTATACAAATCTAAAGATAGCTTGCCAGGCAAGGTAATATACGCCCACTTGCAGCATTGTTTTTGAACAAAAACTTTTCAGTAAGGTAACAATTAGTGGAATGAAATATTCAACCATTCCTTTTTTCTAGTTTTGTCTAGATTCTTTTGTCAAGAATTGTACCTAATAACAACTCATTTAATATTTTCAGTATTTTTATGATTTGCAATAGGGTTCACCCTTAATAATATTTTGATATTTTTTATTTTTAATAGGGCTCTTCCTTGGGTGATACATGTATTAAAGAATTTCAGCGAGTTTTGTCAAAAATGAATGTTTAGAGTGTTGAAAGCGTTTTCAAAAACAAGGGCAATAACTGACACTAAATATTTTTCGATTTATCTGATTTTCAATAGGGTACATCCTTGGGAGAAAACAAATACTAAAGCAAAGTTTCATCAAAATCCATTCAAAATTGTTTTTTCTAGAGTGTTTACAAGCCAAAAAGTTGAACGCGTTTTCAAAAGGGCAATAACTGATGCTAAATATATTTCGATTTATTTGATTTTCAATAGCAGTCATTCTTGTGTAAAAACAAATACTCAGACCAATTTTATCAAAATCCATTAAAGGGGACCAGGCTTTATTTGTTTCGGACAATCATCCGACAGCCTCAAACACATGAAATCTTTTGGTTAGCTAATCAGAAATAGTCTACAGGGCTTACCTTTGAAATTTGAGCCTTCAAATCCATGTGTATCCATAATTATCCGTGTTTGAAAAATCATAAGAAATTACGAACGTCCCGCCATATTGGAAAACGGTTCGTCTTGTTAATCAAAGAGTTATCCTTCTCGTCGTGCAATAGCGGTCATCTATATAAATAGACTACAACGCATTTTTCAATTGTAGACTTTGTCAACAGGACACACAATTTTCAGACTGACTGGAAACCAGCCACGTACAGCACGGAAAAAAAATGAAAAGTGAAATTTTTTGTTTGAGGTATTTTCAAGGTATTTTGCGATTTTCTCAGAGCTTGAATATTTCTGAGGACTGTTTAAATGTAACAAAGGCCCAAAACGACCCCTAAAAATTAAGCCTGGGCCCCTTTAAGAATTGTTCGTTGTAGAGTGTTTACAAGCTAAAATTGAACGCATTTTCATGAACAAAGGTAATAACCATACAAAATATTTTCATTTTAGCTATTTTTCAATAGGGTTTATCCTTGAGTTATAACATACTCTCACACCAAGTTTCATCAAAATCGGTCAAGAATTGCACATTGTAGAGTGTTAACGAGCCATTCAAGGATAAGGGCAATAACTCATACTAAATTTTTCCCGATTTTGCTGATTCAAAAGGGATCATCCTTGCATGATCATAAACTCTCATATCAAGTTTCATCAAAATCCATCAAGAATTGCGCCTTGTAGAGTGTTTACGAGCAATTGTGGACGAACAGACAGACAGACAGACATGGGTTAGGACAATATACGCCCCCCATTTCATGTAGGCGTATAAAAACTGTCTTTATGACGTAAAGGGAAGCCATTTGAATATGGTGCTAGGAAGACGCCTGTCCTTTGCTGAGAATTAAGACAAAAGGGCCTACCCTTGACATCTGCGGAAACAGGCACTGTCTGAATCCAATTGAAGCATGGATTTGGTATAGGACCATTTTCTTTTCTTGATTTCTCTAAAGAAAAGAAAAAATCATAGTTGTAGTATAATAAAAATATATAACACAGTAGATCAAAGATCATAGACATTCATGTTTAAGATAAATTATATCAGTAATAAAGTATAAATATCAGTTGAATGCATGCAAACACTTTAGATATTGAGTGTTCAAATATTTTCTTGAAACTCGGCATGTAAATATATTCAAATGAATGAAAGTTTGGATTTGAATGCTTTCTAATGGTTAGAAATGATGTTGGTGCCACTGTCCCTGAAGAATGACAATTCAAACTTTTCAACAATTTCCAATAATTGCATAAAAGCTAAATTTGAACATTATTGAAAATGAAACCATAAATTGAATGTTACTTGCTTTAAAAAAGATACTCAGCTGCCTATCTGCAAATAGATTAGAAACTTACTTATCTCTAAACACTCTTCATTTCTTGAATAATCATGTGATATTTTCCTTTTATGATAAATATCGGGAACTTTCACATTATCTGACTCAAATTTATGCATATTTTTCGATTGGTAGGCTTCAATTTTTTCTGCTTTATCCCCAATGACTTCCGATGATTGAATGGATGGTTTGAAACATTGTGTTGCTGGATACATGAGAATATCTTCTAAGTCTTCATCAAGGTCAATATAAGCATCAGGTGTTTCAACTTCACTTCTATAAACTTCTGATTTAACAACACTAGTTTCTCGACTGGTGGCCTCTACCACAATTGGTGATTTAAACACATCATTAAATAATTCTATGCATTTATTCTCTTGATCTTCATCACATTTTGAACCACATTGAGATATATCCTTGAAAGCTGCTTGTGAACATAGAACACGCTCACATACCTGGGAATTCTGAATATTAATATCTGTATTTTCATTAATTAATGTTGAATCATTCCCAACATCTGTTTCATTATTACTCGAATATTTCAAAGGTGATAATAAGAAACTATCATATAAATTAGAATCATACATTAAAGTTGATGGTTGCTCATTGCATGGTTTCTGTTCATCAAAAAGGAGATCTTTTAAATAGGAGCTGTCGTTTTCTTGAAAAATGTCCACATTTTTATGAAATATTTCTATTGAATTAAGTTTCTTCTTTGATTTTGATGTATGAACATCTGCACATCTATTTAGTTTAGTGTAACTTTTCTTATCTGATAGAGTTTCATTGATTTTCCATTCTGCATTATTAAATGCACATTCAATTTTCTCGCAGTTACTTCTCTCATTGCTTATTTCTCTTCTTCTAAATTTTTCATTCACTTCAGTTTCTCCCATGAAACTTTTATTATTTATAGTGGTTTGAACTTCATTTAAATTTGGCTGATCAACAAATTTTATTTCATGACAGTCTACAGGTTTTAATTGCAAAGTACCACTTTCATTATTTAATTGTTCATGTGAGTCCTTTGGTTCCAAACACTTTTTATTCTTTCCTTCTAAATTAGTGACCATATTGGTATTATGGTCATTAGATGATTTGGTTTTAATCTCAATCTCTTTCTCATTGCAACACATATCAGTTTTAACATTCTGTAAATCAATAAACAATTGCTCCATATTTCCATCATCGGTATCAATTTCATATTTATTCAGAGGTTCATTTTCAGCTTCAAATTTTTCTTCAGTTCTTACCAAGTCTGTTGAACCTGTACCTTCATGCAAAGAAGAGAAGAGTAATTTGACATCATTTATTGCTTCAATCTCCTGTTTATCATTCACTTTCACATTTTCAGATATTTCTTCAGTTTTTGTGATGCTTTTATCAAATAATGAAAGGTAATTTGAATTTGATGCATTTAAAACTATTTGTTCACTGCTCACATCAGTTGGAACATCCTCCAAATAACCATCAATTATGGTTTTTACGCTAAAAGTTTTAGAAACAACTTCCTCATAATTACTGCTTTCATTTGTATTAGTGTTGTCTGGATTGTCTACTTCTTGAGAAATTTTTGGTTCAGCATATTCCACAAACTCTGTAGTAGCCAGTCCATTGATATTTGAAAATTCACCTTGTAAATTAAAATCTCCCTGTTCTACATGCTGTGTTCCTGATTGTATTTCTGATGTAATATGACAACAATCTGTTTCCTCAATTAATGCCTTCACTGAATAATCATTTTTCACTTGACATAATAAATCAATTTTCTTATTACCACTATTTGAATTACCAGTACACAGTTTGAAACCATTTTGTACATCTGGCAAAATTATTTTCATGGCATCCTCTGATAAACTGTGATGATTATAACAATTCCAATGATTTTCATAGTTTTTTAACTTTTTCCCTTTGATTTCCTGTACAGCAATAATTTTAGCCTCTTCAAGATGCGGAGAATTCAACTGATAACTTTTTGAGATATCTTCTTTAAAATTTGAGATCTGGCAATCATTGTTAAGAGTTATCATCTTATTAGAGAGTGACAGAAAACTGCCTGAATATAAAGATTTTTTGTGTGCTGATAACTTAAAATTTTCTGATTCATCATTAATTTCCTCAATGATAATTTTTGAGCTTTCAGAATCTGAATCTGAAAATAATGGTCCTTCACATGGACTGTGTAAAATTGATCCATCTTCAATTATTTTAGCATGATTTTCAGGTATGTCTAGGCATCGTGCAACTTCAGCAACTTTACTATAATAACAATTCCCTTCATTTTCATAGTTATCAAAGTTTTTTCCTTTGATTTTCTGTACATCACTGATTTTAGCCACTTCTAGATTTAGAGAATTGAACAAATTGATTTCTGAGATAATTTCTTTCAAATTTGATGGAAAGTCACCTGAATCTAAACATTGTGTTTTTGTTGATAAGTTTTGTGATTTATTATTGACATCCTCAATGATAATGGAGCTTTCTGACTCAGAGTCTGAAAATAATGGGCCTTCACATGGACTGTAGCATATTGAATCAGTTGCCTTTGATTCATCTTGAATTTTTGTGGCAAGTTTTTCAGGTATATCAGATGACTGTGTACTTTCAACAACTAGTTCTCCAATGATTGAAGTAGAATTATTTTTCACACTATCTTTTTGAGACAATTTGCTATGAAAAGGTTCTTCCATAATCAAGTCTGTGCTGCTTGCATCACATGATACTAGTCTTACATCCTGTAGTATATTAAAATGTGATTTCACGACTAATTCTGAGCTACCGGTATTTTTTGATGTTGTAGGCCTACCGGTACCTGAATTTTTTATATCTACCACCAGTTCACATTTGTCCAACAAATCATAAATTAAATATTGAACCTCTTTTTCAATCATATTGTAAATTTCTTAAACACAAGATAATATTATGGAATAAGCACACTTCTTTAAAAAACAGTTTTATATCTGATCAAACTTTTGCAGATATCATATGGATCAGAAACATTATTTTCAATTCATTTAGACTAGTTAAACTTTAACTTGACAGAAATATAATGTAGAACGTAATTATTAACTAGAGCATTAAAAAAAGTCTGCTGAACTAATCTAAGTCTTAAGATGTCTTAGGAGACTATAATTAGTATTAGCCTAGCCTATTATGAATTAAAAAAGTAAAAAATAATAACAAAGTCAAAAATGGGATCTGCTCTTTCCAATGATCTCTAGACCCCTAGATCAAGTAAGCTAACTGAAACTTTTTTGTTTGAAGATTTTCTCGGAATGTCATTTTTCCACCAAAATTATACACCTGAATAAATGAAGCAAAATTGTAGATGAGTATCTACTCTAGCAGACGAATCAACTCGAAACAACTCGATCACGCACCTGACATATTATCACGTGATATGGTCCAAGGCTCTATTATCCAGACCGCTTATAAAAAAAAGGAAATCATATATTTGAGGAAATAATTCAAGTTTTCCTTGGTATATTATTGTTCAATTATTGCAAAATAGGTTCCTGGTGAATATAGATAAATTTGAAGACCAAAAGATCTGTAAATTTCGACAAATTTGTATAAAAGGTCCATTAAACAGTTACTACCATATTTGGAAATAGTGGCCCCGGAAGTAAATCTTACCTGGCTCATTAATGGCCGATGGAATTTAAGATTTACCAAGGAAGTCAATGTTCTCTTCTTTCTAACTGCTTGGTTTAAGTTTATAAGGTTTGTATGTCAAAATTTTTTGAAAGATAGAACTTTTGGGCCCAATATGAATAAATTTAGATGCCGATATTAAGATACATTCTTTATTGAAATCGTCCACAGAATCGGATGAATAGGTTATCCTCACTTGATGAATGAAATTAGATTAGAGACATCATTTGATTTGGACAAGGCATGAAGAGTGGACTTTTCTTATCGTCCTTTATGATCATGATTGATATGTAACTGTTTCTAAGGATGTTAACTCTTGGAACAAAAATGCATGTTATCAATACTTATCAAGTAATCAAATAGTAGGCCTATAGTATAGGTATTATTTACAGCCTGTCAATGTCATATAAATGAAATAAGAAGGCCAAACAGCTAATAAAAAACCTTTGTAAATAGATAATAGCCTAGTCAGTGGTCGTACTGACTAAGGGCTGCTGATGAGGTTTATGTTGGTGTGGTGTATCCATATTTTCTGGTAGTGATGGTCCTTTATTTGATCAGTTTTGTTTAAAATAATGTTTTTTATTTCAGACCCAACATTAATCTTTTGTGTGAATAGCTTAATTAATGGGATTATTGAAATAAATATGGGAAATCTTCTTCGAATTTTGTTAAATAATGATCCACCATCTAGAAATACAGATGTCTTCGTGGACTTTGAAAGTAGGTAGAAATTCATAATTTGATTTTAATGTGATGATACATGAATTGTTCTTTTTAAGATTAGATATCTATAGATATCCCAGAGTATCTCTGATGTAATACCATATTTATGAACTTTTCTTAAAAATGAAGTTATTTGGAAAATAATAATCATCATCAAATGAGCAAACTCATGATTTTACATCCTGATATTCTGTTTCTTTTGGCTTATGGCATTCGGAAATGGTATATCATATACAATAATGGGTGTTATATTATTCAGATGCACAGCCAACTGAGGAAGAATGTCCAGTTTGGACTATGGTAAACAGTGTTCTACAGTCAGCTGAAGATATTTTAGAAAAATTAAGAAGTTATAGAGGTGCCTCAGAAAGTATACGAAACGTGAGTGTGATGGGTAGAATTCAATTGTTCAAGGTTAAGCAACCAAACTTATTGTATACCACAATCACATTTGAAACAATGAAATAAGATTGTCATGGAACTTAGTAACCATTTCTAGTTTCACCAAATGCTGCTAAAGAAGGCATAATAATCCCATTCACAATACAGTCTGATGTAAAACTTAATATGGAGCATGTTATTTTCAATTTCAGGCCATTTCTAATCCAAGTAGTGAAGATTTACAAGAGGTAGCTTGGCATGATGTCATTCCTCTAGTTAGCAAATTAAAATTATTTTATGAATTTTCTATAAAATTGGGTAAGTTTTGCATTCTTTATCTGATATAGCTATCAGTATGCAGTCTTCACTGTTTCCTTATGTAATACATACTTAATGATAATTACTACTTGGCAAGTAGGTCTATATATTCTGATTGCTTGATTTCTTGTGATTGCTCTGTGAGAATGTGATTTGGATCAGAAAGGTGAAACTGTATTTTTGTATATCTTGTGTAGAGACAATAGTTCCTGATTTATTGAGAGAGTTGTGTTCTGGTGATATGACTCCTACAGAACATCTAGAAAATCAACAAGCTCTATTTAAACAGTTTGCTGAAATACTAGATTTTGTTTTAAAATTTGATGATTTGAAGGTCAGTTGAGATTTTATCCTTTTTATTTCAAGCATTAAATGCTTTTGAGATGTAAGCTTAGTTTGCTTACATGTTTATACTTTAAAACTCAAAAAGAACATAATACTGCAGGGTTAAATTTTGACTGAAATAATATTGAATAGCAATAGATCGTACCAATTTGTTTTTTTTGGAAAATTTAATTAATTGCTTGATATTTTTGTAGATGACAAACCCAGCTATACAAAATGATTTTAGTTATTATAGAAGAACTCTGAGTAGAAGAAAAATGGCCAATGAGGTATGTTTGATTCTAAATAAACTTTATAATGGAATTTAAAAAGGAAATATAGCCTGAGAAATGAAATAAACATTCATTATTCTAGTAGAAAATATTTTTGCTGAAAGAAAAAGAAACAGAATGATCGTCAATTTTTATTGATGCCCCACAATTGACTTACATAAATGAATATAATTATTCAGTCTAATTATAAACTATAAAAATATAGACCTAACTTTCATTGGTATTTTATTTGTTTCGTTTCCAATCTTTTAATTAGCTATTGGCTTTGTACGTAACCACTACAGTTACATGTAGGTCTAACACTGCCCTTCAATACAAACTGTTTGAACGACCTTTGACCTAATAAAAAAGTTTAATAAAAAAATATGAAACGAAACTAATAAAATACGAACAAAAGTTAGGTCTATATTTTAATTATATGATAATTATTGAAAAATTAAATCCTGAATAAAAACATGTGGTTACTTATAGTTTCACGCAGCAGGATGTACAATTGATGTAAGGAGCATATTGAGAAGTTTATGATATTGTATAATTGTATATGAATTATTGATATATATATATTGATATTTACAGGATGATAAAGAAGATCAGTTAGAAGTTTCTAATGAGATGGCTAATAGAATGTCTTTATTTTACGCCCATCCTACCCCAATGTTAAAATCATTGAGTGATATAACTGCCAAATTTGTTTCTCAAGTAAGCCGATCTATAGAAAATAAACCATTTGAAGATTAATTTTATATTACGCTTTGTGCATTGTAAATTTAAAGGTCACATTTAACCAAAACAAATGTAAATGTATTGTGATGTTAAAAATCAAATTTTGAATAATGAAGTAGGTACATAATTATGTTAATATTTTGTTAACAAAAATGAATTCTTTTTGTATACTTTGGTCTCCTTCAATTTTTATGAATGACCATGAGCTTGAAAAAATTTATAATGCCCGTCACTCCAGTGATTTCTTAAGTCTTAACTAACTTTATTTTTCAGAATAAATTTCTCCCAGTTGAACAGACAACAGATTGTTTAAGTGCAATGGCTAATTTATGTAGGGTAATGATTGAAAATCAGTAAGTATTAGTTTTATTAAATGTATGAAAAGGAATAGTTAAAGGCATTATTGATATCTTTTATTTCTGTCAGACGTCTGTGGCTCCTGCACTTTCCTTAAAGTGAATATTTACGGTCGCCTTTTTCTAAAAGCTACCATTAATATTAAGAGCTATGTGACAGTGACATTATTAAATGTATAGATCAATAAGTGATGTAACGAATATCGCCGACAATCTATTATCAGTCGATTAAAGTCCAACGACGGGACCAATCGATTCCCATTCAAAAATCGGCGACATCATCGAAAATTTAAAAAAAAAATTAAATTTTAATCTGTCATTATTCACAGATATTATTGTATATCAAGTCTATTTTACGATAATTATCTTCCAATCATCAATAGGCCTACCGACGTAAACATGACGACCAATTGTCGGCCCTTACAAATAGAATTCTTGACAATGATTGCTTGCTTCTTTTAAGAGTTAGAAAGTTGACAGAAAGTTCAATTAAATGTCATAAGCAAGTTATTTACTCTTGAAATTTTACTTTTTCTAGCCAAAAATGTGCGTAACTTATTATATAAGTTTTATCGTTCTTTTCTGCTTACTACTAGAATATGAAACAGTTGCTATATAGACAATTGGGGATGTCCGTGGGAAACATTTTTCTCAGTATAGGTGTCATTCAAAATACTTCGTTTCTGATGTTCAACCGGAAGTACATTGTCAGGGAAAGTTAACTCAAAATCGGCATTTGCAACTTCGTCAAAAATATTAAAATACTGCAGATATGAAGATCAGATTGTTTTGTTATTGTGATGTGATGTATGACAGTATCTTCAGGAAGTTTTAGTTCCAATTCTCATGAATATAAGTAAATATTCATGGCATTGAAAAACAGTTTACAGTTGGATACTAGTTGAATAGTGGAGCATATTTTTTACATCAACAAAACATCGTGTAAAATATGTCCCCTTTGGAAAAAATAAATCAACAGCCCTTATATTGACATTGACGTGTTTCGATTATTAATTGATTATATAATCAATTATGGTGCTCCGATTATTCCGATTAATTACAATCCTATTGCAGGGCTGTTGATTTGGTAATATATGTTGGTCATGAAGGATTGTATGTCTAATTAATGAAAGTAGGCTTCTTCTAGTAAAGGACAGATTATGTTTTTCTCTTTCAAAAGGATAAAATAAGAAGAATCTTCATGAACATGAAATATTGAAAATGATTGTTAATTTTTTGTACATTTTCCTCTGTCTTGTTTATTTTAGAGAACATTTTTCCCGATTTAAGAATCAAGAGACCAAATTATTTTGTCTACGTGTCATGGTGGGTGTTATTATACTGTATGATCATGTGCACCCTGTTGGAGCTTTTGCCAAAATTTCTGGAATAGATGTAAGTTTAATCAATTTCTTCCCATTCCTATCAAACTGTTTGTGTCCATTTCGTTTTTATTATTGATATGACCTAATTTAGAGACATGACATACTTGATTTTACGTCACAGGTTTATAATAGAATGTAAATCTTGAATAATTTCCTACAAGTTATCAATGTGATTATTTAAAGCTTACTTTAGACCTTTATATAAATATATGTGTATGGTATCATTTAATATAGTGATTCAGCTGTTTCTAAATAGATGTTATCTTTTCAGATGAAGAGTACAATAAAAGTGTTAAAAGAACAGAAACCACCAGGTAGTGTTGATGGATTAATGAATGCTCTCAGGTAAGACATTTCCTTACTAAAAAGAATAGGATATAATCAGTCTGGCTTTTTTGACCAAGATGCTACAAGATAAAGTGTGAAGTCTGCAAAACTTATCACTGTTTTCTGTTGAATACTAAGGATAAGCACATTTTCCCTAATCAGGTGCAGAAAAATAGGATGTAAAACTCCATTTCATTTCATTTGGTTAAGATGTCAGTGTATTTAATGAGATTTTTGTTTGTAGGTACACCACAAAACATCTTCAAGATGAAACAACTCCAAAAGCAATCAAATCAATGTTAGCTGATAATTAGCCAGTGTATTCTACAGATTAGTGGACCAATATATCTTCATAGCTACTAGATTTCTTAATAACTATATAATCCCTTATTTACAATAACTTCTATAGCGAAGAAAAGTTTAAAATGTCGTAAGTGAATTTAAAGCTTTTCACTCCACAAGTAACTGAAGAAATACTACCATGATTATATATCTGTCAAATTAATAAATTTGAGATCAAAAATGTTTTTTTAGTGGAAGTTAATATTTATTGTGGTGAAATACCCTTCTAATCAAACTATTTTAGATGGGGAAGGTATTGTAAATAAGGGTCAGAAAAAAGGGCAGCTGAAGTATATTAGATTAATATTTATATTTTGCTAAACATCTTTCTTAAACACCATTTCAACGATACATGTATTTAAGAAAAACAGCGTCCAAAACATTTCCAATAAATAGTATAATAAAAGGGAAATTTTGAATTGAATATTTAATAATGATTTGATTTGCCATAATTGGCCTAAACTCCAATATTTGTTATTAAGTGTGAGCATTGTTGTTCATTGAATTGATATTATTGTCTATTGTTGTTGGTGTTCAAGCTGATGGAGATCCATTAGAACGATTCAGAATATATTTCCAATGTCTAGCTTGTCATTTTATTCAAATGTAGACAAACCTGATGTCTGGTTTTTATTCTGAAAAGTAATATTGAAGTTGAAGTTGAGACCCAGCACTAGTACTTAGACATGTATCTCTTTAAGTTGTTGCTTTATTTAGTTGCCTTGCTATAATATGGAGCTTATTAAAATTTGTGCCATAAGTATTCTGAATGTGCTTCCTATTTTATATAGAAATGGTGAAAAAAAAACTGTTATATCTAATATTTTAGATAAATATACTTCAATATGGCAATAAACATGTATATTATTGATTTTAACAGATAATTCATTTTGTGCTTATTAATTAAAAAAGTTTAGGCTTGTGAGGATAGTAGTTATGTTATTTTGTTATGTGCCTCAAAAACTTGATGCAACGAGTTATATAGAATTTTTTTAAACTTGAGACAAGATTTGGATTATAGTTCACCTAATATGTTGCTTTCATGCAAAACTTTAAAGATACTTATCCAAAGTTGTCAGAAAATCCATTTGACCTGTGAATCATTATTGATTATTATTCTCCTTTAGTTTCTAGTATCTGTTGTTACAACCTGAGAATATTTAGGGTTGGATGGGTGATTCCATTAAAAATATCAGTTTATGTGGTTTAAAGTGTTTTTTTTCTTTTGTTGATTTAGCAAAATACTAGTTAAGTGAGAGCAGTATTCATTTCTTAGCACATTATCTGATCTTTCTGTTTAATAAATTAGAGAAACTTCGTAATAATAATGATAGACAATAGCTAATACTCACAATATCACCGTTATTGTATTCCTTTTCTCTGTCTCACTATAAAGCTGTAGCTTTTGCAATTGCATTTGATTTGGTTAATGATTATTTAGTATTTAGAAGCAGCCTTTGTATTTTCTGGTTCTTGATGTTTTTGATATAGGGTAAAATTTATAAGATTTATAAGATAATGAAAATTAGTTAAACAAAAACAAATCACAAAAGCATGATATTGGCTTATGACTTAAATGTATTGCCAAACATGTATTTTATCCTGATATCGAAGAAGGAAATTTCTCCATTGAAGAAACAATTGTGAAATTTATTATCCACATTGAAAAAATTATGAAAATGTAGAATATTTTCCAAACCATTCATTAATAATTGTTGGATAGCTATTTTTCAGGCAAAACATTTGAGGCAAATATCCTTTTGTTTACAGAAATATTATAAAAAGTGATTATTTTACTGTGCTACTGAGAATATAATAGTTCATTCCCAACAAATATTTATCAACTTATTGTCAGTTTTTTGTTATTTATTGTTTTGTTGTTTATATTTTATATATATAAGTATAATATTTATATATCATCAGTGTATATAAATAATGACTTTTTGATAGCCTTTTGCTTTTTATATGTAATTTAGGAATAATAATGTAAAAACAATGTAATACAGTTGAAATGTAATGTGAAATTGAATAGTGGACGGTTGTATGTAATGAAGATAAACCACCACATTCAGAGTTTTGTGGTTGTAACCATTAATTTGTCATTCCTGCATGTACTAAAATTATTTGACAATATTAGCGTACCAACCCATATTATACAACAAGACAGATGTTGTAAATAATAATATTCATATTGATTTCATCTGGTTGAAGGGTATACAATTAAAACATTATTAATAATCTCATTCTCACTATATTAATTTTCAGTGAATATTTTTTCTTTGCGCATGTTAATACAATATTCAGTTCTGTTTTTATTTTGAAGAAAATATATATTTCAATGATTTGTTTTCATTTCGAAACAAATCCTGTATTTATATACATGTATTAGCTTATACATTGCATGAAATTTGAATTTAAGTTGTTATTAGCAAATATAGTGTTTAAGTACTGCAGACATATTTATCTAGACAAAATTGTGTTCCTTGGTAATTTTTCTCTGAAACATTGTCCATTGAAGCCAGAGAAATATTTAGTACACATTGATTTACTATGCAGATGTCTTGTAATATGTCTGTTGTAAATATATATTATTAAAAGTCTGTTAATTTGTTGATACCTTATCCTAGTTTCCACACATTCCAAATAGACCTCAGTGAGATTCTTACCCTACAAGATATGTTTATGTCAGAAATCTCTTTTTTTCTGTTCTTGATTGAACAAAGTCTTCTGTTATAACAGCATGATATCAAAACTCTTGAATGCAGATAAAAAAAAGTAAAGGGTCTTTGATAAAGAATTATATTTCTTTTCCTTGATATATTTTTATGAATTATCTGTTCTTTAATTACCGAACTAAATTTATTTTAATTTATAAATTATATGAAAATTAACCAGAACATTAAAGAAATTGCATCTTTAATTGTTACTGTTAAAACAGCCTCTAGTACTTGTAATAATTCTGTTCTCTCTATGGTAAACAGCCTCTAGTACTCCTAATAATTCTGTTCTCTCTATGGTAAACAGCCTCTAGTACTTGTAATAATTCTGTTCTATGGTAAGAAATGTGTATTTGTATGAACTCAGTTGCATATATCATTATACAAACAGGAAGGAGGAAATAATTTGAACTTCTCAATTTCAATGTATGAGGAAATTCTATCATATTTCATTTTTGTATTTTATGTAAACAATATTTAATGCACATGCCATCATAATGCCTTTTTTAATCATTTTCATTTTCTCAAGTTTGCGCTTTTGCTTTTCATGCAGTGTCTTGTTTTACCTATAATTTCTTTAAGGCTGTAATTGTTTTGAATAAAGATTTTTTTCAAAAATGTTAGTCTTTTGTTAATATGTGTCCATATAAGGGGGATAATATCAAAGCAGGACTTTGGTCCACAGTCAAAATGGACTTGATACTATTGTATTTAGTTATAGATGAACAAAGAGAGGAGTTTTGGATGAATATTAATACATGTGCATGAAAAAGGATCATTATTAAACATTCATGCATTCTAAACTCACACTATACTGACATTTAGGATAAAAGGACACAAAAATCTTGTGTTAATTTGAACAATCCAAATATCAGGAGCAAATAAGTTGTTTCAGTTTGAAGTCAGAAGTGAGTAGTTTCATTTCAAGCAATATGAAATGTATCATTAGACTTATATTCAGGTTACACGATAAAGATATATCAATTTGAACATTTTCTAACAATGCTGTCTTCAACCAGTTTGTGGTCAAAGGGAGGTAATTTCAATTGATTCTGATCCTGTTTTATTAACTCCCTTTGTTTCTGCAAAACGAACGATATTTACGTTTGTGCTGTCAAATATTTTGTAGTGCGCAGGGAATTAAATTCATAAATCTTGGAATTTTAAATTGTGAATTCAGTGAGCAATTAACCTCCTTCGAGTAACATATGTGAGTAGGATAGCTCAATATTGTTGAATGTGAAGCCAAATTAAAAATGCTGAATAAGCATAATTATTGGATTTTGGCCTACAGATCTGCTGTCACTTGTGGAAAATGGCGGTAGGGTATATCGAAGAGCACGTGTTTTGGTATAATGCTACTTGCAAAGTAGCAACCTGATGCAAAAGGTAAGGATACTGATATTCTACCTCTATAATCCAAATAAAAAATTAAAAACCTTACATGACCTGATGCTATTTTCTTCTTCCTCCGAAACATGTTTTACATTGAATAACAATGTTGCACTTTTTCTCATACTGATTATTCAGTAGTTTTTGAAGATGAGTTATTAATCAAATTCCAATAGCACAAGTCCTTGTATAAACTAAATAAATGTACTTTTGTTTCACTTGTACAATATGTGATGGAATTGATCCAGTTCTGCATTGTTCTGATTTTTTAAACTTGATATCATGCACTTCTAGAAATTTCAAAGAAACTTATTTTGTTTTTTTCAAATCCTAAATAAATTTTACCTTGATATCATATGCTATATAATAATTTTATATTGACACTACTGGTATGTTACTTTGTTTATGTTTTTATCCTGTAGGCAACATAGAAACTCAAGTTTTAATTTGATCTTGATGGAACTTGGTATGCATCTATTTTTTGGTTAATCAGTGGCCTAGCCAGCCTCTCACAAACTTGGGGTTGGAGTAGAAATAGTTGTTATCAAACTGTGGGACACCTGTCAAGGTTGAAGAATCTGAGAGTTCTCTTTTTGAAAAAAAATTGATTTGTGGAATTATGACACATAGCCTATGAAACATTACAGAATTTCTTTACACCATTTTTAGAATTGTTTAGATTTAACTAAATTAATGGTTTAATTCTTAGAACAGAATTCTTTGAACAGATAATTTATTAATGTACATGTAATTAAAAAGGTTTTTGTGAAGTTCGAAATTGTCAACATTTCACTCAATATTATAAAGTAATTTGAGTTGTTGCCTTTTTTAAAATGAGTAAATATAAGAAAAAAATACCGTTCATCTATATTGTGAATTGGTGAGATATAAATACATTCCATTTTTTTTAACTATACAATTCTTTTATATGAAAAAATTTGAATTTAAGTTTATAAATGCACTTGCATTTCGAACAGCTGCCAGTTAACATGTTAATTTCCAAGCAGCTATCCTTTGATAGGATATTACCAAGTCAGATTTGGAGAATCTCTGCCTTTGTCAGTGATTGTTGAGTATTGATGATAGAAAAAAGAAAGAAATATCTGTATTTTACAAGGATAAAAACGTAGGTTCTTAAGTCCACCATGACAGGGATCCTTTTAGCTGGTCCTTATGAGTGAAAATGCATCAGACTTTCACACTCTGGTTGAGATTAGAACTCATGTCAGTTATTTTTAACATATCTAAGCCAATCATGTTGAAAAAGAACCAATGCTCTAACCATTCTAACCCCACAATGTGAGAACTGTATTCTCATAACAAGCACAGGCACAAGTGAAAGAGCTTAACTAGATATTTCAAGGAGCTGTTAAATTAAGTTCAGGTGGTATATTTAAACAAAATCAAATAAATCTGAATAAAAAAAAGATACCGTATAATTCCGAATATAATGTGCAAGCATGTATAATGCGCACCCCATCCTTGTCTCCGCGAAATCGGGGAAAATTCATTTACCCATGTATAGTTTGCACCCCTTTTTGCGGAAAAAATACGACTTTAAGTTGGCCTTTCACAGACACTACTGCAATTTACGTTTCTACTATTTATTTTTATAAAAAAATCCATTTTAATCATGTATTTATTGCTTCTTATCTCACGTAATGGTATTATTGAGTGTTATTTAAAAATCATGTATGAAAATTATTAAGTTGAAAGGCTATACTAAAAGATAAATTTGTACACGACTTAATCAGGATACTGCGCTATACAATTACGGTACCAAGGATGATATTCTATTGGAAGAAAAATGTGCAATTGAACGTAGACGTATTGAAAAATATACCATAGACAGGAATTAGAGGGGCTTATGGTAACTGCCTTGGTGTAAGACTAATAGGCCCCATTACACTTGCAATAATAATGCGAATAATAATCATGATATTCCGTCAGTTCATTTTGTGTGAATATTTAATTATTATACTCATCCATACTTTCTATTTGAAGAAAAATGTGCAATTACCTGGTAAATTTAGACGTATTGAAGAACATACCATTGACAGGAATTCGAGGGGCTTACGGTAACTGACTTGGTGTATAGACTTATACTTGTAATCATAATGCGAATAATAATCATAATATTGCGTCAGTTCCTATTGTTTCGTTTGTTTAGCATAAATAAATATAATTGTCTTAATTAATTTTTTAATCATCGCTGGAGTAACACGATTCTTCCAATGGTATATTTTTATCGTCTACTTTTTCCCCCCCCCCCCCTCACATAGATTTATCGACTAGTATTGCCTCTCAACGGAAATGAAAAAAATGACGGCGTGAACCATGTGTTTCATATCTGATGAATAATTAGGAAAACAACGGATTATATTAAAACCCAGTTATTCTGGTAACCGTATTTATATTCAGGCAAGACTCGATTACATATTGAGGCATGTCATCAAGCTTGACAATCAATTATTCCTATAAAAAAGCCATCAAAATACAACTGTGATCATTATTTTTGGTACCTCTCGTCTTCACATAATATTTTCAATTCAAATAACAAAAAAACATTACTTTAATCATTTAAGTTTTCTTCAAATTTTTCACAATAAATATTTACCTAATAGATAATATTCTTATTGAGCCATTATTAAAATCATAATTCGATCTTTTACACAACTCAATTTTACCGCGAATGCCGCTGAAGGTAGACAAAATGGCGGATCTTCAACACCAATTTGCGTCATTTTCATCGGGAAAAAAAACTCAATTTTTTTGTAACCATATATAGTGGCAGTTTTAGGGTAAAAACCTGTGCATTATACATGGAATTATACGGTAACTTCTTCTCTAATTGGAGAATGGGATGAGTAAGGAAGAAACAGTGACTGTCTGATTCTTCTCTCAAATCACTTGTTATCTCCCTTTTATTGTTTCTAAGATGCATTTTGAAGGCAACCTTACTAAAGGCATACTCATACCAGTGGTCATGTTTGTGAACTTTGATGAAGATGACTTGGCAGTAAGTTAACCACAAGGATTTCAAATGCTTTATTTAATTGCCATTGACAAGCTTTGATTTTGGTATTGCAATTTGATGAAAATACATAAATCTCTTGTATTCAATGAAATTTGTGTCAACCTGTCTCAATAGAAGTCAGATTGTGATTGCTTTTTTTATAAGGAAGGCCTACATTGTGTGTTTTCTTTTCAAATAACAAAGTTTCAAATCTGTACTTGATATCCTGAAAAGAATTTAAGGTATTTGCAAATAAAATGTGCTTCAGTGATCAGTATTAAAGTATTAAAATATAACCTCTAACGGTTCTTTTGTGTAAAGATGATAAATAAAATGAATATGTAAATGTGAAGATTATCTTGTGTAATAACAGACTTAAAGCTATAAAGATGGTAGATAAGTTTGGTCACAGTAGGAATAAGTTACTGTAATGGATGATGAGCTGTTCAAGTCATCTCTTATTGTTAACTTCTTCATTGTAAACTATTAATTGATGATCAAGCTGAGACGAGTTCTAGTTAGACAGTATCTCAAGATCTCTAGCAATGACAGTAGGCGTACTGAAAAAAACTTATGTATTTTAGGGACATTTCATCCAATATACTTAATTCTATCACTAAGATAAAAGTGGATTCAATAGTGTAAGCCTGTAGATGAATTTTTCTGCCAGAGGAATTTTTTTGAGTTGTATGTTCGATTTGATGTTTGTAAAGACTTAATTTAATCACTTTTAGTTGCAAGTCCAAATACCAAATCTTTAACCCTTCTATCTTACTACCTGTCCAGCAAACATATTTTTATCTGAAACAGATAACAGATAAAAATGATCATATTCAAATTGTTATTTTATTAACTCAAAATACAAATTTGTACATAAGTTCTTTTTTTGTTTTTTTTATTTGGTATTTCATGAACTGTTGAATACAAGTCTAAAGGTCTCTATTTTGAAAGGATTTGTTTTATACATTGATGATAAAGTAAAAAGGTTATTATGTTGTTGAAGCGTAAAGAGAAGAGGAGGTATATCATGTTCTTGTCATCTTTAAATAATGATTATATGTTTTAACTTGTATTCAATTCAACTTATAGTCTTTGTCAATATAATGTTTTTAACTTCTCTATTATTCTCTTCTTAAATCATGTTTTGACTTGGAGTTAATTAATATTCAATTATTTTGAAAAAATCAAATTTCAGAAACAAAGTGTTGTCACGTAGATCCCTGTTCTGCCCTTGTCTCAGACTTATAAATATCTGACATAGTACAATGATCTTACCTGGTACAATTTCTTGTAGTCCAGGCATGGCTTACCTTATCTGCTTGTTTGACAGAAATTGAAACAAACTATGTGTTAAATTGCAAAAAGTAATAATTTGATATCATATAACATTTTATTATAAGATGATTCATATTTGAACTGAATCTAAAATTCTTTTTAGTTATAATCAGAAACTGTCTGGAGACCCACTGATAAACATACTGTTAACAACAGAATTTAACTTAACTACAAGTAAACTACTTAATGAATAATTCACCAGTTGTAACCTTGATAGACAGATTTCACTCAAGTTTAATGATCTGGTTTATGCTAACATTGAAGGCAGATGGTACCATGTAGAAATTAACAGGAATGGTACTGTTAAAACATGGCCTATTCTACTAACTGTTGTTTTAATTTGAGAAGAAATACTCTAAATGTGTGAAAATTGACTAGTACCTCTGTCCTCAATTTACTTCATCAAGTCAGATGGTTTTATTTACAAAGTCATTCAAAGTTCAATACTCTGTTGTACCAAACAGAAATGTAGCCTAGCAGAGGGAAACTGTTCAGATTGTTATGGCCCTGTTATTGGACAAATGATTCTTGTTTGTTTCTGTATAGACTATGCTATGTTTTAATTATGCCAGCAACAAGGTCAAGTGTTCCAATGTCAAGAAAACCTGTTGTTACATTCTATTACAATCTTTACCTGTTGGTTCAGAATTCAGAACTTTACAAACAGAACAAACCTTTTTCCATTCATTGTCATTTTGAATTTATCTCAAGTAGCTGTTGACTCACTTTAGACTTGTGTCTGTATCCTTCTTGTTTTCTTGTTGATTGCTGATAGTGCTTGTTACATTAATTGATATCTAAAGATCTATTTTAACAATATTTCTGTTTTGTCGTTTTTTTATTTTAGTTATCAGTTTAACTTTCAAAGAGAACCTTACCACAAACAATATTATTTGTTGGATGTCCTGGATAGTGAGTTCAGTGTTTGTGTCTGTATTGATATCAATGTTATAGATAGATTAATACTATGGGAATTGCAAGATGTTAACAGCACACCTCCACACATCATTTTCTCTCATTTATTTATATCATTTCACTTGATTAGCAAAAGGAACTGAAATAAAAATTGGCTTATTTGACCACATTGTGAGATATATTTGTAAAAGTAGACAGGTGATAGAATTAAAATTTTCAAAGCAAATAAAACGTGTGAAGATAAGGTGTAGGTAGACATGTCTCCATGAATAGAAAAGGGCAATTAGTCAAATTTATTGTGAAATTTGAAGGATTTACGCAAGTAAAACAGGATAAATAGGGAGCTTTACTCTATTTTCACCTTATTATGAAAACTATTATATACTGTCTGTAAATAGGTTTATTTTTGATATTTAAAAAGGGAACTTTTTTTATTCAAGACAATTCTGTCCCAAAAGAAAATGACCCAGACAATCCTAGCCTCAAAGAAAATGTTTCCTTTTAGAATTTTAGACATGTAGCATATATTAATGTGATACCTTTCCTGAACAGTAAATTAAAATCATACTGATAATATGACTTAATGATGTAACAACAGTAAGACAGAAATACATTGGTTGAATATTCTGTATGGAAAGGCTTTTGTTCTGGAATGTTGTTTTTAGTATTAATTTATTCAAATTTGTATGTCTGAGGATGATTTATCTTAATTAAACACACTACAAACTTAATGATATAAAAGAGGTAGAAGTTTTTTATTATTCAGTAGTTGTCGGCTAATATCTTTAAACGTCTTGAGCTTACCAATTTGTCTGCAACTCTGAATTGATTTTGCATCACATGCGCATTAGTGGTTTGTTTAATACTGTGATGGAAGTAAAAATCAATGGAGTTCAGACAAGGGTAATATATTACCTTGTAGAGGTGAATCACCTGTTAAACTGACATAATAAACATTATTCTATGTACATAGTATTCTAGTAAAATTGGTATATTTCTGTTGATTATTGTTGCAGTCAGCTATCATCTTGTTTTGGTCTGGGTATTCCTCATTATAGTTTATGCCAATTCAATGCTTTCGCTTTTTTGCGTTATTATCATTCAATGATTTCATGGAAATTTGGAACATATTCAATATTATGGATGGTTGATTCTTTTTTGAATAAATATGATAATTTTTAGAACAATGATCTGAATATATACTTTGATGTAGATATTAATTAATTATGTAACATCTTGTTCATGAATATTCAAATTACCGCACCTTAAAGTTCATTTGATACGCTATTTTGGCTGTGAAAGATCTCAATGGCAATAATTTAAAGATGAGGGTGGTTTTCTAATCTTGACCAACATGACATGTGTCTGGATTGTGTTACACAAGTAATATAAATTACCTTATGAAAGTGTATTTGTGAAGATGTTGCTATTTTGTCATCAAATGCTTTTTTCTACAAAACAAACAAAGCATGGTCACTTTTTACAAAATATCTTTCATGTACTTCAAGTTTTGAAGAAACTAAGCTTTTTGCCGTGCTTTGGTCTTAATCATTTTGCTTACCTTGAAACCAATAACTATGTTATTGACCTGTTGTATACTGTAAAAGAAAATAACTTGGTCAGTAGGACATTGGCAAATTTAAATAGACCACTTTTTGATAAGATTTGAATTTTCAACCTTTCATTTCAAGATAATGCTTTTGTCCTATAGGTCTACTAAAGCCTATTCCTTACCCCATAATTTAATTTAATTCTACTTCCATCAATTATTAAAATGATAAAGGCAAGGAAGAAATTATTTTTGTAGGCTGCATCTGCATATAATCAAATTTTCTAGTTACATTATGCTATCCATGTTCATCATGGGATATTACAGATACTATCAATCTCATGAATATTCACAGATTAATCTCATGAATATTCACAGATTAATCTCATGAATATTCACAGCACTTATCTAATTGGATGTTACATGACATTGTAAAACTGTAATATGACATTTTTTGGTTACATGGCATACAAGAAAAAAAGATTCAAATATTATCTTTTCTATTAATGCCAATTTCAATTGAACATGATTGCGTGATTGCTCTATGGTACAATATTGCAGAGCATCACAATTATTACTGGCACCAAAGAATTGTTAATACACCATGCTGCCATCAAGCTTTCTGTTCTTGGTCCGGACCAGGCCACAATAAAGTCGCAAATTTTCCCTGTTTACACAAACCTTATAAGGTTCCACAACAAAAATGTAATATAATTGTTATTATAGCATATATATAATACTTGACCAATCTCTCATTCCATTAAAAAAATGGAGTCATCATATGTAATTTAAACCCTAACTTGTCTAACAATTCATATGTCAATGATCGATAGATGTGAAACACTCAAAACAACTAGGCTACAGAGTCATAAAATTGTAAATTAATACATATTGATAAAATATTAATTTTTGTCCCATTACCACACATTGCAAAATGTACGTATAGTGATCACAATAAGTATCTTTAATACCAACCACAATGTAGTTTAAGTCTGGAATATTCAAGGTTGCTCTGGTCTATCAGGCTAGATATTTAAAAGTCAGTATCTCCCAAATTTGGAGTCTGACTTTTAATCCTTGTATAAATTTACTGTTTAATGACAGGCGGATTGATGTTAAATTATAGAATAGCATCGTGGCTAGACACAAACTCATCTTACATTTTGGCGGGAAAGTAAGAATTCTTTTAGTACGTGGGATTTAGGTAACAGACACTTGTTATATATACATAATAGTCTGATGTACTCTGCTTATCAAATGGTGGATAAATTATTGAAATTATCTTAGATTTATCTCGAAAGTTGCCATCTTTCTCACCATTCTGTAATGAAAAATTTCTCTCTTGCCAGACTATTATTTGGGTGGTCATTCAGGTTGTTAATGGTGGAATCTGTGAAAGGATGTTTAGGATAATATAACGTCTCAATTTCTGGTAGTTAGGGTTTTATTACTTGGTGTTTTTGAATAAAAGGATATTTGATATTTAATAGGTAGTTAGAACTAATGTACTGTTATGATTGACCTAGTGATTGTAATAAATACCCCCCAGTTACCTTCTTAATCCCCACAGTATTCAACATCAACTACTTGAGAATGTCATTCACATCTTCCTAACCATTGAATATATTTAAATCAGCCTGAAATCCGGGGAGTGGTAATGGTGGTGTATGGGGGAGGCTTTTCTTTAAGGTTGTTGCCCTCTTGAATCAGTTTTCTGAAGAAAAAAAATTCAATATAGATGATTATACACAAATTTATTTTTTATCTGAGCTCAAATGTTGACAGTGATTTTTATTTATAAATATATCATTATTATCCCATAACAATTTCAATCACTTTTGAAATTTAAATATTACGTCTTGAAATTTGAAAAATGGATTTATCAGAAAAATTGAGGGTATCATGTGTGTAATAACTGTATCAGATAATATTTCCTTTGAAGTATTTAGGTATCATATTGTTATCAAGATAACTGACCCTTTTTTTACAAGTATTTGAATATTCTGACCATCAACACAGAGTGCAAAACTTTTGAAATTTGATCAAAAAAGTTTGACTATCTGGCTTATTCTTTGGATTTTCTTTTGAAATTGGTGGCTTCATTAAGAAATTGATCAAAGAAATATGACTCGTTCATCCAGTCTGTTGTAATGAGTAAATGTGTAGTTAAAGGTATCCAGGGTTAGATAAAGATGTTATTAATGAAGTTTAAAAATGGACTGCCTCTACACAGGTATAAATTACAAGATAAGAGTTGACCAGTTCACTGATCAAAACTATTTATAAAACTACTGATAACATCTTTGTAGTGCATGAAAATTGTTTTATTTCAAATAATGTTCAACTGGACACTTTATCCCCAGTTTTATGATTTATTGTCATGAGATCTCTTTGAAACTGGATTTTATGGTGTTAAACTCAGTTATCTTCACGGGCATGGGAAGAGACAGATTTGATCTCATGGGATTGGAAATAGTTTGATCCAGTCTCCTATAATGAGTGGTTTTGTAACAAGAAATGAGACAATGAGATCCTTGGACAATTGAAAAAGCAGTATCATTTTGAGAGCATTAGTGTTAACATTCATCTTATATTATTCCTTTATTGTTATTAATCTACAAATAATTCAATTAAGGATTGATATAGAATGTATATACAGGTTATACAGTAAAACCTGGATTATCCGGCATGCGTCGGGACCGCCCCGAAAATGCCGGTTTAGACAGGTTCTGGTCTGGACAGGTTTTATGTAAAAGAAGGGGAGATAATCATGATTTCCGGATGTGGAAATAGGAGTTGAAGATAAAGGGGTATAACTCTGTATTGTGAACGAAACAGTCTTCTTTAAAGATAAATAAAATATGTATTTCATTTATTGCATCATTCATCATAAATATTCAAATATGAAACAAAACCATATATTTACATGTACATATTTACATAACATTAATTTATTTACATTTCTTTATTAAAATAGGAATCTAAACAAGTTTGTGTCTGAGAAGCTTTACGTTGTACAATCGTTTCTTCAATGGATGAGCGTATTTCAATTAATTTAGTCACAATTGAATTGTGTTTCTCGAGGCCAAATTCGGTCAATGTCTCTAAAAGTCTCAGGGCTTCAGTGTGGTTAATAGTCTCTTTAATCAGTGCTTCGTCTGTCGTGGTCACGTCAGATTCGTCTACATATATATCGTCATTGTCAAAGTCAGTCAAGTCACGGTCATTCTTATGCTTTTCTATAAGGGCCCTCTCCCAGTCACCTTCGTAAGTCTCCTCGGTTGGTAAATTACCCTCCTCTTCGTAAAATTCTGTCAAATTAATTTGTAGTCGGTCGGCAAGTTGTGCAAGGGGTATATCGTCTTCTACGTCTTGTTCGTCATCAGTAACATCGTCAATTATTTCTACAGGGAAACCGGCGTTTTTAAAACATTTTTTTATTGTGTCACTTTTTGTAGCGTTCCAACTGCGGACCACCCAATTAATACTATCCAGGACAGTGATAGATTTACACAAATCCACAGCATCTTGATCATTGTCAATTTTAGAAATTACCCAATTGTTTACAGATTTCCGATATTGGTCCTTGAAGGCTTTAATGATTCCAAGATCCAATGGCTGTAACTTTGAAGTAGCATTAGGAGGCAAAAACACAAGTTTAACATGAGACAGTTCGTCTTCAATCGTGTGGGACGTTGCGTTATCCAAAAATAGTAAAATTCGTCGCTTTTGTCTTTTCATTTGTTTATTTACTTCTTTCAACCACAATTTAAATAAATCACCTGTCATCCACGCTTTACGGTTAGCTCTCCACGTAATCCCTAATTTGGCAACATCAACGTTTTTAAAACACCTTGGTTTGAGCGCATTTCCGATCACTAGAGGTTTTAATTTTTCACCAGTAGCACTACAGCACATCATCACAGTAATCCTGCTTTTTTGATTTTCGCCCTCCGTGACACTGTTCACCCCTCACGGCTAATGTTTTATCGCGCAATACTCTAAAAAATAATCCGGTTTCATCACAATTGAAAATATTGTCTGGTGAATATCCTTTAACAATGTCGGGTAATTTAGCTATGTAATCGTTCACAGTTGTTTCGTTGACCGAGGCACTTTCTTCGCAGATTTTAAAATGGCCGATCGAATATCGGTGTCTCCAACTTTCCAACCATCCATTGCTAGCTTTGAAGTCACTGATATCAAATTCCTCGGATAGTTTCAATGCCTTCTCCTGTAAAATAGGGCCACTGATCGGGACTTGCTTAGACCTCCCAAACTTAAACCAATCGAACAAAACCTCGTTCACTTTTTGAAACTTTGATGAATGTTCCACACGTTTTTTCGATTTAGAAGCGTTCTCCTCCAAAAAATGATTTAAATAAAAGTCTTTCTTTTTAATAATATCCCCGACAGTGCTCCTACCTATTCCATACTTATCGCTTAGTTCTTTTTGTGTGAGTTTTGGAATTTTCTCGGAGTCTTTGATCAAGTCGACCTTCTGACCTAAAGTTAACTCAATTCGCATACGTTTGGCTGACGGAGTTCTAGAATTTTCTGCGGGAGGTTTTTTCGGGGTAGACATATTGCCATATAAAATTGAACATTTTACACCCCATATTTAACCTAAAAATGCTGGCTTGGGTGTTATCAAATGTACTGTATGACAGTTAACGTTCAAGGATTAAAATTTCCATATCAATCACGAGAACAATAACCGCCGCCTGAGACAATTCTATTTTTGTCACAATCCACATTCATTCTTTTTAATTATCAATTGACATCTAATTAGGGTATCTATTGTATTATTGTCTAATCATAGTTTTATTTAACACGAAATCACTTGACCGATGTCGGTGACTCGCTTTTGATGCCGGTTTGTGCAGGTGAAATATAGTTGATTCTGTCATTCGGGACCGACGATTGATGCCAGTGCCGATGTATAGAGGTTGCCGGTTTACAGAGGTTAAAATTAGTTAAGCAATAGAGGAAAAATATCGGGACCGTAGAATTGTGCCGGTTTGAACAGGATTCCGGTACATCCAGGTTCCGGATAATCCAGTTTTTACTGTATACTGATGTACCGTATTTGAACTCTGCCTATATTGGACATACTATGAATTCACTTTTTAACATAATAACTTTAAAATATTTGTGACACTACCAGTCCAGTGCCTTCAGTTGAATAGTAACTTGCTACTTTTCAACCACAATAACCTCTACTTATAGCCTTAGCTACTGGTATATGAATTTGAACTGTGGACTAGATATTCGTATGAGACCCACCAGCCATTGGTACCATATGTTTCAATCCTCTACCGGTACCTATATATAGTATACCAATAGACATGTCTGTGAAATTTCAGTATTGACACAAGCTGGAAGTTATTAACGATATATCACACCTTATGGAGGTGTCCAGACATATATCTATCTAATCTCATACTTTGATTACATCTGTTACCTTCACACAATAATGTTTATCTTTGTTAAAAGTTCACAATTTTTGTGAAAATGGGAAGGTCCTTACCCTAGTAAAGTAGCATTATATGACAGATATTGGGGATTTATAGATCATCATCCCCTTTTATTCTAGTAATAGAACTTAAACTGACTTTTATACAGAAAGTAATTTGTAAGCTAATGTCAGCAATACTAAAGTAGGAAATAGTATCTTGTATATTCTAATAATGATTTTTCTTTTGTCATCTAGATATAAAATAATTTCAATTCAGGATAATATTTTTATTTCATAAACATTTATGTTAATGTATCCAAATTACCTCAATGATTGAAAACTGCACAACCAACATCATTAAAACCAATTTGGAATAGAGAAGTAAAAGGGTAAACTTCATTGCATTTCATTTGTCTGTGGTCAGGAGTGTTGAAGTGAGGAAATCCATGGATCAAAAGAAGACTTTGAAATAGATAATTGAAATAAAAGCTAACCAGCGGTTGAGATACAGAATAAAAAACATTAGGTTACCTGTGTGAGAAGATTATTTATGTTTATGAGATGATTAGGATGTGGTTAGGAGGTGTTAAAGATTGTTAAAGTACTTATTAAGTAGTTAACTACTGATATACACTTGATGTAATATGATTGAAGTACTATCAACTATCATATTTTATACCTAATTAGTATATTACACAAGTCTTGGCTCTTCAGTTGACTGCAGTTTTGTCAATTTAAAGGGATATATAGTCATCTAATTTTTTGACAGATGGTAGAGTTTGAGTTCTACTATCCCCACTTTTACAGTTGTTATAAGTAAACTCAAGTCACAAAACTAAATCATGATTATTATAGTTAAACTAAGTGAACACACTTAGAGGTGTTTTTCATTAATTACTCTAATGGATATATTCTTTAGTCATGGCAACTGATAAGTCCAAGTGATGAATCAAGTTCATCAAATTGGAGACTTAAACTTAATTTCAAAATGTTTATGGTCATATGTTGGATTAAGGAACCTGACAGTACCATATATATATAGATATGTTTTAGCTTATTTCAAACATACGGGTAGTAATTGAAGAAGTTAAAATGTATGATGAAAGGCTAGAAGTTATATAATACGTGTAATATCTAAACATCAGACAATTTCTATAACATATTAATATCTACCACCATCAGACTCCCTGTAGTCACATGATCTTTACACTTTCTACAAATATGTAAGAAATTTCATAGAAATTCCAAGTCTGCCAGAATGGAACCACAGGAGAGTTTTAAATACTGGAAATTACTGCACCAAATACTGAAATTTCTAAATTTAATTGATGACAGGAAGCAGTCATGCTGAAGGGAGTCCACAGGAACTTAAAGGTATTATTGACATTTTGATAAACAAAATATGAGATCATCATGAGAATTTCCTTGGTACAAGAATTATAATTCAGTCAATATAGTGATTTATATTAAAATTTACACTCTATGTATGGTTAATACAGCTGGTATACAGGTGACAATATGTGCACTGATCTCAAATTGTCTGGTGTTGAATTTATTCAAGTTGTGTAGAGGTTAAAGTATTATGTTTATTATTGGTTCCTGTTTATAATTACTAGGTATTCTATGTTATATTACTAGTCAGACTCCAGTCATATATTAGTGTGTATTTCTAAATACTAGTTTTATCATGTGGGGTCAATCTGGGTAGGGAGTACTAGAAGTATTGTACATTACTCACTTAAACCAGATCACCAAGAATCTTTATATCAAGTCTTCTGATGCAAACTCATTTATAGTCTGTATGTAACTGTAAGAATTGAAATGGAGGATATATTTTCAGAAGGTTTGAAATTAATAAGTGCTTTATGTGATCATAGATTTGTTTATGATGACTAGGATGCTGTATAAAAACATTACTCTCTTATATAGGCAATATCTAGGTCCTTTAAAGGGTTCAACAAGAGCTTTGATCTGTGATTGTTTATTTGTTGACTGTTTGTTGCTCAACATCACATCATTGTCAAGATCTAAAATACAGGACATTAGCAATGGGGTCATATAGTACCCAGGCTAAAGACTCATTATTTTCTCATTTCTTGATTAATATTACACAACTGCTAATTAATCTTGAGTTATTGCCCTTGATTGAGAGAAAGGCTCCAGTAGTCTTCTTGTCTATTGCTTCATGACACACAATAAATCCAAGACCAGACTGGAGGGTAGAGGGTAATGTTAGTTTGATTGTTTGTACAAAGATGGTCTTAATCTTTTACAGCCCCTTCATACAGAGATTGACCCTAGGGTGTCATAGATGTAATGTAATGCTGTAATGTGTAAACCAACCATTTTCCAGGAGATTACTCCACTCAATAGAAGTGTTTACCATCAGCTACCTATAGAAAACAGTAGAAAGACTGTCCTCAAATACTCACTCTAGATCTAATTAAAATGTTTGCCTTTTCAACTTGAGATGACATGCCATCATGCCTCAATGACTTTGATTGCTCTTATTACATCATGGTCTTACAATCATAGTTCAGGAGAGGGGTTCATTCATCTCACATTGTGCTTGTGGGAATGTTTTGGTGGGAAGAATGACATTTGAAAATGAATCCAGATGATTTTACTGTATTTCATGGTAATGAATCTCTTTCCAGAATCAATGATAAACTTAAGATTTTGTTTCAAGATCATCGTTTGTATACTACACCGTAAATAAGAAATAAATATTGATATAAAAAAAATAAACTAAATAAAATTGATAAAATGAAGGATTTATCACAAACCTCACATAAGTTTATTTATAACTGCTATTGAAATCTGCCTTCTGTAAGATTCTTAATTTATTTCACTTGATTGTTGTATATTTGAAACTTGTTATGCATGATATAAATTATAAACAACACCTCACTCTAGTGGTCAGATTGTTTGTTTACTTCCCTCCTTGATAAACCTAAGACCACATTGCTGATATGCCTGAAATCTAATATCAGACATTTCTCAGTCTGCCTTTAATTACTTTCATCAATATGAAAACATAGTTGAATCCAGTTTGTTGTATATGAACATTGTGTGTTGTTCTGTATTTAATCTCCAAACAATTCCTTAATGGGTTACATACATGAAAGAGATTTTAATCTTACATCATAGTAAATATAGTTAGGACATTATTTGAACATCCAACAAATATTTTTATTGTTTATTTCTCTTGACCCTTCAACTTAAAGTGAAATATTCCAATATTGTCTTCTGAAATGGAAACGTTCTTCTTTAAATCTTTGAGATATTATATATAAATATAATATATGATATAGCCTGAAAAATATAATACGACATGATATAACATGAATGATATAATATAGCTTGAATAATATAATATAAATTTTATCTGTTTATGTTATGTTTTTTACCGGGTTATAGGCGTCTGCTAATATTTTATATTGATGACTGAAAAAGATCATTCCCAGTTACTCCAGTCAATCATTGTCTGCCATCATTTAAGTCTTTGAGATGTAAATATGCGTGGAAGACCTCAATATAACAACTTTTATGCCCATCATTCTCTGAGAAGTATCTATTACATGAAATGATATTTCTGAATAAGGTTTACTTCGACCCTAAATAGGGTTTTTACCTGCAGTAGACAGTCACAAACTGAATTAATTTAACTACCTATTTAATAATTAAAGAGAAGAGGTGTGGGTTTCTCAAGAGGTTTTATTTTAACATCAACTATCATTTAAATTAGATGAAATAAAGTAAATACTTAGTATTTATTATTTCCTGAATAAGTCAAGTATAACTATTATGTTTATTGTGAATATTAGTCACACCTGACTTGAATATTAATCATGTGAATCAATATCTATCATTTCACACCTTTATAGATTAATCTTTTATTTCATTTTAACCCTTTTTCAGTGTATTCAAGTGATCATTTTATCCCCTTATAAATAAATCATTATTGATAGTCAATATTGTTCAAATCAAGTTATCTTTTCATGCCTCAAGTGATTTCTGTCAAATATAAAGTAAGAGGGGAAACATTATTTTAAGGATTAAGTGGTTGTGACAGAGTTTTCACTAGATTGAAAAGGTGTGGTGCACCTTTTCAACTTACAAGGTCTTGCTGATTGGTCAAGTCAATATAAAGTAGACTGGACAATTGAAGTCAATGTTAAAATTTACCTTAAAGTTTTTATTTTCTGGGTTAAAAACGTGTTTTAAGAGTAATTTGTGGTGTTTGAAGTTGACACCTGGTTCAACTCCCTAGTTACTAGAAGTTAAATGTCCTATTTAGTTTGAATGTAGGACAAGAGAATATCAATAAAAAAAAAAGACTTTTCTATAGTTCTTTATTATAATGTATAAAATTATTTATAGATATTCAACCTCATTCTTTTATTGAAATCAATCAATATTTATTAATCTATTGAAAAGAGTGGGACAAAACTTGTTTTTGGATGTATCATTATTATTATTATTATTGGCTGATTATTTATTTACAAAAATTTATGATTTTAACTCTAAAGCTTTAAACACACTCTTGAAAATTATTACTTAATGAACGGCCTTAATGAATTTCAGTGCCTTCTATGAAATTATGTTTTGTAAGTATCAAATTCCCTTGACTTAAAAGTTTGATCATTCAATATAATATGTTATAATCAATTATTTAAATCATTTGGTCAGATTTAGAAAGTTACATTCTGTGGATGTTCTCTTCCAGAAACAATAATACATAGATCAATTTAAATAATCAGAATATATCGTGTAGCATTTAGAGATAACTCCTTTCCATAAATTGCTTTAAAAAAATTCCTGAAAATGTTGATCTCAGTATGTTTTCATTACAGAATGCAGTGCAAGTTTCTAAATATTCTACAGACTAACTATTTTCACAATGTCAATGTATTACCATCTGCATCTTATACTTCTTATATCCGACTGCAATAACCTTTCAAGATCAATCATTGCAATTAAACTGAAAGATGGTCAACATTATGGCTTATTGTTAACAGACTTTCTGCAGACTGCATTTACATGCCTTGAGATTCAAGAATGCTGGCTCTTTCAGTCACGGTATGAGACAGTTATAATAGCAATAGATTGACATTATGAAGATGCAGGCCTACGGACCAGTAAACTTGTTGTGTCTAAGTCCACTGGTACGCAAATGTGTCAACTTTTATTCTTGAAGAAAAGAAGAAACTGTAGAATTTAATAGCTTTTGTATTGAAAGATAAAAGATGACATCTATTGTAATTTGGACCAAATTATTCATCATATTTATATAAAACTCTATCATAATTCATAAGATGTTCTCTTGAAATGTACGTTGTAATTTGGATGGGAAGAAAGGTCGCAAAAGTTGATAAAGTCAAATGAGAGCTGATAAAAATAAAAATTCACCCAATTGTTGGCATTTAAAGGGAGTGTAAAGAGGTTTTCTGAATTTATTATATGTAGAATCCATTTGCACCATTCCAGTTTTCAATCAGATGTCAATTGTTCCTGCAATTCTACTAAAACTTAGTGTTTGATGACATCACTTATTACATTAAGTGAAACAAGCATAATTTGTGATTAGTGACATCATCAAACACTTGAATTGCAGGAACCACATACATGTAAAAGGTGGAAGTTAAATTCCCAGTACACATAAAAAACAAAATTTGACAACCTTTTTACATTCCCTTTAAGTTAATTTTTAACCATGAATGACTTAGAAGCGTGTTCGGTTTCTCTGCACTTTTTGAACTTTGTTCTATTTATTCAAATAAGTATATTCAAATAAATATTAAAATAAGATCTTCTTCAAGAGATAATAGCTGGCTTTTCCTTCCATTTTAAGAAGATATGAAGGGGCTAATGGTCTTTTTAAGACTTTGTCAATTTGAAGTATGGTGTTTGACTATTCATACCTTTTCAATGTTGAAACCCTTCATTTGAAGGTCTTCTTCAATCACTGTTCTACATTTTAAGAGTTTTAGATGGGATGGGGCTGTTTATTGATAATTTGTTAAAATTTCTTTTTAATATTAAGCACGACATATTTTATTGTTCAGAAAGTTGTCTATTAAAATTTTTTTTTTAAAAATAGCCTGAAGCTGTTCATGAACTTAGAAATGAATTTGCTTTCTATCCAACTTCTAATCACATTTAAAGATAAAGACAGAATCCCTGTGCAGAAATCCCAGCACCTCTGTCAAAGTTGACTAATTGAAGTAGCCAAGGAAGAATGTGTAGGACCTTTTCAAGGTATTGTTGTAGAATTAAAGGTCAGGAGAGGTTATTTATTGGTACAGTCACTCCTACTGAATTTGATGTCAGTCTTAAAACTGAGTTGTCACAGTAACCCATAACCCACCCAAAGGAATTCATTATCCTCTTGCTCTCCATTCATCATAGGTCATGAACACTTGTCTAGAATGGAACCTTTTGTCCTGTTTTCTACATACATCAAATGCTTCAATGGTCAAAGAATATATTAAAAGCTCCAGATATAAAGTGACCAAGTTGTCACGCTTTTGTGACTTCCCAATGTCAAGTATGTTGAATCATACTTTTCTTAGAAAAATGGGTAATAATCTCTTTTAGTATAAAATAAAGTGTTATTATCGAAATGTAATCTGTGATTCGACCACCAAGGTACTTAGCTTGTAACTTGTTGTATCAGGACAGTAGATTTTTATCAGTCATGTTTTAATTCATCACAAGATTCAAGTATCAATTTAACTTTGACAAGATTTCTAGAGATATCAGTCCCCATATTTAGATATCGTTTCAACATGAAAGAGACTAGTTTAAACAAGAAATATTTATTTTTAAACTTGAAAAAGATGCTTTGCTGATCTTGAAACAATTAAGAAAGAATTCAATGTCTTGTGCTGATTTGGCATTTGATAATTTTAGTCTTTATAGTCATTGAACATTCACTTCAAAGCATATTTTTTACAGATATTTTTGTTGGGCACAATTGATATATTATATTAATAATGAATCTTTTGCATGCTACTGCAGAACCAAAATCATATTGCCACTGAGAGATTCACTCTGTTTTGATAATTTCGCTTCACAATCGATTGAGGCCCCAGTAGAAAACATCAGTAAAAAGAGCTCATAATCAGATCTGGTTTTTTTTTTGAAAATCTCTTTACAATCCCTTAACAGTTTGATTCTTTCAAAATGACTTCCTATATATGTTACAATAAGAATTAATGAAGATTTAATTTCTGTGTCGAATATTAACTCTATAATTGATAGTAGATAAATATCAATATTACTACAGGTAACATCTGTTACTTTCATTTATACTTCAAAAAAGATGATTATCATTAGTAATTCTAACTATTACTGACAAATATGGTTTCCGTTCCACCTACACGGCACTGAAATTCTTTTCAAGCTGTTCCCTGAATTCTTTATTTTTATGTCATCTGTGGATTAATTAACTCATTATGCTGAGTTGATTTATTACAAAGGGTAGATTTTGTTTCATGAAAATATTTATGCCGCAAATCTGTATTTGATTCAAATTCACTGAAAAGGAAAGCTCTAAAAATAATTTTAACCCATTAGAAATAGAAAAATTGATCGAGCATCAAAGATATAAATAGAGTTTGTAACATTTAAAAACAATCGATTTAAATTTGTGCCAAGTTGAAGGTCATGGCCTGTTAATTTGTTGGTTTTATGAAGTGACACGGACAGTAATTAATGGTTAGTAGAAGGAGGTAATAGATTAATAATTGATTATTAACAAATCATTTATATTATTATGACCAGTTTTAATACTATACACCATTGTCAGTTTAATATCAGTAGGTTATGTCATTTACTCTGACTCTCTTAATCTCTGACACCTTTATCTCAGTTTAATACTTTATTGTCAATTTGCTTCAAATGATAGCCTTGAAAATTGTATCTATTATGGTCCTTGATTATAGAAATAATTGGCTACTTATACTAAAAACTGTCACCATTCTTAAAATTCAGGATTTATTGTTGGTGTGTTATTGTCAGCCAGAGTTAAACAGGCTGAGTGAAAAGGATGACATGCTAGATGCTACTTGAAATTTTCATAGGAAAATGTGGCGTATCAGTTCATCTATAGTGGTTATTGAACTTGAAACAAGAATTTGTTTTTAAAATAGCTTTTGTTGTCTAGAGTTATTGTGTAACATGTTGAATTAACTGCTGACTTTCAAACAAACAAGACACCGGCTGGTATGACATCATTTTGCTCAAGCCTACAATAAAAAAAAATGCACTTGCATTGACTATTTTTGAAGGCGATGGTTAAAGCAATTTATAATGGTTGCCCCTTTTGTCAATAAAGTATTAGAAGTATAGAGATCTATTGCTCTTCATATGAACTATATAAACAGCTGTCTTTGGTGCACAAATATTCATATGGATGTTGGTCAGTTGATTCGATATCTAATTGAAATTTTACTGACTTTTAAGTGCAAGACAGTAAAATTTGTTTATTGATAGCCTACTGATTGTGGAGACTAAGATAATAGTAGGCATATATTGACTGGTAATGGTTATTGGTGGGGTTTAAAGGAAAATGAAAAATGAAAATAAAATATGGAATTTGGGTTGCTCCATTGAACTCTTTAAGCTAGGAGCAGAAGTAGTTTTGTCTGCTGAAAATGAAAAACATTGTTATGTTCTTATAAGATGTACACATGGCCTTTGTCTGATGTGACCACAAGGTCCAAATCTTTTTTCACAAAATAAGATATGTTGATTGGTTGAGGACAGAGAATGTTTTATAAAAATCTTTTTATTCAATCCACACGACGGACTTGAATTCAAACAATTTTGAATTTCAAACAAATGTTTTTTGAAAGAAAAAGCAGTGTTTCCCTGATTTGGGCTTTACTTTTTTAAAAGTAGGTAATCCTCAAACAAAATACATGTAATTGACTATAGCAGTTATAGTGTAAAAAATGCTTCAGTGTAGCAAATCAGGCATAATAATTTATTAATTGCCACATTAAGGTGGACAATGTTTATGCTCTGTAGGGTGTATTTTTTTATTTTCCATGTACTGTTAACAAGTATAATGGGATAAAATGATCCCTGCTATGCTGAAACACGCCTAGTTTCTTCAGTAGTGATCCTCTTTACAATAAATCACAGTGCAGAAAATGTTTTGATAGATTTTTCTAAGAAAGGCTTATTTTGAACAATTTTCAATATCTGTATTATTCAATAGTTATTATAATGTATGTCAGTCAAGTGGAGAAATTTCTAGAGAGTTGTATTCAGTAGTGTCAGTTGTCCTTATTACATGTATTGATAATTGAAAATCTCTCTTTTGATAGCATTCTTCTGAATTTTCAGTCAAAGTGTCACCTTTTTGAATGACAGATAATGAAGTTGGGTCTACCTGTACACCATTCATGTAGCCCTGGTTCTATTGGTGAAAGAATGCTTATATGTAGAGTCTTTTTCTTTGAAATAAAGCCTGTATGAATAACATGAGTTGACTTTAGTTTGAAACTTAAATGTGCATAATTTTGATTCAATTTTATTTATATATTTCAATGATGATATTAAAAAATTTCCCAGGATGGCAACATTGGTCTATTCTTTTCAATTTCAACTTTAAAAGAATCTTTAACTTTCACAGCCTGTGGAACACAGGGTTTCAATTGAATGTACCACAAACCACATCCGACATGCATCACTGGGAAGGAAAAACTTTATGCAAGATCCAAAGCTTAAAAAGCAGCTCAACGGGTCACTGCAACCCCCATTAGGGCTTGTACATAGGTTCTGAAAAATCCTTAATATCTGGTGATCTTCTGGGATACCTTGTGGCATTGATCTTTCCCACAACCATAATTTGTTGCTGAAACTAAGCATATGACTTTAGGGTTCCAGAAGTCCAATCAACTGCAATACATTGGTCAAACAAGGTCACTAACTAAAAGATTCAGTCTTCAAACAGGAGATTTTAAATTAGATTGAGAGGAGACAGTTGTAGATTATTTTAAAAGATGATGTCTGGCTTAGTATCGATGATGCTTTTAAATAGTCTACATGTAACTTGGCTTTCAAAATGACTTGACAGGCCAAATATAAATTCACGTATTATTGCAGTGCCAATCATCAATTTTCAGGTTTTAGATTCTGAAGCTTCCAGAAGTTAAAATCATCAATGATAGTAAACTAATACTAAGTCAGCTACATTCACCAGCAATTTGTGGAAAAACTAATTGAAGAAAATGAGTTTTGAAATACCAGGAAGAGAAAAATTGTAATGATAAGAGAGAGTTTAATGACTTGTAGACAGATTTAAAAGGTTTTAGATGATGCTTGAAGATAGACCTCAGTCACTAGTTATCTGTTAGTATAATTGATAATAAGTAATTGTTTATTTAATTAACAGTATTGATTGTAATTTAATTGTTTTTTTAAGCTCTGTCTGTCTAATAGTTAATGACCATGTATAATTTATTGAATGTGTCTTGGACTTCTTTCAGTTCTATGTTTCTTGTCTGAGATAGTATTAATAGTAGAGTCCTCAGGGTTTTGAGAATTTCACACTACCTTGATTTTAGGCTTCCAATGCTTTGCAAGATGTTGTTGTACATCTAATCAATGTAAAACATGGAAACAGCAATTGGTTGATGAAATCTGGATTAAATTTGAGTTGGGACAATGAGATTTGATAAATGAAGACAATAAGACAGATATGAAGGGATTTATGGTCACACCTGGATGTAGTGTTATTAGTCTGATCAATTAGATTATAGTCCAGGTTGTACCTATCACATACTTGAACCTAACATCAGGTGTATGGACACTTCAGCTGTTACCTCCATTTCCGACCAGTAACACACACAAGTCAATCATTGTGACTGTATTTCTAGCATCAAACTTCCTATTTCCATAACAAAAGATTTGATATCATTTCAATGCTTTCTTAAAATAGTTAACACTGACTTTTACCATGACACATACAAAACCTAATTGAATTGGTCACAGATGTTTCTCTCTTCCATGATAGAGTCAATGGATTGATTCCTATTCCAGTGTCTATTTTAAGATGCTAAACTGGTGAAGTCTCATGGTTGAAATCTTATTTAGGTATAATTATTCTAAATTAAGATAACTCTCATGATTGTGTGACTTATTTTTTTTAAGCTGTTACCAAATTTGTTGTTGGTTAAGCCTCTGTCTTAATATAACCGTGTCACCTTGCTGTACTTTCTCTAAATGATTTTCATCAGTTGAATTATTAAAATACATTAAATTTGCAGAAATTCTTTTTACTAAATAAATTGCTTTATGAATATATGAATTCTGTTGTGCTCGATTAAATTGATTTTCTTACAGACCAGACCAATTGTTTTCTTGTTTTACTAATCCTCTTAACACAATCATCCAGAGGAAAAAAATCAGCTTTGAAGGAAAAAATCAACCGCCTATATTTTTGATGGAAAAAAATCATTGAGTATTAATGCTTAGAAAGTATGAAGAGCCAGGCCAATCTTGGCATTTGTCAGATTTTTTTCTTTTTCATCCTTAACAGAAATTTGGTTGTTACAGAGTTTTTTTAAAAAAAAAGTAATTATTGTTACTTAGATATCAATTAGCAATTTGAAAATACTGGCTTGAAATAATTTGTTTTGTTCAACTAGGACACTAACTTAACCTGAGGTCTGAAATTGACCCTGTACAGTTATTTTGATAAGTATCTGTTATTGAATTTATACCAGGAAATTTTTGTTAGTTTGGTGATAAAAAATAATGGAATTTAAATCTGGTTCATTTATAAACTATATGTCTGCTTGGTTTATTTACATTGAGAAGTACCACACCAAGTTGATAGAAAACACTCTTGATGTGAAGCAGGTTTTAATATAAATAAATGAAATAAATTGTAGCAAATGTGGTAAATTTCTCAACTAAAATCGGGTTTGACATTGGATCAAGCTATTCAATTACCTCTTAATTTGTTGACTTGTGAACTAGTAGTAAGAGGTGTTAAGAGTGGAGTACATGGTAGAAAGTGGCCTACCAAGTAGTTGGTACCATATGAATTAACTAGTAGATCTACTACAGGTGAAAAGTGGCTCACTTTACAGGTGAACTATTGGTCAAAACTCCCAATCTGTCTTTTTGACATTAGCAGTAAAGGTCGTTGACTCTGTAGGTTTTTTATTCATAACATGTTGATGTACTGTTCTAGTCCCTTGATAACTTTGTTCAGGATCTTATCTATATTGACCTTCATCAAGAGCATTGTATTCTGTAGGGGTAATAAGTCACCCACAAACCATGTAATCATTTTTAAAGAAATACACTTCTGTGTTGAAAGTTGAAAATTTGCCATCAGCACATGGGCTGGAAAAATTTTGGTCATGAAATTTGTCATGACAACTAATACCTGTTCTTAGAATTACTGTCACCAAAAGTTTGTTTTATATGAATATTGCAAGATGTATCTTAATACTCCACTATGAAATGTTTCCATCGTTTTGATGATACAATTATATATCACTTGATCGAAAACTGTTACACCTTCCTTATTTAAAGTGTTTTTTTTTTTAGATTTATTACCCCTTGTTTCTGTCATCAACCAGGTCATTTCTACTTCCTACCTAAAGTCATTTCAACACCTACTACAAATTTTCATTCACTATAAATCACAGCATAATTTATGAAATATGTAATTTTCTATTAACCTAGCTTGATTAAAACCCATTACACTCGACTCTGATAACAACTTCAAGAATTTTGTGTAGAATGTTGTTAAAATGTGATAATAATCAAGGCTGCAAAACCTCCCCCTGTTTTATCCCACTGAGATGATTTGATTCTATTGCTGCAAGAAATACTGAGAAAGTAAATTGGTGCAGTTAATGTTGTAATTTATCAAGATTTCTGGTATAATAGAAGAATTAGATCACATCTGATGTTCATTAGATTTGAACCTTCATTGAAAATGATTAAATTCTAATGTTACATAATGTTTGATACTACCTATTTTTTTTTTTAGTTGAGTTGAAGTATTATGTAGAATATTTCAGTTTTGTTTTATATTTCAGCTTCTCTAGCTACTTATCATGTCAAAAATTGTGGATTATCTGATAAATATGTGAAGAAAAAAGATCTGCTGCATGTAACAGACTAATGAAATGATTGCAAAATGGTATGTAAGTTATTCATTATGTATTTTATAATTCATGTATGTTCATCACAGTTCAGTAGCAGTTTTCAACTCAACATTGGCATCAATAGCACTATTGTTCATGTAAAAATGATCTGTCCTTAGAGCAGAGGTTTTTAACAAGGCAGTAATTTTGAAATTTTTTAGGGTAATGAGGCATCCTATAGTTTTGGACAATTATAAATTAAGTCTTTCTATGCAGTTAGGCTATACTCTGCAACATTGAAAAAGCTTGCAGTTGACTGACTTAAAATTACAATTATTTTATTGTTTCATTTCCATTATTCGTTCTTCCAAATACTAACAAAATGAAAGCAATTTTATTATCATAGGAAATTATTAATTTGCTAAATCACAAACATGTGGTGTTAATTTCATGCCTGACATCATTTGATTCCTACAAATACTTCTATATATTACATTTCATATCCAGATAATTTGATTTCAGGCCTAATTTAATATTTTGTAGTTGGTTAAGGTAATATAAGAGATAAGAATGAAACTACAAAAAAATGTTTTTATTAAAAACCTCTACTCCTGCACTCGTTTCCTTAATTTTCAGAATGGACTCAGATTTACTTTTCAAGACTAGTTTTAAGCGAAACTTAACATAAAAAAAATTGTCTTAAAATATAAACTGGACAGTTTTAAGAAATGTAAAGGTGTGAAAGAAGCGCAAATTTGAAGCTTGATCAAACATGTCTGACAAAAAGTAAAAAGTTTGAGTATTTACTAATGAAGTTTGTTTATTTTGTTGTACAACATGTTAGACAATACTAGTTAAAGTCATTCAGACTATCTTGTTTAAACAATTTGTACTAGTCTGTCACAGCACATCTTTTAAAGTGGCTAAGTCTATCAATTTCACTTGTTAAATTTGAATTATCTAATACCTTAGATGATAGAATATGTTCTAAGGTTTATTGCCAAAATAAAGAAACTCAAGCAATATTGGTTAAATAAGTTCAGATAGTGAAATAACAATTTAAAACGATTGATATATTCTGAATATATGTATAAGTTTTTGCAAGTTTCTCGCCCCTCTACCAAAAAAACTAGAATTATTATTGTTATATTAAGTGTTGAGTTGATTGAGAAATACGAAACTTATGATAAAAGTAAATTTTTCAGTAGAACTTTACTTAAAAAAAGTATCTCTAGTGTTTGTTCAGTGAACAACAGATCTAATTGCTTCAATTACATCATTACATAATTCAAATAGTTTGTAGAGAAAAGCATTCTTTACTGTAAAAGCATTGTATGTACTTTAAGGGGTTACTATTTTTGTCCCGTTTAAGGCTTATAAAAATTCGGTCACACAACACAGCCTAGCTGATTTTCAAAAGAATATCTCTGTAATTGTAAATTTAAAATTTAAGATTTTTAAAGAAGGACCCTTATGGCATGATATTAACCGTGTTTCAACTTGGCCAAAAAGCAAGCTTTAAGCTAGCTTTTCACTTGTTAATTGCCGAACTATTAAGGTTCGGGAACTGAAAACCTCCCTTTTTGTGTTGGGCAATTTTTCAGGGGCAAAATGAAAGCTAGTTTTAAAACCTTTAATTTAAACAAGTTGAAACGCAAAAAGGCAGCTTTTTCTTTTCGGCAATAGAGAAGTACTAATTTTACAGTCTTACATGCAACATCAGTAGCGCCACTTTTTTGATCGAGAATAAAGTAGTTCGGGAACCAGATCAACTTAGTGGAAACACAGTGTGTTTGGCAATAAAGCTGGATTTAAAGCTAGCTTTACTTAACATTTCTATGTGGAAACACAGGTAATATCTTCGGCATGGATAAAGCTAGATTTTGATCTGTCTATCACAAAAAAAAACATTTGTTCAAGTTATCATTAGCTGCACATGTTAGAAATTGTTTAAATGAAACATTCTGTACGCAGCTTTGTCACATGCCATTTATCTCACCTGTCCATAATTATATTTATATTTCATGTGACGAGATATTGTATTTTGATTGGTTGAGGTTGGAAAATGTTGTATTTCATGCATAGTTCTCAAAACATTGTTCAGAATTGAAAGAAATGTTTTTTGGAAAAAAAATTTAATCTTGCGCTGAAAAATGTCACTCATGTGCATCGGGCTTAACTGTACAACTTAGATAATTTACCGCACCATTGGGAGAGAACTATTACATTACATACCTACATAGTTGACTAAAGTTATTAATTAATTTTCTATCAATTGAGATAGTATTTTCAATTTGTGAATCATCATCATCTATTTTTCAGGTTTTACTGTTATAGAGAGATCTCTTGATTTTGTTTATTCAATGAAATAGCATTATGGAAAGAATGATGCCATATTGATTTTGGTTGTGATAAAATTCCAAATCTTTTTACCAAAATCTTAAACTCAAAACTATATGTGTTCTTTCTTAATTCAAGAACCTGGCACAAGTGTTTCATCCGACAATATTAATTTCAATGATATCCTTTAGACTAGCATCAGTTATAAAACTTGTTCTATTTATTGCCCTCTAATGGCATGTTGCATCAGAATTGTGAAATAATAGACCTACTTAGTCAAGGTTAGATAAAAAGAAACTTATTGAGTCTAGAAAAATCTGTAGATTATAGAAGATTTTCAAAACATAGTTATAGTCATATAGTTTGATTTAAATCAGGCCGCTATAAGCTATAAAGCGGGCCGTTTTCCATTCATACCAGAATGCGATAAAATCATAAATTTATAGCATTTAAAGCAACACTAAATTGAGCATGCTAAGAACAGTTCAAAAATAATAATGCAAACAGTGACTGTTCTGAGACACATTCTAATGGAACGCTTCATGCAACCAGGATGAAATTCTTTTGGAAAAGCACACTTTGCGTCTACGTTACACCAATTTAGCAAGTCAGGTCTTCGAGGTGAGCCAGAAATGCAACCATTCTGAGAACAACCATTTACCTCATCAGCACCATTCTAAGAACTGTACCGAGAGCAGGAAAATTTTGTACTCTTAACAAGTATACCCTAAGAATATTTTTATGTTGGACTAAAACATCCTTCTGTTCAACTTAATAATACAAATTTTCTTGAAACAGACAAAAACATAAAGCAAGGGTGGGTTTCAAAAGCCTACCGCCAACCGCTGCCAACCGGCCTACCGGAAGGAAAAAAATGCGCCAAAATAGATATTGTTAAATTTAAGGATCGTAGATTTTCATACAATAAAACGAAACTATTCAATTTGACGAAACTTTTGCTGACGTCAAAATTATGGAATCAAAATTATTTTAAAAATGAAACGAAAATAATAAATATTTTCTTTTCGTGTTCAGCGATGTTTTTCTTCACATTAACTGATACAATCCATGCCAAAAAAGAAATAATCTAATTTGTATTCAAATGGGACACGCAATTAACCGTAAAAGTACCCTTAAATCTTTTTTAAATGATCACGACAGGAAGGTCGTTTGTTTCAGAGTTACTTCCCTTAATTTATTTATTTAACGTTGTCGGCATCATGGATGATCAACAAGGCCAAGGGATCTTTCTTCCACATTTTAGAATTTTTTTAAGGTAATCCTTGACGTAGACTATAATAATTCTGCGAATGCTCCTCCTGTTAATCCAACCAAATCAGAAGTATTTTTAGTTGATAAAACGCTTCGCAAAGACTGGAGGTACACTTCCAGCACTTGGAAAAATCAGGTTTCCAGATACAGAACATTTAGGCCTAAAGAAAAAGATGGAACTGATGCCGATGGGATAAGATCGCATCGTGATGATGACTGGTTGATTGAAAAAGTTGCGGCTAAAGATTTGACCAAACATTGTGAAGATATTGGTGATTGTCATGTCATGAGGCAAACTTATTACAAACATGCTAATCCTAAGTATTCTGATGTTAGAAAGATTGAAAATTTATTTTGAGTTTACGTATCATCATCATGATGCGATCTTATCCCATCGGCATCAGTTCAATCTTTTTATTTAGGCCCAAATGTTCTGTGTCTGGAAACCTGATTTTTCCAAGTGCTGGAAGTGTGCTTCCAGTCTTGGTGAAGCGTTTTATCAACTAAATATACTGCTGATTTGGTTGGATTAACAGGAGGAGCATTCGCAGAATTATTATAGTCTACGTCAAGGATTAACTTTGAAAAGATTCTAAAAGGTGGAAGAAAGATCCCTTGGTCTTGTTGATCATTCATGATGCCGACGACGTTAAATAAATAAATTAAGGGAAGTAACTCTGAAAACAAACGACCTTCCTGTCGTGATCATTTAAAACAGATTTAAGGGTACTTTTACGGATAATTGTGTATCCCATTTGAATACAAATTAGATTATTGCTTTTTTGGCATGGATTGTATCAGTTAATGTGAAGAAAAACATTGCTGAACATGAAAAGAAAATATTTATTTTTTTCGTTTCATTTTTAAAATGATTTTGATTCCATAATTTTGACGTCAACAAAAGTTCCGTCAAATTGAATAGTTTTGTTTTATTGTATGAAAATTTACGATCCTTAAATTTATCAATATCTATTTTGGCGCATTTTTTTCCTTCCGGTAGGCCGGTTGGCGGTAGGCTTTTGAAACCCACCCATAAAGCAAGGGCTGTTTGATATGTTTTGTACTTATGGTTCTTAGTTCAATAGTAACTGATGATATGTTGGCATGCTGGTATGATTAAGTTTGACATAAAATATAGTGAGTTGTTACAAGTAACAGCTCTATTACATACCAAACTACTTTCACAAAGATTTTTTCACAGCATTTCTAAGTTATTTTGGTATCTTTCTACCCAGTTTCTGGCTAATGGCCTAGACTGATAATCTGTTCTAGTAGGTTCTACTGAAAACCTGAAATATTAATTATTATTCTGGCTCGCTTTCAGGTCGTTGTAACTAGTGACCTATGTTGGATAATTTCAGGTCAGGGCAGGTCATGCTAGGTCAAGGTGTTAAGTACTTTTTTTCTATTGGTTAGTGACTAGTCATAGCGTATAAATAGTCTATTATATTATATATGATTTATACTACTTATATATCGATTAAGAGTTAAGTGGTGAAAGATGGTAAGCAGCTTTCAGTGTGAGATATTGACTTTTTGTTTATAGAGGTACATAAGTACATAAAAACTTTCAAATCAACCAGTTAAATTCCATACAGATGTCACTTTGAATTATGTTTTGAATTTAAGTGAAAATACTCACATGTTCTGGTCCATGAAATTGGGGTATAATAGATTTATTGTTAATAAAACAGACAAAGCCCTTAACATCTTTGTCAAAAATCGTTAGGGAGGTGGGTAGCATCCTCTCGAAAGAAGGACATTTAGTCATGTGTAAACAGTTGACAGTCAGCAAGGTAATGCGTAAACAGTTGACAATCAGCAAGGTCATGTGTAACCAGTTGACAATCAGCAAGGTCATGTGTAACCAGTTGACAATCAGCAGGGTCATGTCAATCATTTGGCATTCAGCAAGGTCATTTCATTCTCTTGACTATTGAAAGCTAGCAAGCTGATGAGTAGACTATTGACAGTCAACAAGGTCACATGTAAACTGTTGACAGTAAGCAAGGTTATACATAAACAGTTGACATCAAGGTAATGTGTAAATGGTTCAATAAACTAATTAACTAACTAATCAGTTGTTATTATGGACAGTCAACTTGGTTATATCTATGTACTTGACAGTCAGCAAAGTCATCTCTTAACTGGTGACAGTCAGCAAGGTCATGTCCACAATTGACAGTCAGCATAGTCATGTCTATGTTTTTGACGATCAGGGATGTCATGTCTATGTTAATCAGCATGGTTTAATAGTTTACAGTAAAAATTTGTCCTAATATTATATTATCAGGATTGTACATGATTATTAGATTATTAACTAATCATGAATTAGTAAGAAAAAGAGATATCTTTGTCATGTATTGTATTTATAAAATAGGGCACTGTTCTAATGATATTTTTATACAAGCTTTGTTATGGTTTCATTATATCGTTGGTGTTCAAAGGATGTAAAAACAGGTGCTAACTCAACATTAATAAGAAAAAGTAGTTTTATGAATTTCTCTTTCAAATAGTGTTTGATATGTTTAAATTTTATGATAGTGACCTATGGTTATAAGTCAAATGACAGATGTATATTTTACAACACATTTATTAACTTATTGTATTTGGTTGGTAATTTACACACAGTGGAGAAAAAAATTCATCTGTCTTATTGTAAATATATACTTTAGTATATAATGACAGGTGTTTCTACAGATAATTACATTTTGGTAGAGTCATTGAGCACATAAATTGAAATACTTTGAAGTAACATAATTGTTTAATTTTACTTTTTATGTCTAATAAATTATCAGAGAATGATGTTAGCACTATAACAGCTTGAATAGTGTTTATAGAAACTTCTTTGTAAAGCACGTGCTAATAACTACATTTCCACTTGGGACACAAAGCCAGCTTTAAGCCCTGTTTCCACAAGTTAAATTGCCAAAGCATAACAGATCGGGAATTGAAATCCTCCCATTTTTGGTTTGGCATTCTCGGAGGGCACATGAAAGCTAGCTCTAAAGCCTGGCTTTTTAAGTGGACACACAAAAAGCCATCCTTTGCCCGTTTGGCAATAGAGAAGTACTAGTTTCAGGTCTTGTACATAACAAGCTGCCAATTATGTGTCACTTTTTTGATTGAGACTAAAATGGTTTGGAAACGAGATAATCTCAGTGGAAACACATTCTTGTTCAGTCAGATAATATGAAAATTCATGGGGATGAAGTCATCAGTCAAAGCACACATTGATATTCATGCTAATATCTTTTAAATACAAAAAATAGGATTTGTCTGGTAAATTTTGTCTATGTAAACACTTTGATTGATTATTTGTGGTTGAAATGATTATGACGACCCTGACTGATACCTAACATTACTAATCACTTTACACATGTCAAGTATATCCCACATAAATGTCATTGACTGTATGTACTTATATTATACTTTGTACTAAACTTGACTATTTGGGTTAAACATATTCAAAATTGTGGTCACTGACCTTTTGTTAGAATTCTTTCAAAATGACTTATGTAGATTCTAACATTCTGTGGAACTATTATGGTTGAACTCGGAATTTCTACTAATATAAAAGATGGTATCACAAACTAACTGGCAATCTAAAACTACTGGTATATCTTCTAATCTGATTCTCCTTAAATTTGATAAAAAAAAAGTGGCTGTATTGTTATATTTTTTCTTTTTTAGACCTGAAATGAGCCATGAAGGAGTCAGAAGATTGAAGATTGAAGGATGTGATATGATTTCAAACACAAAAGAATAGAAAAAAAGGTACTCCAAAGATACTATTTGAAAATAATGTCAGTGGTTAATAGTATCATGTTTGATGTAGTATGAAAACCACTATATATGAAGCACTTGCCAAGGTCATTTTTGTTTTCAACAGTAAACAAGAAATTGAATCATTTATTCTTGGTTCACAAAGAAAAATGGCAGATTTACATTATTCTTGCCATTACTAGATTGCAATGCATAGACTCACTTATAGAAAGATATATCATTCAGTAGCAAATTTAATAACCCTTTTGCTTTTTCAACCCTATTTCTGAAAGTAATTCATGCAGGTCAGTAGGACGGGAATGATAAACCTCATCTTCACAATGTCCATTACGAACACTATTCTTGTATCACAGCCCTCAACAGAAAGGCTGTAAACATTATGGCTCTGTGCTAACAGATTTTCTGTCAAGGCTTCTGATTTGCTGTAATCTCTCATAAACAATGCAATCAAATCGTTTCATTTACAAACACCCATGATATAAAAAAAGGTAACAATTGCAGTCAAAGTAGAGCTGTTCGTAATAGCTGGACATTATGAAGATGGATAAACATGAGGACTGGTGTAAATGATATTCAGATCAATTACTTAGATTGAATCTGCATTTAACATTTGTCTGTGATAGTATTGGGATAGTGTTTATGTACTTTATGTTATTTATAAATTTGAGTTATCAGTGATTATCACTTCTATAATGAGTGTAAAGGTCTCGTTATGATTAAATATCTAATTATATATACAAGACCACCCTTGTTCAAATAATGTTAAACTCTGTGTTTACAAATAGATTAAAGGTGTCTGTAATCATATGATTTTTCTGCTTTAGTGAATGGAACTTTGTGTTTTGGTTCACGGCAACAAGAACCCCAACATGAAAAATTTGATTTTTTTGTATCAATAATTTAAGGTAAAAAAAACAATAGAAATTTTAAAAAATGAGAAAAATTAGTTTTTAAAATCAAGTTTTTTCATCAGTTAATAGAGCTCAATTTTACCTGCCAGTATCCATTGCACAATAAAAATCTAAATAATTTTGATGACCGCAAATCCAACATTATTAAATGGCATACTAATGCAACATTGGAATATTTTCTTATTTATCATTTGGTAAACTGATTTGTTTTAATCTTTAAAGATAGATCACTTTCTAAATTATTTTGAAATTTTGATATAACCGAAGAAACAACAATAGGTAAAGCCATTAAGCAACTAGTCATAGTAGATTCAATCTCCAGAAGCAAGACTTTTTATAACAGCGAAGTCAGAAATGTGAAATTGTCAGAATGGTTTGACATAGTACTCTTATCTACTATCTGAGTTGATGAAAAACAAGTAGTTCAGTGTTGAAATACCAAGGTTAATTATTAACTAACTGTTTTTGTGTGGTCTTAGAATTTTCTCAAGGATCTATTAAGATAGGAAGTAGAGCTAATAAAGATATTTAGAAACACATGTATCAATTGTTATAGAAATGACTATTTAATGATGAACACTTGATATAAAAGCACCTCTTGAGTTTTCTAATGATTTTATGAACACGAAGTGGAACCTTGATACTTTGATTGCATTTCAAAAATCAGAAGTTCAAAACTTCAAAGCTGTGTCAAAGGTTTATGCCTATAAAATTAATTACACACTGTAACCTCAGTCATTGATTTGCTTCTTTATCTATATCCAAATTTATGTCTATAAATGTTGATTAAGGTATATCAATGATATGGGTCTGTAATGATAAGATGGAAACCTCTTAAATGACCTTTGAAAGAAAATGTATATAATATTAATCACCTGATTGGGTTCATGAGGACTGAATCTCCATGCAGTGTGAAATGAGGAAACCTTTGCCTAGACACTTTCTTCATGTCAGTCCTTCTAAACTTCATCACTGACAGGATAAAAATGAGTTGAAAAATCACAAGTTTTTATCCCATTCATACCCTGGACTCACTGAGCGCCTTGGATTCCTACTTATTCTTGAAATCTAGCCATGGCAAACTCTAGTTATTTATTTAATTTTTCTACCTGACAGTGACACTATAGCCACTTCACTGTCCCCATTGTTAGAAATATCAAAGATAAATACATATGATGATAATGATGTATAGTTTAATTGGATATTGTATCCCTGAAGTATTGTTAAACTATTTTAATGAATGTTAACTTGAGCTATGAACACTATATTTGTTAGATAGCTCATTATTATCACTAAGTAGGGGTAAGAGATGAAAATCAATTAGTTACTATATTATTATCAATGACAGTTCACCTCCCTAGGGGTAGGGGGAGGGGTAAAGCCAATATTGGGGTCATTTGAGGTAAAATACTAATAAGTAATTAAAGGTGAAAGATGAGGGGAAATGATGTGAACACAATACCATGATTGATATATTTTATATTAAGGTCGTTATTTTATATTTGTAAAAAATTGTTTATCAATAAATATCATATAATTGTCAACTATGACACCATTGAAAGCTATATGTTTTGACTAAAGATGATAAGGAGCTGTAAACAATATGACATAGCAGTGTGCTTGACTTATTTACAAAAAATTTAAATGAATTTATTTAATCACCTTTCAATAATTCTGAATCATGTGATTATTCAAATATTTAATATGATTGATGATGATGGAGTTAATAAGTGAATGCATATAGATGAAAAGAAATGTTTGTTTAATAAATGTCTTCAATACTGAAGAAGTAAAAAATACAAAAGTAATTAGTAATATAGTTAAAAGTATTAGATTTCATAACCATATTTTAGTATAAATTTCCTACAATTACTAATCAAGATAAATTACAACTAGTCACATAGATTATATTAACTATATTAAATAGTTCAGTATTAGCCCAATTATTATACAAGAATGTCTTGAATAAACACAATAGTTGGTTTCATATTTATCATCTTTGGCATAGTCAGACAGAGATGTTTACAGCATTGTTATTAAAGGGATAATAGGCGTAAGAAGGAACATAAAATTTTAAGTTCACTCAAATTTGGACAATAACAGTATATATCCATCAGTGGACTTACCTATACATCAAAATCCCTCTAAAATCCGATAAATCCCCAAAGTAAAGTAGTTAATCATAAAACGCTTGAGCCATCCATCAAGCGATTTTCAAATCGTGTGTAAATATAGAGGGAAGTAACTCTAACATGTGAGTTTTCACGCGTCCTTGACCCCTACTGTTGAATTCCACAATGATGTTTTAGCGTTGATTTACCAGACGCTTTTATTCTCAAACTGAATGAAATCGTCGCTGGCTCACTTTTTTTTTTAAATTCCGAATATTTTTTTATTGTGGCTTTTTAAAATTTGGTAAAGTGTGGGATGCATACTTATTTAACTAATAGTCAATATGAAACACAAATATAAGCCGTAGGATGAGTGTATTCTAACACCTATTATCCCTTTAATATCTGCTAGTAGTAAAATATGGAATTGTTTAATTCTGCTTATTAAACAATCCTTATTCCATTCCATCTATGCCTGAAAGGTAGTTACATCCCTGTGTTTTGGAATCAAAAGCAACAGAACATTTTAAAGTTAGGTAAATTTAGTATTTAATATACCATAAATTGATGGTATTTTACTGTGTTGTTAATGAAAATTAAAGTTCCTGATATTGTTTTGTAATTGTACTTAATTTCAAGAGAAAGAGAGAGTCTGTCTGGAATTATTAAGTAATAACTTTAATGCCTTATTGATGTTCTTATTTTTCTACAAGCCTAAATTTCATCCATTGTGAACATTTTAATGATGCAAATGTTTAATACAAATTGACCATCTAATTTGTACCACTTACCTATATAATTTGAATACTTATATTTTAGAATGAATCATAGTATGATTGATAGTAATTTGAGATCCATAATTATGAAATACTACAGTCAGACTTTAGTTAGTCTAATTGATAGGTTATCATATTTTATTAGTTCTTTTCCCCTTCCTCTCTTAATGAACTCCAATATTAAACTTACTGTATTCAATACATGATTTATGAACTTATAATGAGTATGTATAATTAAATGTTTTTGCTAACCAAAGAGAAAAATGTATTATTTCAAAAACATCTTAGAAGTCACAATATATCATGATGCTTTTTTCTCTCGTTTTATCCTGGGGTTGAAAAAATTCTTATATTTGTACACACGTGGAGTCAACATCTGGAATTGTAATCTGAACAATCTACAATTGAACATTTATTCTGTACTTTAGTTACAACTGAGAGCAATCAAGTGGATGTCTGTATTTCTTTTAAGAATCTCACCTATTGTAGCTTTAATAATTATACATTATGATGTAATTATCTCTTTGTTTGAATTTGAAATCAAATTATCAAATTACAATTGAGTGTGTAGTTGTGATAAATATGTTTTTGTTGTCAAACAAAGAAATGTAATGTATATGTATGGTTGCTCTTGTTAATTTCCAACTTTGGATCTTATCTTCACTGTTTAAGGACATTGACCTCTGTGGGTTCAGAAACCATTTTTTTTTTTAAACTATGTTATAGAGTACTGGAAACCATTCTTCATGGATATTTTGTTTTTAAAAAAATGTCATTTCATATGAAAGTAATATCCATTCATACTTAAATACACTTCAGAGAGGTAGACATTTCCTTGAAGGTGAGAGGTCTCTTTCAAATTATGATTTTATTTAAAAAATTTTCATTCAAATTGTTATTCAAGATGTTATCTGATCACCTAGTTGAATCAGACCTGTCAGTCCCCTATATCAAATATCCCTAAATCTTCCAATCTTTATAAATTATGACTCAGTTCTTCCTGGGCTAGGAACTAAAAGGATTGGTAGCTTTGGAATTGCTCTATACTGATTCTGCAACTCACACAAAGAACATGTTTAACTCAGTTCAACTATCCCTTTAATTTGCCAGATGGTTAAAGTGTAAGAAAGAGTTTACCCAGAATTAAGTCAAGAATTATTTACTCTGTACATCTGTTATGTAACCTGAGGAATGTGGGAGTCCGAAACTTCTTTCACACATTGGTATCAAAGTATTATTCGATTGTAATGTAGGAACAATAAATATCAAAAGTATTCACAACTAGCAGCATCAAAATAATATGCAATATTATGTTAATACAAATTTCAATTCCTAATATGAAGAATACATATTCAGTAATTCTATAAGCACTAAGCAAATTCATTTTTCATTTATTCAATGAAATCTAAAAGATATTTATCATGTAGATATTTCATTGATCATACAAACTATTATATCACTATATATACTAGAATATTTATTAATATTTTGTATTTTTGTATATGATCATTTATATTATTTTTTATGTATTGTTACCTGTTTGTATTGTTTGTTTTTCGTATTGCTTTGACCCCTTGTGGTGTAATTTTTGCAATAAAATTTTTTTTTTTCTATTTGAGTCTAAAATAAAAGAAACATATGATTTGGTAAATAACATCAAAATGAAAATTTCATTTGGATCCATTAGAATGAAATACCTCATTCAAACATATACAAGACAACATAACTAACAACAATCTGTTTCTATACAAAGTAGAATTTTTGTCTTACTTACAACGATTGACAGGTCTTCCAGTATATAGCAAGTAAAGTGTTTCGGATTATGAATGCAGGAAATGGTAGAGAATAATGTATTGTATTACAGTATTTCAACACATTCCTTTTTTAAAATACCATTAAAAGGTGAAGTTGATCAACTATCTCCTCGTTTCTGCGTCAAATCTGCATTCTGTGTTTTTAGATTCTATCTGAGAATTGATTAAGATTTTGACCTTTTTTTTTGTCTTGGAGAACTTGGTTTTCCTGTAAAGAAAAATAGTGGCACCTTTAAAGCACCAGGGTTGTATATGCTATGTTAGTGTGCCAACCAAACATTTTTAGAAGATTTACAGAATACTTTGGATCTTAAATCTGCTGTAGGCTATAACCCCATGAACAATATTGATCCGCATTTCTGTTTAAAAATGGATGGGATTTTTCGCCTTGTTGACTAGACAGCTAGACAGATCTATGCGGATGTAAACTTGATCAAATGTGTTCTGTTTTTGATGAATGTGTGATTGTCAAAATGTCTGGAAAGTTTAGTCCGTCTTGTGAAATGACTCTCAGTCCAATCCAACAATTCATTCTAAGACCTAAAGCTTCACTGACACTCGATTTGTTTTCAATTTAATGATTAAATCCATTATTTGCCACGTTTAATGTGTAACTTAATAATCATTACTTGTTCAAAATATCGTTAATATTTAATATACTTGAATGTTCTGCATTATACGAATTTCCATTTATTGCAGCCTTTAATTTGTAAATCATTATTGGTCCACCTTCAATAATACTTTTACACGTAGAACATGAAACATGATAAAAACGCATTCAATTTTGTAATAATATAGTCTATATTATGTAGAATGAAAGAAACACAATAAATGTTATACGTAAATAGATGACATTGTACTAAAGTCAGATGAGAAAAGTAAGTTGTCCAATAGCTGTTACAAGTTTGAAGTTTGTGAGAATTACTTAACCATTGAAGTCGATGACAGATGTATGATAGTAAAATCTTAAGAGGTTAAAGACCTTTGCTAACACATTACTTCTTATAATATTCATACATGAAGATAGACTGTAAAGCTTGAATTAAATTGGGTGTAACCGTGTTAGAATTTTTGGGAAGTACTTTAAATCAGAGGAGATGGTCAAATTATGATTGATTCACTAAAATGTTGATGAATTTCTCACGATTATTGTTCACATGGCATTTCCCATTATTTTTCTCAGAATTCTGACGTGTGATGCCATCTGAGTCTGAGAATAGTACCATACTGTCTTTTCTTGGATCTTCTTCCTGACAGAAAAGTTTTTCAGATTTCATATCTTGTGGGAAATGTTTCAGAATCCATTCAAATTGATATATGACAGTTAAATTCTCAATTTTCATTTCTCCATGGCGGTTAATGGCACGGTAACTCGATCCTCTCCCAGGACTCACACCATTGTTTTTTTCAATAATTCTATTGCTAACCAGCTGTTTAAAGTGAAGACCATCAGCTGATGCCGGTCACATCTGGTCGTCTGACGTACTACTTCCAGATTCCAGACTTTTTATCTCTAATCATTTAGCATAGCCTTGACTTCAAATCTTTTACTTTTATTTCTTGAAGACAAAAGCTGACATTTAAAACTAAGAATCCTCTTCTCAGTTGGGAATAAAATGAATACCAGAAATATTTATCTGCCTTGAAGTTCCGGCAAATAAAGACATATTTACCTACACGATCATCCACTCACCACGCGTCTGTTTGTTATATTTCAAATGGTCAATATTAGAGTACAATATGTTGACCACATGCTTGTATAAATATAAGTTTCTTTTTCTCGTAAATCCTTCACGTTTGTATAAATCAAAGGCCATCATTAAATCATTTAGTTAAATCATCTTCAAAAACCATAAACCTGGTGACTGCCTCAATTCAATTTGGAATTTAAAGATTGGGTATTTAGTTGTTTGACCATTCATCACATGTCCAGATTGAAATATAGCAAATGCCATAAACGCGACGGGTGCCAAAAATATAACAATATTTGTATAAGGAGATCTAGTTTAGGATTCCATTAAGTTACAAAATGAAATATTTGAGATTATTTCATTACAACTTCTAAGAACAGTAAGAAAATATTTAGGATATCCTTAAAAGATTCTCATGCAACAAAAAATCACGTCGACAGCCTTTCTTATCTGAAAGAAACACAAACGGATGTATTGAGCACTATTTTTCAGATTTGATAAGCAGTCATTTCAAATTCCCTCGGTCATCATAATTTTGCATCGTTATAGATACTTAAGATACAGTCTTGACTGATTTATCTGCATCCTGCAAATATATTAATTTCCCTGTAAAGTTTCGATATTTTTAGTGATTTTTGTGTCGGGTACATTTTGCACAGTAAACCTTCAGAGAAGTTTTGCCCGCATTAAATACATTAAGAAATATCTTTCTTTCGGACAAGACATTATCACTAACAATACCCAGACGACATATATTTTGTAATTTAAAAAGGAAACCCACATAACTCCCCATCAAATTAGGTTAGTCTGCAGAGAAGCAGCTTATCTGTCTTTAAGTCGCAATTTAAGTAAATTAAAGACACCCCACATACAACTATAACAAACAAACAGCGTGACACTGATCTATGTAAGATCTTAGATATGATTTATTACATGATATCCTTTTCATAATCATTATCATCGTATTTTTTTACGTAACATCTCTAATGTATTTAAGAGGTTTCCTTCAGAAATATATATCCTGTTGAATGAAATGTCACAAACGGAAAAAATACTTTGTTAACTCAAATCCTGTCCCTGTTTTCAGAAAAGAGTTGACATAATTGAGAGTTGGTAAGGAATTTATAATGTGGAACTATACAGTATAGTGAAGCTAAATGTGGTAGATCTTCCTACATTCCAATGGAATGCCGTTTGAAAAAATCTTGATATTCAGAGACTAAAAAGAAAAAATCTGATTTGCTATTTACTTTGCAGCGATAATTATTAATATTAAATTTTGTTTAAAAACATACACCACACCAGGAAATTCCTGGCATGATTCTAAGTTACAAATCATTCATGTAATCAATCAAATAAAACAATTATTAACTTATATATACTATATTGATATATAAATAGTATGTTAAAGGGCAACTGTAATTTATTTCAATTATAGGTTTATATGACCGTATATTTATATTTCATTCTTTGTTCTCTCCAATACTCTGCTGGTGGTAATTGACCATTATAGATCATTTTACGTTCCTATAATTGATTTTAGTTAAGGGTGTTATAAGAGATGCTCTCCTAACTGGCCTAGGTCAAAAGTAGAGACTATGCTAGTGCTAAAATCGTATAGACTATTGCCCCTGGACTTGTGTTAACTGTTAACTAAACGTACACTTACTATTAAAATGACAAACGTACATTTAGCCTCTACTCCGGTCCCATTTGGGATCACATAGCCCTGAATTGTATTCCTTTTAATTACAACATACACGTGAACTGCCTAAACCAAGCAACATGGAAATTGATATTGAATGTTAAGGTTTGAAAAAAAAAACGTGAAAAGTATCTGGTGGGGCAAGTTAGACACCCAGGTAGTGCAATTACACACTCGATTTCAGCTATTTATTGATTTTTGAAGTGTTCTATTCATATATTTAAATCGTGTTCCCCGTTTTAAATGATTAGCCATTAGAAACAGGAGTTATTGTCGGTGGTAAAACCAGTTGACCACAGCTAACATTTTCTGCTCTGGATCAAATACAAGGAGTAAGGAAACATTAAAACTAAAGTGATTTTAGATAATGCTTGTTCATCCATCAACAAGAGATATCAAACAAATTGCTATTTTGGGGGGCTTAAACACGGAAATGCTCATCAAGATGCCATTTAGTATTGATAACAATTATCATACAACACGAAAAAATCGAATAATTGTAAGAAAACTAGCATGACCGCCAACGTTATGTCCGTGAGAAGTTTGCTCAAACAGCTGATTTGCTGCTTGAAATTCGTTCAAGTGAAAATATTACAAGTGCCTTTAAAATGAAATGCCATCATAAATGTCAGGGTAAAAATAATTTATTTTTCAAACATGGTATTTCAATCAAATTATCCCAAGTATTTCACTCTTTCAAAAATACGATGTTCTGTTGATGGTTACGGTACAGTTACTGTGGTATTCTTTATGGTTGAGACTTGATCCTGAAATAACAAAGAAAAAATGCCATTAGTTGACGATTATGATAAGAAGTGTATAGAGACACAATACTAATGTTGTTATTTGATGTTCTGATTAGAATATAGATGTTATGAGAAAAAAAGCCTTTTTCAACGATTAAGGGCTTAAAGGCCTATATGGCTATCAGAAAAGACATGAAAATATGACAACGGTTCATGTAATTGGCATCAATTCTATCTATCGATCATTTAAGCTGTATAAAATACAATTGAATTATGTTGCACATTAACTTACACTAGCCAACGAGAAATATTCATCATAACCAGATCATTGCTCAGTAACAGACAAATGAAAATCATGTGCACATTTCCGTTCTAAAGACAAAATAGAATGCAACTGTTACGATATGTGCATAGTGATTGACCTTCGGACTGTTATGGATGCTTTTGTACAAGCTACAGAACAACTTGTACTTGATAGTCAGGTCTAGACAAAATGACCTTTCTGAGATTCTTATGTAATCCAGATATATCAATACGGCATAATGCCATTATGAGATGATTTCGCGGTTTACACATCATGAAATGTAGGGAGAATATAATTCATCGTCAATGACAACTCTAAGATAAACAATGTGTGTAAGCATGAATGGAATATTGAAAGTCACAAGAAACCATTCAAGTCACTAGACTCGTTATAGTGTATTTTTTTTTATAGAAAGAGAAAGTCAGTTTGTACTTTGACTAGTATTTTATTCGCGTGACCTTCTTACCCACTGACACACATTTAGGCCTATTATCTAAAATTAGCTACTTTTGGTGTTAAGAACTTTGTCTCCTTCAATAGCCAGTGATACTATATATTTCTGACTGGCCTGTGTAATCAGGGAAATGTAATAGTATTCCTGTATTTCCTGTCAACTCGTGATACTGATACTTGGTTCCACTGTAATGCGAGGTCAATGTTCTCTGAATCGATTGATGTTAGAAATGCTGATGTAATATGGCTTTCTCCAAGGCTGATAATATTGATTTTATATAGTAAAGATAGTTCTGTTGTAAATTTTACTACAAGAACAAAATGACATTCAAGACATTATCATTCATCAGCTATATTTGATCAAATTGAAATTGATTATGTCGAAGTCACAATATATATCTACCATTCATGCTTCCTGCTTCTGTGTTTATGGCCCACTCTTAGTCATTACTTGAATCCTCTACGTGACTACACACCATAACTATTTTCTTCTGGATCTCTTCCATTCCACCCCACCCCACCGGAACACCCATTCACGACTTTCGATTTACCTACTCCCTTGACAACATTCTGCTTTCTGTTATTACTATTTCCAAAATAGAGTTCTTGGTATATTAAGGCGCTTCGAGACTTTTAAATGAAGGTAGGCCTACATTTGTTATGGTTTATGATAAATTTGTGATCGGGAACAGGATGATACTCTAATTGACTTCTTGTAGCGTTTCCTTCCTCGTACCACTTTATACACCACCATTTTATAATAATTAATAACAATAAGGAAGTTATTTCTGACATTGGCTGGGCCACTTTTTTTTAACAGATACAATTATGGAGATGAAGAAGTTTCCGGAACCCATGGTGGTAACTTTGCTCAGATTGTAGAACACTAAAATACGACAGAGACATTAAACAATACTGCTAATCTTAAATAGCTTCGTCGTAACTCCAAATACTTCTACGTGAGCTTGGGACCAAACAAACAACATAGGCTGATGAAGTAAGAACAAGGATGACAACAAAAAATGAGAGCATGAACTGGACTGAAGAAAAGAAGAGACTTTTCGTTTGTTGGTTTAGTGATTTCCACACGTGTTGAGGCCAGCCAGGTCATGGTTGATTTCACGCTAAATATTTACTGTAAAAACAAATACCGATATAACAGCCTTGGGTAATACTAATGTTTGATTGACAAGTAGTGCGACACTAGTAGTCACTTACCTTCCTTATTTCCCTTTGCTCATCGGCTCAACATTACACTGAATATCTCGAATTGAGTGTTCGCATCAAATAGATTGCAGAGTTTTTCAAGTAGTTAGAATCAAATTGACCACAGGCCTTGTCACAATCCGTGGTCAGAGTCTTGCTTGAGCCCAATATATTATTTATACAAAGCCTGTGTGGGAGAGAGCATTGTTCACACAGAACCGTGAACCGACTATATATTGTTTACCACGAGACGCCAGGATTAGGTCATGACAAGTTTTACTCTTATTCAATCAAACATTACCAGAAAGGTAATCTCTATTTCATGTCAGTTGGACGAAGGTTATGCTGTCATTTTTCTTCGGTCTGTCCAATCCTTCTCTTTACCAGTCAGATGAACAATTCTTACTAAAAAACAACCGCTATATAACAAACCGTACCTTATATACCAAAAACTAATTGTCACTAAATAATGTACTTCTAAACCATACCATCCCCCTCATAGTGACACCTTGATTTTTAGAGCCAATTCCATGGCGCCCTTGACTTTTGAGGTTTCGGATTACACCTGTACACATTATGAATTATCTAACAATTATCGGTGGTATGTCGCTTACATATTATCATATTCTTGACAAAATTATACCTTTTACGTAACATGATGTATCGTGTCTCAAACGTTACTGATTGTCACTAAAATGCAGTAAAATATTAATGCTTTAAGCTTTTGTTGTTTTATACTGAAAGAAATCAAATATAACTTGTGAAATTCCGTTTTGTAGGCCATAAAAACAGTCTGTCTTTTAATAGGTTCATTTACTTTTTTCACTATACGTCATCCATTGCGTCAAATATTAATAGTTGTATAACACGGTAAATGATCCACCTGTATTCTGTTCTCGTGAATAAATTAACCCATTTCTTAGCCTGCTCCTTCAAAGAAATTATTAATTGTATCCGGGATAATAACCACAGTCAATTTATTTGAATGTTACAGCCTAGGTTTCCTTGTCCCTTTTTACTTTCACCTGTTAAATAAACAAATAATAATATTCAGAACAGATCTAATATAAAATAGACAGTACTTAATATTCTAAAAGATTGCAATATACTTAAAATGACTTTAAATGTTGATATGAACTACATAATACTACAATAAACTATATACAGACTATATAATACTCATATCAACTACATAATACTCATATCAACTACATAATTATCATATCAACTACATAATACTCATATCAACTACATAATACTCATATCAACTACACAATACTAATATCAATTACATAATACTCATATCAACTACATAATACCCATATCAACTACTCATATCAACTACATGGTAGTCATGTCAAATACATGATATTCATATCAAATACATAATACTTATTTCAACTACATGATACTCATATTAACTATATAGTATTCATATGAACTACACGATACTCATATTAACTATATAGTACGCATATGAACTACACTATAGTCATATCAACTACATAATACTCATATCAACTACATAATACTCATATGAACTACATCATAGTAATATCAACTACATCATAGTCTTATCATTTATACATGGTACTCATATCAAGTACATAATACTCATATCAAGTACATAATACTCATATCAAGTACATAATACTCATATCAACTACATGATACTCATATCAACTACATAATACTCATATCATTTCTTAATACTCAAATCACCTACATGATACTCATATCAACTACAAAATGCTCTATCAACTACATGACACTCATATCAAGTACATAATACTCATATCAACTACATGATACTCATATCAACTACATAATACTCATATCATTTCTTAATACTCAAATCACCTACATGATACTCATATCAACTACAAAATGCTCTATCAACTACATGACACTCATATCAACTACATACTCATATCAACTACTCATATCAACTACACAATACTCATATTGACTACATAATACTCATATTAACCACATATTACTCATATTAACTACATAATACTCATACATAATACGCATATCAACTACATAATACCCATGTAATATAATAGTTAATACTCATATCATCGACATGGTAGTCATATCAACTACATGATACTCATATCAAATACATAATACTCATTTCAACTACATGATACTCATATTAACTATATAGTACTCATATGAACTACATGATACTCATATCAAGTACATGATACTCATATCAACTACATGTACTTAATACTCATATTAACTACATAATACTCATACATAATACGCATATCAACTACATAATACCCATGTAATATAATAGTTAATACTCATATCAACGACATGGTAGTCATATCAACTACATGATACTCATATCAAATACATAATACTCATTTCAACTACATGATACTCATATTAACTATATAGTACTCATATGAACTACATGATACTCATATGAACTACATGATACTCATATCAAGTACATGATACTCATATCAACTACATGTACTTAATACTCATATCAACTACATGATAGTCATATCAACTACATGATACTCATATTAATATTTATATAAACTACATAATAATCACATAAACTACATAATACTCATAGAGATTATATGATATACATATAGACTATTATATATAATGTAGTACTTATATATACTTTAAGATGCTAATAAAGACAATGACACTTAAATAGATTCCATAATACTATACAGATTTGATAGTATTTAAAAAGATTCATAGTTTTCATAAAGGCTTCATAATAGTCTTTCTCCTTCACTATACATATTCATATCAACAACATTACGCTAAATGAGCGACGTAATATTCGTTTAATGAATGGCTCATGATGTCAAGGTGTTAGACGCAGTTTGTAATAGCTTTAATTTTGAAAATGTACTCATGTAAACAAGTCAAAATACTCATATAAAGTACATAAAACTCACTGAAGTTATATCATTACGGACAATTCCTGTCGTATGAAAAAAGTCGTTTTGATCGATTACATAAGTCTATTCACAATATACGAAGCTATTTGGATAAAGTGAGTAACGGTCTACTCTATTGATAATTTGCGAAACTAATAACACTAATATTATTTGTACTTGTAAATATAAAAAATGTTGGTAATGTGAATACGTACATATGCAAGTAATGAAATGTTCGATTGATTCATCTCATTTTGCGTTCAAAAGATGATTCATAAATATAAAGCTAACTGTATGAGTGTGGATTTCATCAATAGGTTGTCTCAAATTAACCATTCCTATTCTCATGAAAGTCTTTGTGTCATACTTTCATCTACGTCTTACGTCTTTCAAGCCTCATTGATTGATGAAGTTGAGGGAGCGGACATATCCACAAAAATTTAAAAAAACTGCTCCAGATATTTGAATGTTAAACACACACAAGGAGTGCCCACTGTAATCTGTTCAAGGCCTTAAAGGTGTCGAGTGACATTTCATAGTAGTATGTACATTCACATAATTCCGCCAACGCAATGACCTAGTCTCCATATATATCGTTTCTATAGTATTACAACAAATAACGTGTAATCAGTGTATTCACTGATAAACTAACTATATACTACAAACCTTGTAGCATAAATAATATCAATAATTATAATATACTATTTTACAATAATCGATATCTACGTCCATTCGCAGAATTATTCCACGTGGCATTTCGTTGTCAATTGTTACTATTATAATACTATATGATATAAAAATTATAACGTTTTGTATAACAAAATCAGTTTATCAGGCACGTGATATGAGTGTTCAAAAAAATATATATTTTGGGCCTATATATAACACAGTCATTTGTTTTCTATAGAAGACTACTCTTCTTATACAGGATGTAATATGTCTCTTAATCTTATTTGATTTTCGGGGAAGGGAGGGATTGAATCTCCCAGACGTATAGGCCGAAGGTGGAACACATATTTCATTGAGAAATGGGTATCTGGATATTTCGGATGGTTTTCTTCGGTTCTGATCCGAAAGTAGAAAAAAACCGTATAGCACCAGTTAAGTACAGGTTGTTTTGAGTTTGCTATGAACAAGGTTGTCATTTAAGTTTCTGATTTTTGGAATATGCCACTATCATTTTTTGCTTAAAGATATGGGGAAATTTCTCTTGAAGACTCTTATAATGGGCATGAATTATCTTGCTTGCTTTATTACTGGCTGTATTGAAGGGGAAGACAAAGGGTGCTATGTCCGCACTATGGTTAATATTACGTCCCATGAATATCCTTACAATTTTTCCTGAAATGCATCTTTTATTTTCCATATTTGCCATTTCAATTGAACGAGAATATTTATTATAAGTGTTCAATATAGTATAAAATTTCAAGTACAGTTATATTTTCGGGGATTAGATCTATGGGCCTTGAATGAAGTGGTTTTGTCTTTTCTGAGAGAGCGGATGTGGTTAAGTAATAGTTATTAGAAGTTAAGAAATACCTGTAGTCGTTATTTCTTAGAAACAGATAACCCTCTTATCAAGTTCAAATTCAAATATCTACCTGACGCTATCACCTTCGTAGGCCTATTATATTTCACAAGCCAAAGTCCGAGTATGACCAGGTATTTCAGGTGCGTGAGATTAGCTAATCGGGTGGTCACTTTTGGTCTGTTACGATTAGAATAGGCCTTATATGCTTGAGCGTGTATTTGTCTTCCAATTTTAACTTGAGAGCATAAATCACTCAATTCACCCCACACAGTGGAAATGACCCGGGCCTCTAAACTGAACCCAGGACAGTAGTGAAGTATTGTAGGCATATAAAAGTTAAAGACACACATTAATGTAGATGACCTTTCATATATTTCCCCTATAGTATATTATAATAGTATTCAACTTTATCTCTTGATTATAGCGAGTTTATTGATATAGTCAACATTATCTGATATCAAGTAATCATAAGAGGGGTCACAGATTACTGATAACATTAGGGTCAAGTGGGGGTGTCTCGCTTCTGGGTGCGGACAAGGGTATCTGAGAACATTAGAGTTTAAAAAAAAATCCTAAATCCACTCAATTTGAATAAGAAACCGCTATGATTCGGGTAATGTGATCAGGAAGTATTTTAAGGGCGATATGAGACATTTACATGAATAAACTGGCATTTTCTAAAAACTACTGTTATGGGCAAAGAATGTCGCTCCTTCGATAATTGTTTTGCTGAATTGGGTAGTACTCTGGTTGAAGTGTTTCAATGCATTCGAATGCGATGTAGGTCCTCGAAAATCACTTCCAATTCCATCCTATCAAATTCTCACTTGACATGTAGGCATGTGTCTTTGTTAAACGGAATGACTATTTGCTCACGTTTCAAAAACTATCAGTGACGAATACGATTAGATTAAAACATCGTAAAAGGAGAGTAGGCCTAGACCGGTTCCAATTATAGACCACCTTTAGTCATTCTTACATCATCCATTCGAATTAAATCTCGTGAATCATGTTGTCCAACATTCTTTAATTCTATTAACAAATATAGTTCCATTCTATTGCCTCTGTCTCTAGTTTACTTTACCCAACCGAATCTTTCCCGTTTGTTGAAACGCCCCACACACTTTCGACTGCATGATTGATTTTTACAATATGCTGGGACGGTAGGTTGACTGTGATGAAGATTGCACTATATGTGTACATGAAATTCATTATCCAGACAGCTGTATTGATCGATTCGATAGTGGCAATCTGTTGTCTATAGAAGAGCTACTATAAAAAGTGAAACAGCCTACGACTCAAGGAATATATATACCAATCATTGCACCACCATGACGATACTGAAATGAATTACACAACAGTAAGAAATAAGAAAGATAAACTAATAATGTACTCGACATTATACTAATCAATCGTGTGGTTAAATCTGGCTCCTTGCCACCTCGAGTAAAGTAGTCCCGGTAAAATGTAATACTACGTATTTCTAAACTGAATATTCATTTCTTTCTTCACTCGCTTATTATATAACTGGTTAAGCAACACACTAAATTTGGCGGGAAATAATATGATAATGAGATACTTTAGATTGCAGAGCAGGGAGGATAGATAATTATAACATAAAGAAACTTCAAGAATCGGAAAGTTAACAAGATTATTACATGCCTTTTAATGATGTATTATTCCGCTCGGTACACGCGTAGACAATACAATCTAAGGCCCTTGTTAAAAATAACAATATCATTGTACATATTAAGAGTAATTTGTGAATCGGGCTATGTTAACATATTAATAAAATCCACTGGATTAATTATTATGATATTGTATTGATAGGTAATTTAATTATGCAATATGTTATCGGCTGTATCTACCATTTGTTATACATGGCAATGATTCTGTTTCATGTGACGACAGCTGGCTTTATGACTCAACAAACCTCATCCTACATTTATTATTCAAAATCAATACTAAATTTGGAAAAGTTCAAAAAGTACGTGACATTATTATGATATTTTGTCTTGACCCTTACAGCATGATATAGGCTAATGCCGTCTTTCAGGTGTCGTTTTGATCTAGAATTTGTCGTTGATGTCAAGTAAGAAGTAACCGGAAACAGATTTCAGAGCACACTAGAAGAAAAATGAAATTTGTAGCAGATTCTTTAGTCAAAATTCATAACATGGACCCCTTTTTCAATTTGATACGAGTAGCTTATTGCTTGATTATATATTATTACGTCTAATGATCTACTTCCTGGTTGCGTAATAGGCTGATATAGCACAAATGGACTTCTGAAAAGTTCTCCTGGAAGTCAGTCACAACATCCAACATACTTGTAATTGTCAAACCAAGATGACAGGACATGGCCTAATAATAGAAGATACCTCACCCTCATTCTCATTATGGTTCAGTTTGAGAGAAAGTTGAATACTGCAGATAATGGACATTGAAACCAGGCACGTAGCATACACCATTGCCCCTCCAAACGATCAAGTCTGACCACGGCTACTATTTTGCGTGACATGGGTAGGTTCAATGGCTTCATGACTTCTGCCATTCATGTAGGCCGAAACTAAAGCAGTTTCCTAATATTACAAATCTTGTTCACAACCATGGTATAAATATGAAGGTCGGAACTGTGTCAATCTCTCGTTATACCTACATACCATACGTAAGACAGTGCCATGTTTCGTTTCTCTTAGTCTCGGGGAAGTGAACCAGACAAATATTTGATATGTTCAGGATTTAAGTTCAACAAGAGTTAGTAATAAAAATGTTCCATTAGTCCCTTGTACAAAACCCTTGTGATGGGTAGATTTCATACTGTAGTTAAATAGACGGTTCGAAAAAGTTTATATAAATAGGCTTACCGTTTGCCAAATGTTTCATTTTAAGGGCAAAATACTTGTGTATGATTTAATGTTGCCGCTGTCTGAATATCTTAATCGGGTGTAATTAGAAAAGACCCAAGACGTATCTTTCCCTTTCAAACTGTTGGTCTTCGATAATTTTCTTTGTTGATAAGTTTGTTAGGTATGTTAGCTCGATCGGCAGGTGTCGTGTGTTGGGGAATGTTTTTGTGTATATATTTTTTCAGACAAAATATGAACTATATTTGTAAAGATCTACATGTTACGAGACGGGGTAACTGTTTTCGCGTGCCACCTGTATGAAAATTACCTTTCAAAGACGAAAGAAATAAAGGGATATTTTCTTACCTTTAACCTACATCTACTATACAAAGAAGGATTTTTTTTTTAGACGCGTAACGGTGCGAGGAATAGTATTATACAATAAAAGTATTTATAACGAAAAGCACCTGCTAATATTTAAAATAAAACATATATTGTAATATCTGTTTAGTATTTTGTCGGTTTTGTTGAAATTAATATATTAGTTAATAATTTATTGTATATACATCAAAGAGAATTGTCGCTCGTGGCTGCCTCATGCCTGTCGTACGCACTATACTTGAAATAAACTAAATATACGTTAATTGAAGTAGGCAACAGACCAGAAATAAAAAAAATTATGTTGGGTTATCGACATGCATTTATTTTTTTTTATTTTTAGGCTATGCATTGATTTCAATGTCAGTCTTAGATGTTTAACTATAATAGGTAGATTTACAAAATGCCATCAGTTATCGGTACTAAATATTCTTTTTCCCTATTGATTTCAGCACTACTCGTCTCATTAAAAAAAAATCCATCTACAACCGAAATAAGTCAATGAAGGCGCATTGGCGAGGTGAGAGAATTGGATTAGCTGTGGATTCGACAGGGATAAGCAATTAGCTAAAAGCGTTGTACAGAGTTCGCACACTTCTTATTAGTTATCCTATAATACTTAAAAAAGGATACAAATTAATCGGGATTTGTTTGATGGGTTATCAATACAAGAATAAGGATTATCCTTGATCCTTTACATCAGATTATCGCACATAGGCGAATTAGATTGGTCATTATACAATGATCGAAACATATCAGCTTTTGTTCGTACAGAGCCTTAGGTCATAGACACGTCTATAACAGATTATAGTATAAATGGGATCTAATACTTTCACACAATTTTTCACAATATCACACACGCTTGCCCCTCTTATCCATTCCTAACCGTCTATAGATAATGTCTTCATTGAAATGAATAGGTGTAAGCATAAGATTAACCTGAAAGTTTTAATATGTTTTCACAATCGATCAGCAATCATTTCAGTAAAAACGTATATTTACAACTGAACACGTGTATTATTGTGGTCCACGTGTTTTTTACTAGTACCGGTATTACTATAATGCAATAAAAGACCTATACATCCGACGCTGCACGGTAACTGCTTTCTGGACTGCCTCCAGGAGATGACATGAGAACAGTGGCACAATTTCAATCAACAAACTTCACAGCTCATGATTTTCGAGAAGAGCATTACTCTCATACGTATTTCAACCCTATTCATAAACTTACAGGTTAAATACACAAATGTTTTCATTGGTTAATCAAAGTTATCAATATTCATAGACACGCCCTATATATTTCCCGCCACAAGCCTTATCTCTTCTTATAAAAATCTTTAAAAAAGTAGTTCTACATGGATCTGTAGAATTTCGTTTGAAAATCGTTTGATTTCGCACAACGTTTTAAAATTTAAATGCAAGGCGTGTCTAATAATAATCTCAATACTAGTTCCACATCGAAATATGATATTTTACAAATGATAAATGCAACCTTGAAGCAAGGTGATTGGCTAGCGGAGGAATTCAGTTACACTGTACAGCTTCATTTAGTTTAGGGCAAGTTCTTACTTCATACATTGGCCTCAACTGGCGTGAGAAGTGCAAATGTCTCGGATATCTAAAATACGCTCTTTGGAACACCATTCATATAGTATTAAGAAACAGGTAAGATATTGAAACATTTTGAACAACTATGTTTTATTTTTTAATGTAGACTCAATGATTTGGTCTTCAAATACCGGCTTGTCTGGAAAGAAAATTTTTAGATAATGTCGGCTCGTGAAGGAATGGGCGTGTGTGTCTACAACATGTTTCACAATATTTTGTAATAATTTCGGTTGCGTTGTTTTTGACAACCCTGTAAATTGTCATTATTGAATATTTGTGAAGTAATTAAAGGATATTGTGTAGGAGATATTGTGGCAAACTCGAGTTTCGATGTGTTGGATCCGCAATCTGTATACTCAGACGGTACAACGTGGGTTTCACGTGGCCCGATCAGCAAGTGTTTACGTCATTTTACAAGAAACATATTGTACAATATAGCAATATATTTGTTTGTTCAAATTGATATGTATATAGATTTTGTTATTAGGAAATTATATTATAGACTGTCAAAAAGAAATTTTATTGTCTTTTTGTTGAAGAAGATGAAGCTGTGAGGTAAAAAAAAAAAAGGAGGCGTGTCTAGTGAGCTTCACGAGTTCATGTAGAGCTCGTGCGAGTACTTGCCAAGAGTTGAATGACCTGCATTAACGACTATCTATATGTCTTCTAACTAGACTGATGTTAGTCCGTAAAACAACTCTAATCTGTCTTGGCTAAATTCATTATTTCTTTTGTAGAAAATGCCAGTTCATAAGATGGAAGATTACTTTGAATATCAACCATGCTTTATGGATGATTCAGAAGAATTATATGCTCTGAATACACCAACCCCTAGTGAAGATATTTGGAAAAAATTTGAACTTCTACCCACACCACCAAGATCACCCAAAAGAGAACCAACTTCTGAATTTAACTTGGATGATGCTGCAGATATTGCAAGTTTAATGAATGATGAGGATATATATTTGAATTCCAACCATTTGGAAATGACATATTCTGTACCACCAATTAATCCAAACTTACATTCAAAGTTAATTCAAGATTGCATGTGGTCTGGGAATAATGCCAATAAAGTTATGGAAGCTACAAAACTTAGAAGTGTTGCACCAATTGATGGTGTACCGTCACCTGATTGTGTTGATCCTACAGCAGTTTTTCCATACCCCATTTATGACACCAGAATTCATAGCTTGGGTACTGAAACTCCTTCAGATTCAGGTAGAGAAAATTTTATTTTTGGTAATCTCGACTATCAGTTCTTCTAATAAATGAAAGGTTGTAATATTGTTCAATAAACAATGTCATGTTAGCTTTGTTGTAAGAAATTTCTGTTCTTTTTTCAGAAGATGAAGAAGTTGATGTAGTATCGACTGGAGATGAAAAACTAGTAACCATTGGAGTGCAAATAAAACAAGAACCATTATCTCCTGCAACTTCTCCATCAAAGAGTAAGATGTGTTCTGCCAGGAGTATCATGGAAAGTCGGACTAATACATGCGTTAAAGTGAAAATGGAACCTAAAGAATATGTGTCCAATTCAGACTGTTCAGCTATCAGTGTTCATAATTACAGCCTTCCTTATTCACATGGACTTAAACGCTCTCGATCTTCACCTCAAGCGATTGTTTCACATAAACGTTTAAAGCGTGAACATCAGACAGAGCCAGTGTTAAAATCAGTGGCACGTAAACTAAAATCCTCTAGCTTGGACATAGTATCAGACTGTGAAGAAAATTGTGAGGGAAAGAGAACATTACATAATGTTTTAGAACGTAGGAGGAGAAATGATTTAAAGGACAGTTTTTATGTGTTGCGTGATCATGTTCCAGAATTAGACAGTAAGGAGAAAGCTCCTAAAGTGTTAATATTACGGAAAGCTTCAGAATACATTCATTCTTTGAGACGGACTGATAACAAAAACACACGTGAAATCAGTGCTTTAAGACAAAAAAATGAAGCTTTAAGAAAGAAATTAGCAATGTTACAAGAAGAAATAGACACAGATGATGATGAATATTCTATAGACTGACTAGATGAAATTTTGGTTCTACCTCTTTAAACTCTAGTATCGTGTGCTATTTTCACTGCCATAGTGTTCAAACAGACCTTTTTGCATCTTGGAGAGGAATTCTATTCATATGTTTTTAGAATATCTCTCCTTGACTGAAAAGGCCTGTTCCTTAATTTTGTTGACCATTTTACCGAGAATTCCATAATCATTTATATCATACTAATTTCACTTATCATTTGTGTTCAGATCGGGGTTGTTGATAATTTAAAGCTGTGTTTCACTTGAAATTGCAAACTATATTTTTGAGTTTCAAACCACTGTAAACCATATTTTTAAAATTACCTGCATATCTTGTTAGCTTTTATAGGACATTTTACCATCAACAGCCCTGATAAAATTATTTAGGGGATTGTATTGTCATTATCATCTATAAATGTACCAAGATCTTAGACTAATACTAAACTTTAATACTAAAATGTTAGGTTTTTTAAAACTGGCTGTTTTTTTGAGAGATAATTATCATTAACCAAAAGTAAAATATATCTATTGCATTTAAAGGTCTTGTTACGAAACTAAATTAAGTATAGGCCCTATGGTCTCACTGGAATTTGGTAACTTAGATTGTATATTTTTCAATTATGATGTTTTATGTTTTGAATTACAATCCCCTAACTAGTATGTTAATAGTGGCATTTTGTTAAGTTTTGTTAATATTGTATTTAACAAATATTATTTTGTTTATGACTTTGTATATATGCAAATTATATCTATTTGTGTTATTGATACAGGGCTTTGAAATGAGTTGCAATGTTTTTGGACAATCATTTTACACTTTATATGGAGAACTGCCATTGTATAAAATATTTAAATCTGGGCATTCTAAAATTGGCATTTTCTTTCATTTTGACAACTCCAATCACATTGTAACTCTTTTGTCAGTTTGATTTAACCCTCAGGTGTAGGGATGTTTCTTCTGGTTTTCTTTTTTTTTTGAAATGTCAAGCAGTGACCAAAAAGGTCATTGAAAGTGATTTGAAAACCTTGAAAATAAATGTTTGATTACTGAATTTCATGTTATTTTATATTCTAGTCAAAATCAGTTGAAATCCCCTGTATGTTGGAATGTTCAAATCTAGATCTTTGGCTGTGGCATAACAAATTATGTTTCTGGGTAAAGCACTTAGTGACTTTTCCCTATGGCAACTGCATGCAGGCTCCCTGAACTGCAAGAACCGAAAAACAATCTGGTTTCAAAAACAATCTGGTGTCATTTAAGGAAATGCTGTTGAGCATTGCAGGAAGTCCAAAATTTGGTGCCTATGGTTTGAACAGGCATTGTATGTCATCTTTTCTCAAAAATAGATGTTTCTTTTCACAAATTTTGAGCAAACAACAAGACTGGTAAAAATGGTGAAAAGAAATTAATCATTTGATTATTTCTAGAATTTTAAAAAAAATGAGTTTGGGTCCTTCTATAATATCTGCTTCTCCTGAGATAATGGATACTTTCTTTTTCAATTTCAAATCAAAACTAGAATTGCTTACAATTATGAACGTATTTCGAGAGCCTTAAAATATTTTAAAGGCTAAATTTGCAATTACCTACATCTAGACAATATATTGAATATCATTTGACCTAGTTTTCAAAGTCATAAAATAATTAGGTCACACCTTCCGTAACGGTAAATGATGGCGAAAATATGAAAATTATCAATTTTTGCTGTATTTAAGTACACTTATCTCTATGAATTTTTTAAGTAAGCCAAATTAAAAAATATCTACTCGTAGACAATATATTGAATATTATTTGACCTAATTTTCAAGGTCATAGATTAAGTGGGTCACCCCTTCCGTACCCGTTAAAGTGACCTAATTTTGAAAAAATCGAAATTTAAATAATTCGAAAGAAAATACGAAATTTGAAAATCGGTCTCCAAGAAAAGGTAGATAATGATCCATTGTATCTATGTGCTAAATTTCATCAAAATCGGTCTATCAGTAGTGTCTGAATTTCGGATTTAAGAATTGTAACGAAAATTCAAAATGGCGGCCGATATGGCAGCTTGACCTAATTATTTAGGTCAAATCAATTACTATTGACAAGTTATTTATAAAACAGTTTTCACTTTTCACCTAGCAGTTATAGACCGGAAGTTACGTAATTACGTCATTTGAGGCTAAACCGGAAGTGGAATTTTTTTTTCACATTTTTTCAAAAATTATAAACATATCGCCTATCAACTGGTAAAGTTTCAAAATTTTACCATTTATATTAAAGGAGAAATCACGGTCTGAAATTTTTGCCGATGACCCTTGAATATTGAATTGCAAATCGTGGGTAAAATATTTAACCTAATTGCATAAAACCTATAATTGTTAGTTGACAAATACATTGAAGTTTTCAAATCTGAAAATCCGGTCAAAATCGAACTGAAAATAAACTTGCTAAAGCAAAAAAACCTGAACTTCCGGTTCTCACTTCCTGTCAGAGATAGAACTTCCGGTTTTGTTTTATTTGATAATAGAAATCATTCTAAGATCAACTGTAGATTTAGAATTTCTGCACCTTTTACCAGTTTGTCTGCAAACTCATCCAAGAATTACAAAAAAAAAAAAAACTAGAATTGCTTACAATTATGAACGTATTTCGAGAGCCTTAAAATATTATGTAGGCTAAATTTGCAATTACCTACATCTAGACAATATATTGAATATCATTTGACCTAGTTTTCAAAGTCATAAAATAATTAGGTCACACCTTCCGTAACGGTTAATGATGGCGAAAATATGAAAATTATCAATTTTTGCTGTCTTTAAGTACACTTAACTCTATGAATTTTTTAAGTAAGCCAAATTAAAAAATATCTACTTGTAGACAATATATTGAATATTATTTGACCTAATTTTCAAGGTCATAGATTAAGTGGGTCACACCTTCCGTACCCGTTAAAGTGACCTAATTTTGAAAAAATCGAAATTTAAATAATTCGAAAGAAAATACGAAATTCGAAAATCGGTCTCCAAGAAAAGGTAGATAATGATCCATTGTATCTATGTGCTAAATTTCATCAAAATCGGTCTATCAGTAGTGTCTGAATTTCGGATTTAAGAATTGTAACGAAAATTCAAAATGGCGGCCGATATGGCAGCTTGACCTAATTATTTAGGTCAAATCAATTACTATTGACAAGTTATTTATAAAACAGTTTTCACTTTTCACCTAGCAGTTATAGACCGGAAGTTACGTAATTACGTCATTTGAGGCTAAACCGGAAGTGGAATTTTTATTTTCACATTTTTTCAAAAATTATAAACATATCGCCTATCAACTGGTAAAGTTTCAAAATTTTACCATTTATATTAAAGGAGAAATCACGGTCTGAAATTTTTGCCGATGACCCTTGAATATTGAATTGCAAATCGTGGGTAAAATATTTAGCCTAATTGCATAAAACCTATAATTGTTAGTTGACAAATACATTGAAGTTTTCAAATCTGAAAATCCGGTCAAAATCGAACTGAAAATAAACTTGCTAAAGCAAAAAAACCTGAACTTCCGGTTCTCACTTCCTGTCAGAGATAGAACTTCCGGTTTTGTTTTATTTGATAATAGAAATCATTCTAAGATCAACTGTAGATTTAGAATTTCTGCACCTTTTACCAGTTTGTCTGCAAACTCATCCAAGAATTACAAAAAAAAAAAAAAAAAAAAAAAAAATAAAATAATCCGAACGATTACAATACGTTTTCGACAAAGTCGAAATACGTAAAAAAAACTAGAATTGCTTACAATTATGAACGTATTTCGAGAGCCTTAAAATATTATGTAGGCTAAATTTGCAATTACCTACATCTAGACAATATATTGAATATCATTTGACCTAGTTTTCAAAGTCATAAAATAATTAGGTCACACCTTCCGTAACGGTTAATGATTGCGAAAATATGAAAATTATCAATTTTTGCTGTATTTAAGTACACTTATCTCTATGAATTTTTTAAGTAAGCCAAATTAAAAAAATATCTACTCGTAGACAATATATTGAATATTATTTGACCTAATTTTCAAGGTCATAGATTAAGTGGGTCACACCTTCCGTACCCGTTAAAGTGACCTAATTTTGAAAAAATCGAAATTTAAATAATTCGAAAGAAAATACGAAATTTGAAAATCGGTCTCCAAGAAAAGGTAGATAATGATCCATTGTATCTATGTGCTAAATTTCATCAAAATCGGTCTATCAGTAGTGTCTGAATTTCGGATTTAAGAATTGTAACAAAAATTCAAAATGGCGGCCGATATGGCAGCTTGACCTAATTATTTAGGTCAAATCAATTACTATTGACAAGTTATTTATAAAACAGTTTTCACTTTTCACCTAGCAGTTATAGACCGGAAGTTACGTAATTACGTCATTTGAGGCTAAACCGGAAGTAGAATTTTTTTTTTCACATTTTTTCAAAAATTATAATCATATCGCCTATCAACTGGTAAAGTTTCAAAATTTTACCATTTATATTAAAGGAGAAATCACGGTCTGAAATTTTTGCCGATGACCCTTGAATATTGAATTGCAAATCGTGGGTAAAATATTTAACCTAATTGCATAAAACCTATAATTGTTAGTTGACAAATACATTGAAGTTTTCAAATCTGAAAATCCGGTCAAAATCGAACTGAAAATAAACTTGCTAAAGCAAAAAAACCTGAACTTCCGGTTCTCACTTCCTGTCAGAGATAGAACTTCCGGTTTTGTTTTATTTGATAATAGAAATCATTCTAAGATCAACTGTAGATTTAGAATTTCTGCACCTTTTACCAGTTTGTCTGCAAACTCATCCAAGAATTACAAAAAAAAAAAAAAAAATAAAATAATCCGAACGATTACAATACGTTTTCGCCAAAGTCGAAATACGTAATAAAATAATCCGAACGATTACAATACGTTTTCGCCAAAGTCGAAATACGTAACAAATGAACACATTGCATAAAAAGAGCAAGCATAACAGTTCAATTATAAAAAAAATTCTGCTAGATATCGTACATAAAAATTAGTTAATTGTTGTCTTAGCGAATTAAGAATGATTAAGTTGCCTCCCTTAATCCATAGGTGGCGTTCATTTTCAAGATGGCAGCCCCCTGTAGGAGAGTTCCAGTGGTGGTTGTTTTGGGAGCTACAGGTACGGGGAAATCCAAATTAGCAATAGAAATAGGCCGTAGATTTAACGGCGAGATAATTAGCACTGATTCAATGCAAGTAAGTGCAAGTAGTAATACATTCAAATGTCACTTACTGTCAGGCTGCTATTTTTACATCATGGCCTTTTAAGATTTTTTTAGCTTATTGCCATATTTCCTAGCTATTTATTGATTTAATATGAATAAGGCATGGCCTTGAAAGAGAGCACAGACTAGGGCTAGTAATAATAATGACAATGATTACGCAATATAGTATCATTCATTGATAAAATCTGGCGTCATAAATAGTGTATGACGTCAGAAAACGCCCTGTCAACGTAATTTCTACGGCAAGGGAAGACAACTTTTATATGAGATAAACTTGTTTATGGGAACCCCGCATAGAACATTCAGGAAAAATTAAGATTAAACGTAAGGTGTTTAAATAGGGTACGAAACATCTATTTAAGTGTTTGTGAAAGAAATGTAATTTATTTTAAGAATTCCAGAATATTCACTTCGCGACTACCTTGATTGACTGCGACCTTGCTGTAAACAAACATGGCAGCCCCCATGGCGGCCATCTTTTTTCTCACTTTTTTTTGACTACCAGTGGTTTAAAATTCTTCTGATGCATATACATGTATACATGTTACCATAAGCGAGAGCTTCGCTCTCGACATAAGCAATCATTCTACACATATCAACATCACTGAAATTTGCTGTGAATATTCATTTAGGTACCTATCTGCCAAGTTTCAAATCAATAGCTTTACGGGAAGGGGAGACGGGCCTTAAAACCAAAATATTCACGATTACACAAAGGCGAGGGCGTTGAACATGATGAAAATGCTGACCTATGATAATACCCATAATATATAGTAAAGACTATGTCAACAAGACATTCACGGATACTTCACATTTTCAAGATAATCATGTGAATGAAATAAATAAATTAGGGAAATTCTTATTTGAGGAATATTTGAAGGAATGATTGATTTTCGGACAGCTCATATACTTTTGATGGCTATTTACATATATTCAAGGCCCAAATCAAACGCAGAAAAATACCGAAACTCCTACTTTTCAACTATACTTAAAACTTAAGTCATAGAAACACCATTTTTTGGGAGTTGGTTATTTCTTCAGAAGTTCCAGAAATGCATAAAATTGACTAATTTGTTCAAAATTAACTCAAAATACAAATTTAAGGTATCTATTTATATATGTCTTTCTATATATCGCAGTCTTAAAAAAAACATGGATAATTCTGAATTTAATGGCTAAAATTTGACTGAGCTAAGAACACTATTACCTGTCAGCTGGGCTAAAATTTCCCTATTCTGAGACTAAGGTATGATTCTTCAAATGATGCATGAAACTGTCTCTTTAGATTGTTATTACATATTAGGGCTACATGCTAATGGTTTATTTGGCAGAAAATTTGCGTAAACTGAGCCAACTATAAGGGTTTTGAAAAAAGACCTTGCTTACAATGTGGAAGATTTCTTGCTGGACAAATAATCTAAAAAAACAAATTTCACATGTGCTTATAAATTAAGTATTCCTACACAAAAAATCTTACCTGTCTTATACATATCTTCTTTTATGCAAATTTTGTCAAACTGGTAAAATAAAACACAGTGTTAAACAAAAGTTTTTGTAAACTAAATCTTAGAATCAGATGCTTATGAACTGTTGTGTTTTCAGATTTATAAAGGGTTAGACATTGTCAGTAATAAAGTTACACCACAAGAACAAAGTGAATGTCCTCATCATATGATTAGTTATCTTAGTCCTGTACAAAACTCACATAATGTTGTCAACTTTAGAAATAAAGCTCTACCTATTGTATCCTTTTTTTAAATCAAAGATGTGTTCAGCTTGATTCAAGAAACTGTAATTCAACTTGGCTTTTATTCATGAGTAGTTTTAAAAAATGATTAATTGATAAGACCAACTAGAACTAAAAGTAATTCTGTTATTTGATTAGACACATAATTATTTTGAAAAGTTCTACTCATTGTCTATCATGCCATCAGATTCTGAAGCAAATCAGTTATATCTTAAAATTCGTTCAATTTAGATAGATACTACTAATGAAGCACATTAAATTTAATTTCTCACTGTTGGCTAATAAGAGTATGGATTGAATAGTGAACTTACAGGTGTCATAAATGTACAACAGAATTCAATTGAATCCAAAACACTATGAAGTTTTCTGGTTTATTCACCAATGATGTATACTTTATTGATCAAGTTTGAAAACTAAAATTTGAGGTTAATTTTTAGAGGTAGTTATCTTTTTAAACTTAGATATATTGGATTTAATCCAAAATTTTCTTGACTAGTAATTGTACAGATTGATAAACTTATATCAGAAGAAAAGATACCAGTCATTGTCGGTGGAACCAATTATTATATAGAGTCTCTATTGTGGAATTTTCTCATCAATAAACAGGTGAGTAAGATATCAGTTGCTTTTTACTGATTTCATTCCAGAACATTACTCAAGTTTATTGAGTGATCTGTCGCAGCCCATTTGAATACATTCACACATATTTGATTTGGTATCAGAACATTTCACTTTTGTGCTCATTTTGATTTGGTCTGATCTAAATCATACTTCCTTATGTGCACCCAGTGGTATCTTTGGTTTATAAGTGATATTACAAAAAACTAGGTTGATAGATGGTGGTTGGATTGGGTTGAATTGTGTTTGGGAGCTTTTGATTTGTAAGTGGAAAGTGATCAACATGCCGATATGGTCAGGCCACATCAGAATATTTATGCTCTGAAAAGTGTCAATACAATATGTTTCAATAAATGTTTGAATATGAACTATTGTGTAAAAAATATCTCTAAACTGTTACTGTTTTCTACTTTTACTCGAATTTTTAACATGATTCATGTACTTCAATTCTTTTTTGTTTTGTCTGTGGAACATGAAAGTCTGTTAGAAAGGATATTATAAGTAAGAAATTGTAGTGGATCAATTTCACTTTTCAAGATACAAAAACTACCGGTAGTTCTAAATCTGTTTGATATCAGCCTATAATGCCCATTGCTCATTCTTTTGCAACACCTGATGCCAGTTCACATGTGATTGAATAACAGTTTCATGTAACAAAGTATATAAGATAAGTATATGAAATATTTTGAAGGGAGAAAAATGAAAAAGTTTGTTATTATTAACATAAAGAGAGTCTAGGTTGTATTGGTAGATTGACAGATGTTTTATGACATTAAAAGATATCTCCTCTGTTATTCTATCTTCTTTATTTCTTCTTCCTTATTTCCTTTCTCTCATTCTCAACACTCCTTTCTTACTTCCAAACATGAATATTTCAAGAACATCTTTTTGTTTTCTTTACCTTCAAACTTTTATTTTGTAATATTTCAGTAGATAATACCTGTTTATTTTATGATATTGACCGGCTTGTATAAACAAATTGGAAGAATGGTTTAAAATCTAATAATTGCAGTTGAAATTTAGGAAAATAAAATAAAGATTTTACATGTCATGACTCCAGTCTTTAATACTAGTTGTTTTAGTTGGCAGATAGGGGTCATTTTTTATCAAAGGAGTCTTGATTCTTGATTAAAACTTTTATGGTAAATAACATATACTGGTCTTGTCCAGAAGAACTTACTACTATGATCTAGTTTAGATTTATACATCTTTTTTAGATGGTTTCAGCCTTTTTAAAGAAATGTTTACTTTAGATTCCAGACAGACAGAATAGTTAATGTGATTTATGTGGGAAAAAAGTAGGGATGAAGACCAAGGTTAAATTACTTTCATAATATTTTGATTACATGTGAGTTGTGAGTTTATGTAAAATTGGTGTGAATTATAACAAAATGCACTATGTTTATCAAGTGCATCTTTCATTCATTATATCTGTGTAGTTTAAAATTAATGTCAGTCAAACAGATGTCAATAAGTATAAATTTGGGTTAAATTTTATAAAATGAATTCAACATCAGATGTACTACTTCTTAAGTCTGCTTTAGAAAGTAAATTACAAGTAATTCTGTTCATCGGAATAATTGATTACATTGAGCCTTAGGCCTTATATCCTTAGATTGAAATATGCATTCATTACTGTAAACAGTAAACATAAACTTGTTCTCAAAATTGAATGGATGTTGAAAATATTCCCACTATTTAGATTTTGCCATTATTTTTGTGTGTGCTTTATTCTTCTGAATGTGAATAAAAATGGAGGTCTCATTTATATGTAAAGGACAGTGACAGATAGCTAGAAATATGTTTTCTAATTGTGTGAATCAGTAATTAAAAGACTTGAGTTTTAAACCAGAGATTGTTGATCTGATACAATTAGATCTGTCAAAGTTCTCTTATGTCCCAGCCTAAATATATAAACTATTTATATTGACATAGACTTAGTTTTTGAAATAAAGCCTGGACAAGCTTTGAATTTGACATTTCTTACAGAATGTTGTCTAATAACTGTCTTCGGCTAATAAATACATGTAAATAACCCAAGTTCAAGAAAAGAAAACTCCCTCATTTCTTGCTAAACCACTTTACACTTGTAGACATTTGAATCAATTTTTTTTTAGTTTCAAACATGTAATGATATCATCTTTCATTTGTCAAATAAGATGCTAAAAAAGAACCATATAAAATAATAATGTAGCACAGGTTAATGCAAACCTTTGTACTTAAATAAATGTCAATTTGTTTTGTAGAAGTTATATTCTGAGAGTTTTTTAAAGTGGCTTTATCAGAATCTGAAAGTCAATGGCAATAAAAAAAGAATTGAGTAAAAATAAATGACCAGACATACAATAAACATTGCTAGACAATACACTGGTCAACATTATCTCTTCAACATTATTGACTAAAGGAAGTCTTAAACAAATCAGCCCCTAAATTCACTGTATTACACTGGTAGAAACAGTAATAGAATATAGAGGAGTCAATATTGATTGAGAGATTTAAAGACAGGTAGAATTTTCTTCTCAAATCTCTCAGATATGTTACTGAGTTAACTTTTAACCATTGTTACCAAAAAACATCACAAGATTAATATCCAATCAGTACAGTTGACTTCCTGTCAATGGTGGACATTTGGCATGCTTGACATTCAATGTTCACTTGTCTTATAACAGTGACAAATAACTGTGGTATGAACACATGGTTTAACAGGGCTAGGACCAGTTTTATCAAGTAAATACAAATCTAGGGTAATAACTAATCACATGCTGGTACCTAGAAACACTTGCTAAATTTTAGTTTAACACAACTTAGAGTTCATATTCTCTTACAACTATGGCAGTTTGAAATATGGTGTCAGTGGCAATCTCATCTGACAACAAACGATGCTATGTAACAGTCACTGCACCTATTGGTCTGCACTTTAGCCAAAAGTCCACAACTCCACATAGGGACTGAGTATTTCTTTTGGGGTATAAATTTAAAATGAAATTGATATTTTGGATATTGGATATAGCGTTATTGGTATTTTCTTGTTAAAATTTTTGAATTTACTATTTCTAAGTTTTATTGTTCATGCTTTATCAACTTACTTTCACCATAATAACCATGTAAATTGTTGAAATCTTGTGTACCATAAAACCTCAAGAGTAGTATACCATAATAATTGTTTTCCTGTTATTTAGAAATATATTTGTGGAAGTAATAGCACTATAATAGTTAAAAGTTATAATATTCTAGTATTGTGCTAACTAATCAGTTTGTCAATATCTACAGGTAAGTGTTAATCTGGCAGTAAAAGTTAAGTTTACCTGTCATAACCAACAGGTTGGATATTTCTGTCCATTCACCTCACCTGTATCAATTTAACCTAGTTTTCTAATAATCCTGCTTTTAATCACTAACAATTTCAAACATTCTCTTTCACCATCCCAAGGTCAAACAATTGACCTGTTGACTTGAGTGTGTGTTTTAAGATCTGTAATCAAATAGAACAGTTATCTTTTAATTTGTCTTTACTGCTAATTATTGTGGATTTTTTGGTTCAAATGTATTCTGTGGTAAACTTTCTATTTTCCATTCAAAAATTTAATAATGCTTCAGCATTTGAGGCTACACCAATATTAATACATATAAGATTTTCTGTTATACCTAACCAAAGGTAAAAGTATCATTACTTTGGGTACTGTAGATATTAAACTATATTTCTACATTATGCTATGTTCCTTGTTCTGTAAATTGACCAAGTATTGAAGACATGCCTTTTGATTTGAGATATGAAGCTCAAGGTTGAATATTTTTTATTAGTCAGTAATAAGTGATGAAGTCCTTGAAGCTATGAATAAGAAAGTGAGACATATTCATAAAAGGGATCAAGATAAAAAAAAAACTGACACATCTTGAAGTCTTGTTGTTCCAAAGGCTTTTGACCTCATCTGTAACTTTTGTATGAGATGTATTATCAAAATTCTTATTGAATTTGTTTGTTCAAGCAGGAAAAATGTAAAGTCTATTCATTCATTGAAAAAGAAAACCACCCTATCTTTCCATTTTCTTTACGAATTCTGCTCTTTTAACAGTGTGTTATAAAACAGTTAATAACAGGTTTTAATACTGTTACAGGGAAACTATTACAACATTATGAATGGCAAACTTGTCAAACTCCCACACCTTAATGTATTGTCAGTATGAAATAACATTCAAAAACTCTTGCTGACCTACATTTAAATTTAGGTTTGTGTATAGGTCATGAACCTCACATTTGGTTCTGTGTCTGGAATAGTTCCCATGAAAAGACCTCCCCCACATAAGAGTTTATGTAGTAATCTTAAAATTAGTGTGTCTGGTAATGGTAACCTAATTCATTTTTTCCCACACTTTCTTTCATTCCTGAAGTAGAGAGTTTTTACAATCTTCTGGGTTTTGAATCCTCCCTTATGTTCAAGGAGTTTGCTTACTATTTAGTATTGAGCCGAATACAGTGATTTGGTGTTCTTCATGGGATATGAGAATTCATAGTCAATGCTCTCAAAATTTACCAAGGTGTTGGCTTTTGTCCACCCTCTTCTTTATATCTGGAATACTATCAGAAATGCAGGGGTATTGATTTAATTGTTTAAAATTTGAATAATGTCAGTCAAACTGTTCAGGGTGAAGATTTCTCTGGGACCCAACTATGAGACATAAGTAAAAAATCAAATCAGTGAAATCTAAGCAGGGTGACTGGGGGAAGATTACTTATTTAATCTGCTCTCACTTAATAATTATCTTGGAACAAGTGGTAACGATTACCCTTAACATGTAATTATTACATAAAAACTTAGCCCCAGGCGTCCCTCTCACATCAATTCTGGTACTTATTAACATGACCCTGGGGTCAAATAACTAGGATAGTGAGAGGATGGGTAGCTGTAATGTTTTGACTAAGAAATCTGTCATCCTGTGAAGCCATGTTATGTTGCGGAAATACGGTTTAGAAAAATGATTTTTCTTTGGTGTTGTTTTGGCCTGAATTACATTTTAGCTTGTCTGAATGATATTAATGTTGGGAGGTTTCTAGTGAAAATTATTTAAGATGTGGGACCAAGAATGGAAATGAAAATGTCTAGATTTTGTCAACATTATTTATTTTACCAAAATCTTACACTTGATTCTTTTGTTTTAACTCTCATTCAAAAAGTTGAAAATGAAACCTTGCCAGTATTTGTGTCAATCTGAGAAACATATTTTTTTCTCTCAAATATTTGAGTAATTTATGATGATATTTTGAGTGACTAATTAAAAAAACTTGTTTTTTCTCAGGCTATCTGGTATTGAAATAACAGTGTCAAGAGTTTAACTTGGGATTTAACTATATCTGTATCATGGTATCATTACAATCAGTCATGGTCATTTCTATCAATTATTTCTCTATTAGAGATAAAAAAATTTGTTTCTCAAATGTTAAAACCATAGGAAAAGTCAAAATTTGAGACTAAGTACCCTTATGTATGTACATGTATATAACTAGACATGCTAAGCTATATAGATAGACATCACACCTAGTGTCAATGAGCATAAGTGTTAAGTAAGGCAAAATGTTTACAGATGATTAACCTTGATGTATTTTGTAATAATAATAAATAGTAATAACTTACAAAATTTGTACACTTGCAGCTCTTAAAGATAATTGTCAGAGTCATTATAGGTTGAAAAGAGACTAAGTATAATGTATTAATTCTGTTATAATTCTACTTTATATCAACCTGTTGTTAAAGGAACTTTCATATTAATTAATGGCATTATATTTACTGTTCAAAGAGCAAGGTAGACATCTATTCTTGTCTTAGTCCTTTTCTGAAATTTTGGTATCTCTTCTGTGTCGGTTCCCTTTTGGAATACCAAGGAAAGAGAAATAGACACATGTCTGAGTCCTTGACTTAATTTCACTTAACATGTCCTTTTATAGTATCTTTAAAATCTGGACATGGTCACAGGTAACACAATTTCTTTAAATTACTTTCTTATCTTTATTTCAATCTGAACAACCAAAGTTCTTCAAATTTGAATCCTTGACAAGATTATACTTGCTTTATCACCTTGGCATCTTGTTGAACAAATAAAATACCCTCAGGACAAGATTTCTATCACTTGTTTCTTTCTCCTTTTCATGCTTAATTAATTAAATTAATCAAACTTTACACATTAATGATACTTGTAAACTCACTCAGCCATCATTTATTGCCAAGTTCACTTACTTTCATTGGAGGAATTTTTAAAATTTGAATGAAATACCTCCAGGGAAATAATACCATAACAAAAGATAAGATAAGATGGCATGAACATTGATTTTGTTAATTGTTGCTCTAAGAAGGATGTTCTGTGTTCAAGTTTTCTTTGGAGAAAGTTAAATTAAAGAAAACAAGAAAAGAGACAAGGCTGAAGTGTCTAAATAAGTAGAAAGAACAAAAGGAATAGTGTCAACAGGAATGTAGCTTGTTTTCTTAGTTGTACATAGAGTGCATTCTCTAAAACATTCTTTGCTAATAATTGTAAACCTTAATTCTTCTCTGATTTCTCTCCTCTATGTATAATTATATTGTCAAATATATTTGTTTTATTTCATTGATTTTAATTGAAAAGTTGCTTCTGAATCACTTTTATTGAAGAAACCCTCAATAAACCAGCACCCCTCTAAACTGCAATCCATTGCACATTGCCTGGCGCTACCTGTCTGCATTAATCCATAAGTTGCAGAAGAGTAAGTTCATTTTTTAAACTGCTATTCGAAAATTCCGTTGATGATATTAAAGGCAAAAATGACAGGTGCCTTGACAAATTATTGAAATAAATATTAACTGACATGTTCAATTAAAAACTCGATGTCCATTGTTTTAATGATTACATAATTACCTTATTGCATATGACAAAAGAGATTTTACTATGTTTGGATAGCCACTGCACATGGTTTAATTGGGTTTCACTGTATTTCCATCATCTGTTTTACCTAATAGAATATAATAAGAAAAATATGTCAAAGAGTAAGACAGTACATTGAGTAAAATATGTTTGAATGATATTTTTTTCAATGAATGGTATGATGTCAATATCCTTGTATAAAGGAACTAAACAGTCGTGATAAAATAATTGAAATATCAAGTTATGATTTTATAAATGTCACAGTACATCTGGAGTAGCTGTAACATTTCAATATGGTCTGACACGATTAACATATATATTATTACATCATTGGTATTTATATACTTCTTTGTTTAAATTTAACAAAGAAATTGTGATCTTTTATACCTTTTCTTCATATGCTCCTTGATGCATATGTCATACATAAATGAGCTATTAGTTTAAATGGGTTATCTTTTCTGATATTTAAAAATCTGTTTGCACTGAACCTGATTAAACATGTTTAACTTAACAAAAATTTCTAAAGATTTAAATGATTTGTCAGTCTTATGCTAGGTTTAAACAAAGTAGTCTGTTCCTAGAAAAATATTGACTGGAGAACGGCACTGTGGTAGTGGAAATGGCAAAGCATTCTCAGCACAATGAGTTATTGGTAATATTATAGATTCAATTCTGAGAATTCTTCATTTTGCTTTTGAACCTAGGGATTGTTTGTTTGTATTCAGTAGTATATGGGATTGGGTTATCTAATAGGGTTTGTCTAGTAGGTCTAATATGTGCTATTCAGGTACAGGGCCAATATTTAGAAGATGTTCAGTATGTACCTTTCCTTCTCTTCCATCTTCTATTGTTTACCAGAGTAAGATATAGAGAAATAAGTTAACTACTTAAAACGTTTTCACTGTAAAACCTTCACCTTTTTCTAGTTTATTTGCTAGTTAATGACTGTTAAAGATGTTTTTGTACAATTCTTGGGAAAACAATTTTTGAAATAGTGATAATAATTCTTCCAAAACTTGTCAGTGTAAGTTTGAAAAAGTGAGGGTGTTTTATTTACACTGAAATCTCTATGAAATATGACATGATGCATCTTGCCAACCAACAACTAATAGGTTCTATACAAAACTGTTAAGAACTGTTGTAGTATTTTTACTCGTTCTACTTGTGTTTTGTTTATTGCTACTCTAACAATAGGTACAGCTTAAACCCCATGGTCACAGTGTTGATTTGGCGACACATAGTCTAGTAAGCATTGACAACTAGGAACCCCAAATGACAGTTTAGTCGGCTAAAGTTGGAATGAAAGACCAGTTTCAACATCTCAGAAGGTTTCAGGCCATTTCATTTACCACCAATTCATTGAATTTGAAAGCATTTGTAAAAGATAAGATTGCAGTTCTATTTCCATTTACATCCTTCTTTTGTCATATATTATTGTAATGGTATGATTTCGGTACTTGTCTGTGATTAAGTTTTGCATTCAACAAGCAGCTTGACATATTAATAATGTCATTCGTCAAACTATTTGAAATTGCTTGGAATAAGAATGAAAATCTCAAAGTTACTAGGCAACTAATATTCTAAACTACTTTTCATTATTCTACATATTTCATCTGAAGAGACATCATTCTGTTCTGCACTCCTAATTAGACTCATTAGTCTCAACTTAATTTATTGTGAAAAATGATATAATATTTTAAGATTGATGGAAGTTCAAGGGTATTCAAAAGTACTGTCTTTTGTTTCTTGTAAAAGTATTTCAAGAATTAGCATCGATTGTTTGATGTAATGCTAGTGGTTTTCTAAGAAAAACCTTGTGCATGAAAATTCTGAAATGTACTTTTCTAATGATAGATGATGCAAGGCATATAACAATAGTGAATCAATATGATCTAAACCATCAATATCCTGTTCTTTATCTATTCTGTTGGTATAGAAAGTTGTACTATAATTTGTAAGAAATGTAGTAATAGAGGTTGGTATGTAAATATAGACAGTCAATAAGATAGACATCAATGAAAGAAAGAAGGTCAAGCTTGTTTTTTCACCTGGATCAAGAAAGTTTCTTAACCTTACTTCATTACTACCATACAGGTCAACAGACGGTCTTTGTCTGTTAACTTTCAAACCTCTCAGATTTAATGATCTTGGCAGAGATATTTTGAAACATGCAGATTTGTTTCAGCCACTATAATATTTACAATAAAGCTTCTTAAACTACAGAATGGTACTATCTGTGTGGATTATATGAATGTTGTACTCCAATTAATAATTTTCATTTATGATCCAGTAGAATTCCATAAAATTGTGTTCCATTATATGTTAATTAAAGCTTTTGTAATATTATGACTTATATAATAGGCTACATCATGTTTTAGTGACTATATAATTTTCACTTTTTCTTTGTGTACTTTTAATATGTGAAATGTGCATTTTTGTTGAATATTACTAGGTGTTGCAATAGTAAAAAATAAGAATATCTGAATGAAAAAATTGAAGATATAGAAGATAACACCATAGTTTCAGGTTATCATGAGAATTGTGTTTATTGGTATGATGCGATTTTGAACATGTTACAGTTACTAGAGTTCCACTGGCATTGGCACTGTCATTTGATTTCCATATTATATGAATTCTATATTCATGACCAAATTTTTACACATCATTCACTTCATCAGGGTATGTCACCTTATTACTAAGTGATTAAGAAAAATTACACGATTGTGATTTGTTTGTTTATGATATCTTAAGATGTTCAGACTTGTAATTATACAAGTATAACACAAGCTTATCTATTGTTCTGTGACCTAGGCCAGTGCTTTCATTGAGACTTGAATTTAAAATATCCCGTTATCGAAATTATACAAGTATCATGTTAATAAATTCAAAAAATTTGTTTATCATAGTAATATTCAGATAAAGCTAGTCAAGTCTATATCTTGTCCTTGGTTTCATAACTTTACTCAAAACTGACATAACTGTCAAGTATTATTAACTCCGATGAAAAAATATTAAAAAAAAGGTGGACTATAAAAGAGGCTTGTCATTTTTATGATTCTGAATGTCCACATCAAAGGTTAAGTGTAAAATTTGATAGAATAATGACCTTCACATGATGTTTTGGCCACTGGCTATCATATCTTTTTGATTATTTACCTTTTAAGAGACATTAGATAAATCCTTAAGGCGGTGGACAAGTTTGAAAGAAAGTATTTGAAGAACTAAATGAATTTCATTATAATCTCATGGAAAAGATTTGTCTGAAATAGGGTTTCAGCTAGTTTTGTCAAGGTAATAAAAGACAGTGACCATTAAACTATAAAGAGAGTATATAATTAGAAGAGATAAAGATGGATGATAAAAAATGATTTATAGAATTTCAAAGTCCAAATTTTCTTACTCAAATATTCTTTATTTCTGCCATAAATTATGGGGTGTGTGATTGGTAAATATTTTTCAAGGAAGATAGAAAGATAACTGAAATCACACGGTGTTGTTTGATATTTTAAGAGCTGTTTTATATTCTGTTCAGTGATGGTTATGATACTCAGATAAGTTTCATATTCTATGCTTGCCTCCTTGTGATCAGGGTACACAGTTCAAGATGGGTATAAATTGGATTAATACCAGGGTATCAGTTTATTGTGTATGCTGTATAGAATAGATTAAAGTCCATTCTTTAATCCCGTTATTCTGTATTGTCATTCTTCGGCTATTTTACTACCAATTGATAGGGTGTTCTTCTTATTTGTTTTTTTATTGTTCAGGTCCATCCATCAGTCACTTGGCGGTCAATGTCAACATTTATCATATTTCACACCTAAGTACTACTAGGGACAATGTCCAGATTACAGAGAACAATGGTCAAGTTTAAGAAACAATATAGATGGTTTCGAAGCAAGTTATCTTGGTCAAAAAAAAAAGAAGCCTGTTCAGGTTACTAGATCTGATCCTTAATCTCCAAATAATATAGTTTGATTAAATTGGTAATGTACTTACTAAATTTAGTACTTGGTACTAATCCTGTAGACAACAGTTAGAGTTTATTTATTACTTACTTCTCATATTACTATATTATAACAGTATTAACAACTTAATGTATTTTTTAATATTTAATATCAAATTAATCCTGTTTCATGTTAAATTATTAACAATATTGTCAATCTTAGTATGACATTTTTTTTCTTTGTGATAATATTATTGTCAGACTTTGAACAGTTATAAAATAACAATAACAAACACGTCTGTCCACATGGGAACAACAGTTTTTACAAACACAAATATTTTCAAAAGTTCGATGAGAAAAAATATTAAATCCCTTTGATATTTGGACTCGAAAAAATAATTCTGTGTGGTTCTCATAGTATGTTATAATTGGTACATTGAGTACAGGTGTACTGTCTAATTTTACCACTCTGTTTTTAGTTTAGCTGAATTTTCTGAAATCTTTTGGGAAGCTGCTTTCAATTTTTTCAATCTGCACATCAAATATATTGTCAAAATTAAGATTTGAAGGATTTGAGGTATATTTATGTTCAGTTTTCTAAACATTAACATATTTTGAAAACTTGTTTTATAAACCACAATTTATGCAGCTTGCCATTGTAACTATCAATTGAGACAAAGGATGAAATAGTGTCACATTTGTAAAAAAATATTATACTGCTATGTGAAGTAAAGATTTATGAATTTACTAACAAAGAATTTGTGATAAAAGAAAAGCTGAATGTGGGGTTTGTATTGTGATTATTGTCAAAGTTCATCAATTATTAAAGTATGAATCAACTAGAATCAATGTGTTTGTGATCAAGACAAATCAAGGTGTGAATTGTTCACAATAAAGTTAAATTATTGACATAGTTTGTATTTGATGGTCACCTGAGGCAAATAGTGGGAGTTTTATCTGATTAGGGCATAAATAAAGATTTATTTCTTGTTAAAACACATATTTATATAAATGATGTTCCTTTATCTGATTGGTGCCTACTTATTTATAATTTCAGTAACAAAATTTTTGTCTGTTTATTTTTTAGCCAACATGATTAAAGCAATATGACTACTGGGAGCCCTTACAGGGGCCAATATACACAATGAAGCTTTAACAGGCCTTTTGAGCCTCTGCTGAAAGCAGTGCTGTTTGGTTATCAACAATTGATTCATCTTCTATGCTGAAATCAGACTTGAATTCTTGGCTTGCTAGGATTTATATATATAATTGTATTTTAATAAGCTATCTTAATTTGTGATAGAAATGACCATGAAATGAAGGGAGTTTAATGTCCTACCCTTCTACATCTGACTGGCTAAGACAAGAAAATTTTCCAGGACAGAGGCAACAGCCTGCTGTTTTCGATTTTGAGTGGTCTTTAACATGCAGAACCTGTAGCACTTAGGGCCTTGATTTATTGTCCCATCAGAATAACTAGACACTTTTTCCATATCAGCCTCTCAATTTGAAATCAGAAATAAAGGGTTGAAAAAATTGTATATCTTTGCCTTGAGAAAATGCAAATAAAGATGATGGTATTGCCCTGAAGCCCATGTACCCTGGAGTATTTGACATGAAATCCTATTTGAGTGTTACAATGATTTATCAGATATAAAATCCTCATAAATATACTGTATAGAATAAGTATATTAAGTGTTGTGAAAGGAAGAGGTAGTCACTAATAAAAGTGTTTATGATTATTACTAACAATATTGATACAATATATGTCTACCTATAGTACTATGTACAATTATTTATTGTTTATAGATAGTGTTGAGAAAGGTAAACATCACACTACTACTCTTGTCTGTCTCAGACAGTTATTGAGAAAGGTCAAATTGTAAATATACCATTGGCTATTTTCAGATTTACTAGAATGGGAAAAACAATAGAATACAACATAAGTTTCTGTTTCCAAAGGCATAACAAGTCTGACCCTCCTTCCCTGTGCCCGTTTGGGCGAGCACGATATCTGGATGGGATATAGGTATGTTAAGAGTCTGATATGGAATTGCAAAATTATTCTTAAACCAGCCATCTAAAAATTAATCAGAGGGACTCCCATACATGATGTTTTATGTCTCACACTATATGTGGTGTTATCTCATTTTTAAACCCATTCAAGAAACATCTAGGAGCAGATTGTTGTGTTTCCGAAAAACATAAATAAACAGGTCTGTATAAGATAAATAGGAGTCAATCGGCCTAGTTTCTAATTTGTATTGTATAAACTCAATTAACAGTAAGGATCTTCAAGTTATTGATTTGAAGGCAGAATCCACCTCAAGGTTTCTTGTGTGTTCTTCAGCAAATACATTAAGCAATATATATTGCTTCCAAGGATTGAATAGTTTTGTTTTGATGAGAGACCCTATCAATTATCACTGGCTCCAGTTAGCCTATCTCACTCTAAATGATGTCCATTTAATGAGGGTATTAAAAGACAAAGTAGAATATAAAGGGATCATAGACATGCCCTTAAATTCACCTGTTTAGGTAAATATTGACTTGCTGGAGTATTTATAATGTTATATATATGTTATCTTGTATTTAGTATGTATACACTATCATTCAAAATAATTTTGTCTCCCATACCCTCAATAAAAGTACCATATTTACCCCAAAAATAGGCCATTCATTGTGTTTCCACTGGTATTGAATGTTGCAATTCTGTGGGACATTTTCTACCGCCACCTAAGTTAATTGACAACTCAGATATAAATTTATAGTCATTTATATTTACTGCTAGGTGACGTATCATTTATTGATATGATAAAATGACAATCAAATAGGCTCCATTTTACTATCAAATGACATACCTGAAAAGTCAGTTGACATGCTATTTATTGATTGAGATTCTTATGAGCAGAAACAGGATCAGACCAAACTGAAAGTACTACACTACAAACTCCTTATTGATGGAGTGCCTTCTGAATCCCTTGATTAAGATTGATCTTAAAAACTACATATTGGAAAAGTTATTGAATGAAATATGGTAAATAGATAAGATGTAGATCATTCCATCTTTGATCATGTTTAATTTCTGACCTTTTATGTTTACTTGCTTGACTTCAGACAATTGAGACAATAAGTTATTGACCCCTGTATCAGATATTTCCATTCTATTTACTTTGAGTTACAAAGTCATCAACAATATTAATTGGAGTGAAAGGCACTATTTCAATCTTCATAAAATTACCTGTAATAAATCAAATACATTGTTCCTTTCATAAAAAAAAAGCATGAACTGTATAACTGCAGATTGGATAGTTTGTAAAACCTATCTATCACATTTTTTTGCAAAATATATTTTACTTGTTAAAACTATCCCATCTACATGAACATGTGCTATTAAAATATATATCTTTTGTTTATGTTTACAGTGCATGAATTCAAGGCCACAGGTATTGGCGTAAATATGTTTCAGTAACTTGTACTCTTGAGTCAAACTTGTCATATTGTCTGTCTTTTTTCTCGACCATTTGATATTGGTACCATGTGTTTGGTAGAAAGGTAAATGATGGATATTAAATGATGAAGAAAAATCTCATGAATCCTTTTGTCTTGTGTGAAACAGTAGGTCAAAGTGCAAGAATTCTCTAGAAATGAAAACCATGTGTTGAAAAGGTTGATCCTAAGGAATCAAAACAATGTGTTGTTGTTGGTTGATCTTTAAACATTTATTGAACTATTGTTATACAGTAAAGGTATCTGGTCTCTTGGCAATAAAGTTTATGGTCTAAGGGAGTTAACTCCACTTAATAATTCACTATTTCACACTTCACCTCTTTACACTCTTCAAATGTTCTGTTTCATTAGCTTATATTTATGTATGATATGATCAGTAAATTGTTAAGTCCACAGTGATTGTGATTGATTTGATTTAACACATGATATATATTAGTGATACTTATTAATATGTAGACTATTAAGAAGATTCATTATTTGATATATTAAAACAATAGTAGAAGCAGAAGATATAAAATCAACATGATTAGTGTCAGTGACATCCTGTCAATAGTAGAGATAGTAGCAGAAATTCTAGTAATGATATTTGACACTTTATATGTCTGGTACTAACTGATCTGTGGCTAGATTAATTAACATTAGTATTCTGTTGTTCTAGGGAAATCAATGGCTCATCATACAATATTAATTTGAAAACACGATTTTTACATCTTAATATTCTGTTCCAGCTCGTGATAATGAAAATAGATAAGGCCATGATATTATGGAGGTATATTGTTATCACACCTGTCACAATTGTCCGTCTGGCCAGATTTGATAATAAATGGAAGGTTTATGTATCAGGCTAAATGGTATTGGAAAACTTGAATGGTTTAGAGATGGTTCTTGAAAAGATTAATAAAATCACATGCAGCTCATGAATTTTTGAATAGTAACATAATAATAAATAGATTTAATGGACATAAAGAAATTTAAATCAGAAAAGAAATATGTCATTTTTGCATTATTTCAAAATGCTAAATTGACTGCATTTGTTTTTCGTTAATACGCAAACCAATACATTCAAGAAATTTAATAATTTAAAAATCTATAATGATTTCAGGATGTTGAGAAAGCTAAGAATACAGGATCTGGAGATGAGGCAGATTCATATTCAGAACAATGGCCATCAACTTTAAATGATGAATTGAAGAAAGATGAAGATCCCTCTGTTGCTGGTGTCGACACTGTTCAACTTCATAAGAGATTACAAGAAAAAGATCCTGAATCAGCCAAAAAACTCCATCCTCATAACCGTAGAAAAATAGTCAGGTATTGTTTTTACCAGTATTTGCTTGAATTGCATCAGACTGTCTGAGACTATATGAAGAACATTTATTTTTATAAAAAGTTATATTTTGATATACCATTACTATTTCAGAGCTTTAGAAGTATATGATGTTCATGGTGTAAAAGCTAGTGACATATATAAAATACAACAAAATGAAAGTGACAGTAATCTACGTGGAGTTTTACGCTACAATGATCCTTGCTTAATCTGGATAAAAACTGATCATGATGGTAGATATTGTATTTTACTTGTTATATTAGTGTCATCAATAATATATAAATATATGAACTATACTATATTTCATTATTAATGAACTATATTTCAATATTAATGATTAAATAAATTATATTTCATATAAGATTTGATTTAGAAGGGAGGAGCACATATATAACACAAGAGGATAATTATGGAATTATATTTCAGATTGAGCTATATTTCAGTATTAATGATTAAATGAATTATATTTCAAATTGAGCTATATTTCAGTATTAATGATTAAATAAATTATATTTCAGATTGAGCTATATTTCAGTATTAATGATTAAAAAAATTATATTTCAAATTTGGCTATATTTCAGTATTAATGATTAAATGAATTATATTTCAGATTGAGCTATATTTCAGTATTAATGATTAAATGAATTATATTTCACATTGAGCTATATTTCAGTATTAATGATTAAATGAATTATATTTCAGATTTAGCTATATTTCAGTATTAATGATTAAATGAATTATATTTCAGATTGAGCTATATTTCAGAATTAAATGTAACTATATTTCAGAATTAAATGTAACTATATTTCAGTATTGATCAAGAGATTGAATGATAGGGTTGAAGCTATGATAGAAAAGGGTTTATTCCAAGAATTAACTGCTTTTTATGATAAATATTTTCAACAAACTTTAGATAACAAAAGGTAATGTTTTTTTTTTTATCGATGCCATTGAAATTTCAATTTTTCAATAGCTTGCTAGTCCATATTTTAAAATTATTAATATAAAGAATCTGAATTTTTTTCAGTAACCTATATATCACTTATGTGCTTAGTTTACATCCTCTAAAGGGGAAAGAATTTTGTTTAACAGAATTTTCTGATTCTAGGAACTTAGATTATGAATCTGGTTTATTTCAATTGATTGGTTTAAAAGAATTTAAGAAATATTTAATGATGTCTGAGGAAGAGAAAAATTCAGATAAAGGGAGAGAACTACTAGAAGAAGGTAAATAAGACCCCAATTCATTTATCATGTCAATGTTGGGATAGTTTTGATCTGAATGAGTAACTAAGAATGAAATATCTCAAATTTTCTGTAGAGTCTAGTTATGTATTTTGACTTTGTCGAAAACGTATTATAATCGTTCGGATTATTTTATTTTTTTTTTGTGATTCTTGGATGAGTTTGCAGACAAACTGGTAAAAGGTACAGAAATTCTAAATCTACAGTTGATCTTAGAATGATTTCTATTATCAAATTAAACAAAACCGGAAGTTCTATCTCTGACCGGAAGTGAGAACCGGAAGTTGAGGTTTTTTTGCTTTAGCAAGTTTATTTTCACTTCGATTTTGACCGGATTTTCAGATTTGAAAACTTCAATGTATTTGTCAACTAACAATTATAGGTTTTATGCAATAAGGTTAAATATTTTACCCACGATTTGCAATTCAATATTCAAGGGTCATCGGCAAAAATTTTAGACCATGATTTCTCGTTTAATATAAATGGTAAAATTTTGAAACTTTACCAGTTGATAGGCGATATGATTATAATTTTAGAAAAAATGTGAAAAAAAAAAATTCCACTTCCGGTTTAGCCTCAAATGACATCATTACTGCTAGGTGAAAAGTGAAAACTGTTTTATAAATAACTTTCAATAAATTTTTGATAAAAAAGGTAATTTTGTTTTATCGCGCCTTTTTAAAATTTTCAATTTTTCCCAAATTAGCTTGCTAGCCCTATTTTAAAATTTTATTAATATATAAAATTTGGATTTTTTTCAAAACCTTTTCCCTTAGGCCCTTTTAAATTTCATTTTCTTCAAGGGGATTAAATTTCGTTTTTTAAAGAATTAGTCATTTAAGGTTTAGGATTTAAAAATTAAGTCAAAAATTTCAATTTTTGGGTTTAAAAGGGGAATTTTTTTTTTAAAAAACTTCAAGAGATTTTCTGAGAAGAGAAAAATTGATAAAGGAGATAACTTTAGGAAGGAAAATGACCCCAATTATTTATGATTTTAAAATGGTTGGGTTTAAGTTTTGTCTGATGGGGTCATTGCAAATTTTGAAATTTTTCCCCAAATACTTTTTTGTAAGATTAGTTATTTCTTTCAAAATCCTATTGAAACATTTCATTTTACTACTATTAACAGAAGAGTTCCTATGATATTAAGATTGTTATTATTTCCAGCATGATGTTACCATTCTTATTTTCTTACTATATTAAAACCATGTCACCAAAATGATATTTCAATTTGAAGTTTTCATTTTATGATTTCAAATTTTGTTTTCTTTCAATTTCAAGGAATTGAACTGTTAAAAATAGCTACAAGGCAATATGCTAAGAAACAAATTCGCTGGATTAAAAACCGATTTCTAAAATGTAAGTTACTTATAATTTCAATGATCTTTGTTTCCATGAAGCTTTTGATGAATGAAAAGACAAGGTTTTGATGAATACTTTTGTTTTGTTTTTTTAGGTGTCATATTTTATTAAGGTGCTAAATGATTTTTATTTTTGTATATTTTAGCACCATCTAATAATGTACCTCCAGTATATAGTGTTAATTCTACCAATGTTGACCAATGGGATGAGGTTGTTTCTGAGCCAGCAATGAAAATTGTCGACGCATTCATAAAGGTACATAAATATTTTCTATTGAGCAAGTCAAATTCTTTATAACCTTCTGAAGGCTCATGTGATATGAGAAATTGTACAAAAGTCAGTTGTAATTCTACATGACTCAGCCATCACGCAACAAGCTGATAGACTTGGTTTTATGCAGCTTTAAGATTTGTGAGTAAGGTTTATTCTTTGTATATTTTCAGGGTAACAAACCAGACATCACTCCCGAACCTTACACAGAATTCCAAACAGAATATGAGTATAATGTGTGTGATGATTGTGATGGTAAAGTTTTCATCACTAAATATGAATGGGAAAGTAAGTGTGGAAGGATGAAATAGTTTTATAGCTAGTAAGCTTCTTCACATAATAATTTAAATTATTTCCAATTAGTGGTTGATAGTAAAACATTACATATCAACAAAATCAATCACTTAGATCAATTAATGCTTGAATGATGTTGCTTAAGGATTATTAAGGTTAATGCAGTATTTAATGCAACCTTTAAAGGCTAATATTGTTTAGTGGAAATTCTTCTAAGAAAGATCAAATTTAAAGAAAGTTTTGTATAATTCATGAGTTTTATATCTTTCTGTTATTTGACTGATGAAATTAATTTTGTTTTGTATTTTATCTGAAAATCTTTATTCTTGAACTCAAATAGGCTAATTTGAATCACCAAAACATTTTTATTGTCATTAATCTGAAGGTTGAAAACACTTGAAAAACAGGTTTTAATTTGAATATTTGAGTCTCTACTTTGATTTATTCTCAGACCATAAAAGTTGTAAGAAACATAAAAGAACTGTGGCCAAAAAAAGAAAAAGAGAGAAAGAATGTATAACTAAAAGGTAAGGATATGATATGGTGGTCTATTGGCATTGAATTGCCATTATTATTCTTTCTCATAAAATGTCTTCAATAACACGTATGACATTTGAAATACAACATGCTTAAAAAGTCAAGCTGTTGTATGACATTTGATATACTCAACACTTTTTTATGATTTAATTAATACATTAAAGATACCATCAGAGATGAATTATTAGAAAAAGACAGATTCACAGTTGTATTTCGTGAGCTTTATGTAATAATTAATGGAAAACACAGTCAAATGTCCATTCCAGGTGAGAAAAACTAGTTTTTGTATTAATTTGTACATTGTATTTCAGATCTAAGTTAGATGAAGACAGTTCAAAAGAAGAGACAGAAGAAGTGAGTTAACAGTAAAATACTTTGAATTTGTGATAAATAAAATATTTTTTGTAATAATATTATTGTGCACTATGATATTGCTGTTTAATTTACTACATGAAATTGTTTGTCAAGTCAAACCTCTCAGAGAATTTTTTATTCCCATACCTAAATATAACGTAAGTTCCTTTCAAGCCATAATTCCTGTAAGCACTTACTGCCAGAGTGTTACATAGGCTCTGTCTTTTAGAGTAAACATACTGTAATCAGATGACTTTACCAATTAAGTTCTATCATTTGGGAAAGCAAACTCGAAGAGGGATTAGGTTAACATATTGTTGATCAATAAAATAATTGTTATAATAATCATTTACACTATATATCTTTAAACAATAAGTGAATTTTTCTGTCAAAAGGCTTTCTGGATTCTTAGTAAAGAGATGGTTTATTTAAAGTATTTATTGAACACAACTATAGAGATTCAACAAGCAATACAATAGTGTAAGTTATTAAAGAACTAGCACTATAATAAATATAATAATACAGATACACTACCAGGATACAGTCATGTAAATATCAGCTTTACTTACTTAAATTGTTTGATCTTAGCTGCTTGAGACACTTTTTAAAATATGAAAAATTTAGACTATTATGACCTCCAGATCATTAATTTTGAGATCATCCATGACATAATATTGGTGTTATTGTTAGTTAGCATATAAAATGATAAAGGTGATATCACTTTAAATTATATACTGGTACTGTATATGAACTAATTCCACACGAGTTGTTGAAAAATTTGTTGAATTTAAAGATGGCTTGTTGCATTTTAAAAATCCAGCAATCTATTTTAGCATGTATTTCTCAAAGTATTGTCACTTTGTATTCCTTCCTAATTAGCACTTGTAACACAAACTGGTATTTTCAGTCATTACAATGTCTCTAATTTCAATTGATATTAGTATTAACCTTCCAATAATCAAATATATATATAAATGCAAATAAGGGAACCTATCTTTAAGGAGGACTATGACATGAAATTAGGACTGATACCATGCAGTATATTGTGGTGAATATATTTACAATGAGATAACAGAGATAGAACACAACCTATTCTTATCTAATGTTGATGAGGTCAAACAGTTATTTAAATATAATTTTACACATGTTATAACAATTTGTATAGTATCTAATCTTTTGCTTTAACTTCTTCATATTCACTTAAAGTTATATTCAAATGAACTATACATAATATATTCTGTATCACAACATAGGTTTCTAGTGTACTGAGAATAAATCTGGAGAATGTGTCATAACAAAAGTTAACTTTAATAAGCACTAGTTTATGAACAATACCTTTACAACTTTGATTCCCCACTTTTCATAATTATCACAATAATATATAAAATTTGGATAACTTTTAAAGGCTTAAATAACACTAACTGATAAATATTTTAACATATATACATTTTATAAATTATCACAAATATTATATGAGCAACACTCCAGTGAAAAATACAAACTTTGAAAAACAAATATACAAATTTTAAATTGTATTCTTTTACTTCTCTAAATTTCTCTTAAGTAATTTGTTTATTTTCTCTTTTCAGCTGAAAATTATCTACTCAGATATTGCACTGTCCAGTTAGTACAAGACTCGTTTCAATCCATTTACATTTAGTCAATTTCCTTCCATAACAATGTCATATATTTACAAATCATCAATACATTTACATTGTATTCTATATGTCTACCTTCCACAACCAATCATATATCACATAGGCTACAATGTAATTAATACTTAAAACAGGTGGAGCTTCAGGTAATGTTTGTCAATATGATCACATATTACAATAGATGAGAATATAGACATCAACTAATAAGAGTTTGGCAGTAACAACAATTACCTAGTGAAGATTCTAAAGTAAATGACTAGAACATTCTAGGAGATTAAAAACTCTTTCATAATTTTGATGCATTTTGATCACATCACAAATTGTCTTTCATTCATTCTAACACTTCTTGCATTACCATCCATTCAATTTTGATGCATTATTATTGCTTGGATAAATAATAACTTATAAACTGAATAAATTGATAAAATCCTGTGGAGACAGATTTCTTGAGATACTATCTTCATGTACACATGGGTGACCAAGAGACTGAAAAGATAGATATATTGTATAGAAATACATTGAAGATTCCCTTTTGGGAAGCCTTAATAATCGTTGACTTAGTGTAAGATAGATGCAATAGAATGTGATCGAAGGACAATAATATAATTTCATTTTTTTATTTAACCAAACAGTTTGGTTCGTTATTGTTTCTTAAATAAGGTTACAATTTGACTCGATATGCCTAAACATTTGGCTTTATGCTATCATTGGGATAAATTTGTATGGAGATAAATTATTACCTGCCAGTAAATACCGCCACAACATGAACAAAGGGCTAAATAATCAGCATACAGATCCTTTTTCCCAAATCTCCTAGTAATTAAAAAACAAAAATTGTAACTGTATTTTCATGAGACATTGGCAGCTCAATTTATGAAATCATCAGGGTGGTTAAAAGTGGAAAGTTTGTAAAAGGCAGTGATAATACTGAGCAACAGGTTCTCTAGCAGTGAATTGCTATTGAAGAAGTTACATGGTTTTATGTATTATCAACTATTAAACTAGGCTCACTACGCTTCACTACTACTACTGAGAACAGTATCCATAACAAAGGATCTTATTTGATTGGCTGATTTTCCTAGAAACATTCTAAATAAATATATAGGCCTGTATTTATTTATGAATACGTAATTGTCCTCACTTTGTATTACCCTGACCTTGAGATTCTATGACGCAAGTAACAGCTCTGATGCAGCCTGTTATAGTAAGGACAGTAAACATTGCACCTGATATATCTAATACCTCTCCTTGAAAAAGTTTTAAATACAAAATATCTTACTTATAACAACGTTTATAAATATACTGCCAATCAATCTCTTTTTCTTCTAAATGTTCAGGTAGAAAGACCAATATTTGATGATTATCAAAATGGAAGAAACAAAGTTGTTGCCACAACCAGTGCTCTTGTGACATTAAATGTAAAGATGTAGAAGACATTCCAGCTCTCACAATATCTTTATGGTCAACTATACATGACAAAATACATCGCACACAATCTTCTGGAAGATCTGTAAACTTTGCTTTACCATCTTCATTCCTCTGGAATTAATAAAATATAAATGAAAGGACTCAAAATGAAGAATTTATTGTTGTATGTATGTTAGATTCCTGGAGACAAGATCATCTGGAATTTATTTATTTTTACATCCTTCATGATTCTGATCAAATCAAGACAGTATGGCATCAAATAATATAAAACTGAAGATGCTTGAATCATTTAATATAATATAATCCTTTATTGTTATACAAACCTGTTTGACTTGGAATTCAGATATTTTATTTTGCATTTGTGCAACTGCTTTCTTATGTTTTGTCCATAAACAAGCGCTGCCGATGTGTTTGTTTTCACCTTGATTAAGGGCATTATTTGCTGCTTTCAGGAGATCTCTGATACAACCGGTATTATATTCTGTTTTTAAAACTGAAATATCAACATAAACAATGTAATACAATAAAAATACTGCTCAATTCATTATTTGTAGAGTACTATAGAAATATTACAGACCGTATCAACATGAGTTATTTTTAGGTTCTGTATTAATATTTCTAATGATCCATTTTCAAACATTATGAAGATTGTCCATGGATATCTATGATAAGATTTATATTAAGAAAAAAGATTAAATCAAGAACATTTTTGCTTTTGGATAGGAATTATCTACATCAATATGGAATCAGATGATAAATAATCATGTTTCATAATATTAATTTTGATCCAAATTTGTATTATTAGAAATACACACCTTCATTGGAGAAAGCTTCTAATATTGATATCACATGTTTCTGTGCAGTTCCACTTAAACCAGTAAATTTCTTATCAAATATAAGCTCAAGCAACTGAAAGTTAAATAATATATTTCAATAAATGTTGGTATAATATTAAATCTATAAAGGCCATGTCCAATTCCAATCTCTGAAATTTCTCCTTGATATTAAGGTTATAAGCATTTCACAGGTCTTTCAGTTACAATAGACATCAGATATAAAACTTGAAATTAAACAATTCTACTTTTAACTCACTTTTGCTACAAAATTTATTCTCTGGATGTCTTTTACTGCTCCAGCCACATCCAGTCTTATTAATGCTTCACTTAAACATGTTAGCTCTTTTTTCTGGAGTACAATAACACATTTATTGGAATACACGGACAAATTTGCTGTTGATTTGGGGTATTTGAGTCATTTAGAATATAAAATGGAATAAAAAATTCATTTGGAATATTTGCATTTGACATGGAATTTGCAGTCGATTTGAATAATGCAGTTGATTTTGGGACAACTACATTGGACAATAGGGGTCAAAAAAGCAAATGTAAAAAATAATCCATTCTGTTTTTATGAGCAAAGTTTTCCTCTTAGCTTTTTATGACTTTTCTATTGCCGAGAAAGGCCAGTATACAGACAATACAAGCCTTTTTCAATAAAAGTCAAAGTCTCCTGAAATAATGCCAAATTTATTTTGGGAACACTGTTGGAAACAATAGTACATGTGTCATGAGAATACTATGTTATGTTGAGATTTTCTCACATTTCAAATAAAAAGAAATGACTCTAAATCTTTTACACCTAGGAATATTACTTCTTACAATGGACATAAAATATGAAGCCCCAAATTTGGTCAATATGATAAATATATACATAAGATGGACTTACCAGGTGCAATGACTAAAGAACAGAATCTCTTTATATATGACAATCTATCCATGAACCTAAGTGTTTTTTGCAAAATGCTTCTAAGCTTGTTTCAAGATTACTTTTTCATTGCATTTTTACATAGTTTAATGTATTATTAGATCATAAAGGGAGTCAGTTGTACAGTTTTGACACCAGGTAAGTCCACTTAATGATCAAGACGTATTTTGGCCAATTTCAAATTTCAATATCTTGGGTCATCATAATGTAAAGGTGGTCCTCTAGTTAAAGACTACCAAATATATATATATATACCTCTCTTGTCATGGCTCTATTATATAGGATATAGGGCTGCCTTCTACCATAGATATTATCTTGATCTGACTTAATATCTAATAAAGCTAAACGTATTAATCTGAAATTGGATGAAGATAATCTTTTTATCTTAGAGAAAGGCAAGTATCAGTGCTGTGTACCCTGAGTAAAATATCTTGTAAAATTCAGAAAAAGTCTACATGCAGTTATCTTATATATTACAGTGACATGATAAAATAACAATTGCTAAAATATGGCCATCACATCACAACCTGTTATTGAAGCAGCCATGATAACTATGTAACTGACAATCTGTGAATGGGTATTGATTGTTTTAAATGGAGAGTTTAAGAGTTGTTGACTGAAGCTAATCAATAATAATGTTGTTATCATTTTTCAGGACCATTTACCTAATTATTAGAAGTTATTAAATTAAATTTGCACATAGCAACTGCAAAATAATTGACTATAAATAAATCTTTTTCTTAAAAATCTTACACTTTTTCCTAGAAATAGAGATTTTGTCATAAATTGACCCAGAAAAATATCGAGAAGAGACTTTACCTTGCTATCACATTTTGGTTTAAATTCTCAAATACTTTGACACGCCATAACTTAAGTTTTTCCCATCCTTCTGTAGTTCGAACCCATTGATCACCTGGTGAACGCCAATCTCGACCAAGAAACGGCATTTTTTACTTCAAATTGTCACAAACCTGCTCTTTGTCAAGAAATATTGCGTACTGTTTATAAACATATGTAAATAATGTTTATGTGTTCGGGTTAAATTATTTCTAGAAATTTGATTGGCTGAATGTAGAGTTATCTATATTTTGATTGGTTGATTATTTATAGATTATAACGAGACCACGTGCTTTTGTTTACATCCATCAGCTGTGAACTTAAGTCAGTTGAAACAAGATTCACCATCTTCATTCTCTTTTTTCTCTCTTATTCTTTTGTCAATATTTGAATAACTTGCAACCACGTGTTAAATTTCTTGTTGAAATCAAGGTCAATTAGAACAAAATAAAATGTTTTCGGATAGTGCAGGCTACATAGACGACTATTTTAAACTATGAGCAAGTAAAATGACGTATTCTCTAAGAAAATCTCATCTTCTTACCACTGCCAATTTTGTATATAAAAGGAAGACGCAATATCTTATCTGTAATTCCTGGCACAATGCCGTATTCCTGTAGCTACCTATATAATGCCAATTGAAGAAGTACTTGGTGGAATATATTACCTGATAATTGGCAACAAAAAGTATATAATTAAAAAATAATAAAGAAGATTTTCTCGGTCAAATTACGTACCTAAAAGACTTCAGTAAACTGAATTTCATCCTTTATGCTTCATTCTACAATACAATATTATTATGATATAGTATGTTATTAAAGTTTTAAGGGTTTCTATAGAGAAATTTTCATTGAGGCGTTATCATAGAATAGGGTTTACAACCTTGATTTCTTCTCTCTGTAGAAAATGACTATTTATTGGTTGGTAGATGACATGTTAAGGAAGTTGTCAACTTATCAATGGGCCTGACTTCCTAATACTACACACATTATAAAGACATTTCCAAACACAATCCAATAACTCAATCTGAAAAAATAAAATGTATTTCCGATTGTGTTAAATTTATTCTGTCCCGTAATTAACTCAAATGTTGAAATGTCCATGCAACACCATGGATAAAAACCTAACTCTTCCATAGCGGTCATTAACTCGAAATATGCATTGAGTCATAACAGTTTGACTGAGATGTTATCATTGTGCCCAGCCTTATCCAGTTTAACCAAACTAGGATAAAAAATGTTGTCTTATCAATTCTCAAAGGCAAATTTTGAACGTTTTGAGCCTTTATGGCATGAAATCAATAGTTGCCAAATTAGTAATTAACCGAGACCTTATCAATACCTCATTCATGCTTTCAGAGATTCAAAAGGAGCCGATACAAACTGTAGTCGTTACTACAAAAGGCAAATTCGACGTTTTGAGTCCTGAGTCAATGACATCAATTCAATTATTGCCAAACCAATACTTAACTGAGATCTATCAATGCATTATACATATACTTACAAAGTCTTGTTAAGATCGGTTAAAGACTGTATTCGTGTCACCAAAATGAAGGGACGAACAGAGTCGACGACAATATAATAAAGGTCCATATTTCAATGCGTGCGTATTAAATATGTGGTTTCTTGTGGCACTCATTGTAGGACAGAGCAATTAAATTTGAGTCATGGCAGTTGAGAATGCAATATTCATAGTCTTGCTTAAGTAATAACCTTGCATTTTAATCATCACGTAATTTTTATGTAATCTATACCATATACCCCATTTTGTTGACATAATATGAATAAATATCCCTTTATCTTATTTTGGTGAGCTGTTGTCGGTCAGGGGTCAATAGTGTATTGGGTTGTCTATATAAGAGCTTAACTGGGGCAAGTATCTTATTTTCATAAACACAGCTAGACAAAGAACAAGTCTGAATAGCTATAGAAGGTGAGCCTTATTTTTGATAACATGGACACCTAAACCTAAGAAAATTCATTATTTTGACGGTATAAAGCAATATCTTTAAATATATTCACATTATGGGTTAATTTTGCAACATTTTATGTATATGTAGTCAAATTGTGTCCTGTTTATTATGATAATTATATTTCAGAAAACTGAACGTTTCAACTAGCCTACGGGCTCTCCTGGCCTGTATTGTGCTTACATGCATCTTGGAATCAGATGCAGCTCGACCAATAGGGTTCTGTGAAAGACCTGTCCCATTTACAATCCATGGAGTTAGTCCCATGCAAGATGGATATGGTCGAGTAACTTTGGTAGCACTTTTACAGGCCAGTTGAGGGTTTTGTATTCACCAATCTTCACTGTAAGTACTTTAGCTACAACTTTATATCATAGTTTTCCACGTTTCTCAAAATATGATAGGGTAACAAAGTTCACATTCAGTGAACCATCTAATCGGTCTTCCGGAATTAAAGAGATTTTAAATAAGTTTCACATCTTTTGATGTGTATCAGGGACAATGGTAACATCATTTGCAATTTAGATATTCAGTCTGATTTCTGTGTTTCTTTCAAAAGATCTTATATTATCATGAGAATCTTTTCCGGTAGTGGCATTAAAATAGCGACATTATAAAACACTTTATTGCACCAACAAAAATTATGTCTGAAATGTGTAACGGTGGAAATTGATCCTATCAGAATCACATACACACTTGAAAAAAACAGAAGAATGGTAAAGTTTTGTGACAGTTATTAGTAAGATTACTAGATTAGAGATTTTTTAAAACTATGGTTGTGCCTAATAAAGAAAAGTAGTAACCTATAACGAAGCAGAATCAAAAAGCCCGATTGCAAAATATCGCTCAAATCCGATCATTTCTAAAGTATAGAAATATGAACTTGTTTCTATTATTCCAGATTACAAGCGTTGAAAAATGAGTTAGCTCTTGAAAATAAACCAGACGTCAACTTTTTCATCATCAATGGCGAGCAATCTCAAGAATTGTTAGGACGGTTTCCACCCATCGAGATCCCAATTTACCAAGATACTGAAGAACTAGGGCTCTGGAGGACGGTGTTCGCTGGAAACAAGGACGATTTCATCATCTTTGACAGGTAAATTAAAACTCTAGACACTGTCTACGCTTCTGGTATGACACATCAACTAGAATATCTGTAAAGAGATATGCTTCGCTTATTTCCCCATACTTGCCTTCCTGGCTGATCAAAATTACTTTCAGCTGTCCGTATTATCCCAATCGCCCGCAAAAGGTGACAATAAATGGAAATTAATATAAGAAAGTTCCGTCTATGATATAAGGATGTCACTCGGGGAAAAGACATTTTGTTAATATCTGGTTTAATCGATACGTTATCTTGCTTTTGTCATTACGTATTTTGTAGGTGTGGTCGAAGGGTGTATCATATTCCACTACCCTACAGCGATCTACGGTTAAATTACACCAGATATGCTTTAAACTTGGTTTATAACAGGAGAGTCTGTGGTGAATGTAATTCACCTTCAAACTATATGGACAGAATGATGGGAGATCAACCAGCTTCTACAGATGTTGCTGAACACAGTGATACAGTCATGCAGTCTGATACACACCGGAATCGGAGACGACACAGGCATGGCCATCACCAGGACAGAGATATGTGATCCTGACAGAGTTCTGAACCAGGAGTCATCCACAGACCAACACACAATTGCATCTGTCCTTACGAGATCCATCACAGGCGATGTTCTTGACAAAATGAAGAGGTGTCTGGTAATCCCGTGCGTCTAATTCGATGCACTTGTAGAAAACCACCACCAACTGTCCAAGAAACATGCCAATGTCAATCCTGTTCCAACAAGATCACCAGAAGACCTAACAGAGTGAAAGCTTGACGACAAACCACATCCTGACAATGACGAAGACGAACGGCATTCACCTTACCTTCACAACCACAGAAATCTTGACAGTGTCCTGTTGCACATCGACACAGATATTGTCACTGTCCAATAAGTTCAAGTGAATGCCACTGCAGATTTCATGTCGGGATGTGCAAATGACCAACAGCTTAGACTCATGATCCATCTATGAGTCCTAGGAGCATCGTTACTAAACGTTATCATTTTTCAACCAATCCAAATTTTCAGAGCATTTCTCAAGCATAGACAAAACATCGTGAAATTAGAGCCATCGTTGTAGTTTAAGGGTCAGCATCAATTAGTGCTAATTGTAGTATAGGATTTGTACCGTTTTCTCATATAATCTCCTCTTGTTCCTGAAGTCTGATTTTCATACAGAAGTGCTCAGAAATATTTGAAGTCTTCAGAAATATCAGATATTGTAATGATAGTGACCAGATAAACCGAGCAACATTCTGTAAACTTGATGCCAACTATCTGGGTTTCTGAAGAAGAACTTTTGTACATAGTTATGTGTATCTTTTTTTTAAATTCACAAATGAAGTGTTTGATTATGTAGTTTTGTTTTTAGTGTTTGATGTTAAAGTATAGATTATGAGTATATTTAGAAATAAATAATGATAATTAAAATCAGTATGAAATACACTTTATTCAATAAAATAAAAACATAAAAAGTACCAACAAATTTAAAACTTAATACTTAAAGTAAAACCAAGAGTACTTTGACTATGGCAACATGTCATAGATTGCCATTGGAAATGAGTAAAATGAAAAGTCATTTGTGCTTTTTTACTTTTGGAACCAGACAGTTGTATTGCAATCAGATGGGAAAAATATAGAATTAGGTCATTAACTTATAACAGTTAAGATGACTAAATGAATTCTTAGCAGACTAGTGTTTTACACATTCTTTACATACATCTTGAACACATTATTACATTATCAACAATTAAGGCACATACTAATGATTTAAAATGAATATAAAGCAATTACTATGCATAGATATTTGATATGATATTCAATGGGATACATGTAACAAAGCCTATGTGTAAAACTACAAACTTTTTAAACTATCCTCAGAACAGTCTAGAATGTCACTTTCTATCCCTCAAGAGCTGTCTTGCATCACTTTTCCTTATCTGTTTAGAATATAAATTAAATTTGGCACAAGAAACAGATCAAACTTTCAAGATTGTTGTGACTCTTGACCTATAAATTGTGGCAGATCAATAATCACACTTTATAACTCATCAAAATAAGCATGAGAGCTAATTTTATCAACAGCTTCCTTTATTGGTTTATAAATATCTTCAACTGGAGACCATGGTCCCCATTGGTTTAACACTTGACCATTTTCATCAATTAGATATTTCCAAAAATTCCAATTCGGAGCTGCCCCAGATCTTCCTGAAAGAGAAGCAGCCAATACTGAACTATAGTGCAGAAGTTGTGTACAAGTTGCTTTTGTAGAATGTCACTTGTCAGAGTATCAATAAGCCAATTGGATACAAAAGGAATGCCAAGTTTAGTATATTATTTTTTCTGCTCCAGATTGGCTCTGATTCATTTAATTTAAACTGTCAAGGATTACCTTCAGTTTGTAGGACAGTGGATATAGGTTTATTTGTCTTATTTATTGCCATTCTTTTGACCAAATACTATGACTTTTATGAACCATTGTGTTTGACATATTTCCTCCTTACATCAGTTGCTTCTGTCATTTACATCGATATGAATCTAAATTCAACCTACTTTGCTAAATACATTTTTAACTTTTAGTCATATAAAATGATACACATGTGGACATTTGAGTCATTCATCAATTACCAATAAAATTCAAAGGATACTCACGTATAAGGTAATCCCAAGGTTCTGATATATGTGGAGGCAGGACATTGACTTTATCAAATATGGGGAAATTTACATGATATTTCTCTCTGGTAAACTTGATTATATCTTCTCTTGACTTAAATTAATAATAATTTTTAATATAATAATCAAAAATGAATATAAGTACTTGGTCAAAAACACTGCCAGGGAATACACACATATCTTAAATATTTCATTTACCAGCTCCATTTCAATTAGCTTCTGCTGCTCAACACAAAATGTACAGCGATATATGTTAATTTCATGGTCTTATTGGCATTCTAACATGTTGTTAACTCTTTATTTCCTATTGGTGAGAATAAGGTACGAAACACAAGGTCATGGTCCAATCTAACATTTAGCCTGTGGGGACAATAGGTATGCTTTGTTGTAGGGTACTTAGTACTTAGTGTTTAAGACCACTTTCTAGCCATCGTAACTTGAAAAAATCTTCTTCATCCCAATGATGATGATAAATGAAACGGTCTTGGGTACTTTTAAATAAAATTATAATACATACACCTGGTTCTTGATTTCCAAACTGATTACATGGAAAGGCTAGAACTGTAAATCTATTCTGTTTACCAAGGACATTCTGTAACCTTATTAAAGTCTTATAATGATGGTCGGTATAACCACATTCACTAGCTACATTCACTACCAATGTTACCTAATTAAATATATAATTTTAAGTAATTATAGTAAACTATAGTGGAATGAAAATGTAATTCTACTACATGACTTTAGGCTAATTAATTGATGGCTGCAAGAAAACGTTATCATACTTCAGAGGGTACCATGTTTTTATTTGCAAGGACCTGAAAACATGAATTTTTTGTTATCAACAGTTCAGATCTGCATTAAGTATGAATGTTAAACAATCTAGAAGTGTGTAGCAGTCAACTATTCACACAAATTGTGACTCAAATTCACTTTGTTGCAATACAAAGTTATAAAACCTCAACAAAATGTGATCAGTTAAATGCCTAAGGAGTGACCAGCCCTCTAATTCTGATTAAGTCAGTTTAATTAACATTGTTTGAAATGAAACAATAGGTCGTACCATGCCCCTGTATCTGTCTAGTGGCACTTTGTTACCGTGTATGTCAATCGCATCAAAGTCATAGAAATCATCATGTTCTGGAATATTGGCTGCATGGTAATTATGAACAGTTTCATCAATTTTCAATTCATGATATGGATCACTATGAACTGAAGATTGCGGCGTCTCTGATGATAGGACACCGTAGAGTTGGATTAGATATAAAGAAGCAATCAATTTGCAGTTAATTAATGTTTTAATCTCCATTTAAATGGCTATCAAAACACTTCGTATAATTAAGATTGTTTTGTAACAGTTATCACTGCTGATTCAATCAGGGGGCACCATACTGTATGAACACTTCACGTAAAATACCGTTTTTTCACGCATTAGTTTGTTTAACGAGATCTAGCAATTGACCAATCAAATTACTAACTTTAATCAAGTCAGCCAATCACCGGACATTAAATTAAATGGTGACGAGATCCGAAAATCATAACCTGCACGAACTTGTCAATGATAACAAAAACATTGAATTTCATTCTAAAGATATTGTTGCAAATTGTGATAAACCGTGAGTATTATTCTCTAACCTTTTAGTGTGTTACAGTTGACCTGATTTAGCTGATAGGAAGGGATTCCAGTCCGCATATCAGAACTTTTCTCAAATAATAGACATTCATTGATTGTTTTTTCAAAATCAAAGTGGCAAACTAGGCTACTTCAATTGTTTGATGTAGGCCTAGTCTAGTATCTACACTTTCTTTTTAAATACCAATATGCAATGCAATCAAGATTTCTGCTATTTACAATGCAAGAAAAAACCTTTTTGAACATTTATATTTTGAATACAGATCTAGGCTAGTATATGTGGGCTTTTATGGCAGACTGGACTGTTTTCTACTTGCTCTAGACTCTAGGTAATGTTTTGATTCTAGATTGTAGCAATAATCAGCAAGTCTCACCAGATATGACAGGTTGTGAGTGTGAACAAGACTCTTAAGTGACCTAAGTTTAATTTTATCTTTGAATTTCAGGTCATGTCCCACTTTAATTTAGAAAATGAGTTGAATAATGCTTTGAGGATGGATGCACCGTTAACAAGAGCAATGCCTGCTTCTAGAAAAGGCTTAAATGATTCAGAGTGTAATGCTTCTTTGAATATGAGTATGAAGACTCCTAAAAAAGGAAACAAGTCATTTAGTGGTTCAAAAACACCATCAAAATCTAATGAATCCTTGAAAAAGACACCCAAATCTTCAGGTATACATGTATTACATTTAAAGTCTGGTAATTAATAACAACAACTAAAACATGGCACAATAGTAGCCAAATTGTCTTATATTTAATTCGATATATTGATTTTATAGCAATTACTTAGCTAGGTCTTACAAATGTGACAATCAGTTACCGTAATTATGTAGAAAGAAAGGTTAATTTTTACAGGACATTTCATATCATATTCAATGTCAAACCAAATGGATGTATATATTTATATCATCTTTGTTAACTAACACTGTAAGACTAAGACAAACATGATGAAAAATGACCAAAGCCTGTCTTATTCTCCAAAAACTCTTCCATTATCAAGATATTGAAAGTTGTTATTTTAATGGCAGGTAAATATGGAACGCCTGGAAATAAAAATAGTCGTACACCTGGTGGTGACAGATTTATACCTAACAGAAGTACAACACAATTTTCTGTGGGATATTATAAGATTATGAAAGAAGAAAAGGGACCAGATGAAAATGAAAATTTATTGAGTCCATCAGAGAAAGAATATAAAAGAGTTATGAGTGAGAATTTGAATGGAGATGCTCTGAACAGTAAAATCTTGTCTTTCAAAGCTAAAGCACCAGCAGCTCCAGAAAGTAAGAATTTTATGCGCATTTAATATGGTAGTTTTTATAAGTCATATTTTGGTGCACTATCAAATTTGCTTATTCCCAGTATAAAGAGGAACATTTGTTCAGTTATCAATGACAACACTTTGCTGACTTTTGTTCTCGATTTCTTTTTAACCCCAACTTCTCCAAAGTTAAATCACACATGCAGGATGGAAGTTCAGAATGTGTTATGTTTAAGCATATTTCTATTGAGTTTGGTCTTCAAATTGTGCCAAAGCTATCAAACATTTGTGTGCCATGTTGACCTTATACTAATGTAAAAATTGTATGCAAAATGTTATATTTTGATAATATTAATGTGGTATTTTACAGGCTTCACCAATAATATGAAGGTATTATACAGTTCATCTAAAACACCTTCTAGTGCTAAAAAAACCTTACGACAGATACCACAAGTTCCAGAAAGAATATTAGATGCTCCAGATATTATGGATGATTATTGTAAGTTTGAAACTTCATTACACTTGTCCTGAAATATTGAGATTCAGGACGGAAACATTCAGCATGTTCCATACTATTTTATGTCCTTCATAATTGAAAATTAAAATTATAACAAAAAGTGTATTAAAACAATTGAAACCGGTATATGAAAACTTGCTGGCATTGAAGTGTCATTTTTGGACTAATTTTTAAACAATCACTAAAATTTATTTTTGAATTACCGGTACTTAGTATTGTTATTCAAGTACATCTAATTCATTTGTTATTCCAGATTTAAATTTAGTTGACTGGTCATCCAATAATAATTTAGCTGTATGTCTTGGTGGTGCTGTTTATTTATGGAATGCCACATCAGGAACCATAACTCAGTTAATGGAAGTGGAGAATAGTGAAGAATATATTGGATCTGTAGCCTGGGTTAAAGAAGGAAATTATTTAGCTATTGGCACCAGCACTGGTGAAGTTCAGGTAAATCAATACTTTTAGAGTTGTGTCTTTATTTTAAGCATAATTGAATGCAACAAATGGAAGGTTTTGCAAGTACCTCTTTATTAAATTTTCCGTTGAAAATTAAATATTTAGTAACCTTTCTATATTGTATCAATTTCTATAATTATATACTTAAGTTATGGGATGTGGTGGAACAGAAAAGACTAAGGAATATGGCAGGCCATTCAGCTAGAGTTAGTTCTCTATCTTGGAACTCTCATATATTGAGCAGGTAATTAAAATTTTTAAATTACCTAGAAGTAACTTAGTCAATATCAACTGTCATGTTGATGTATAGCCTACTCTATTGTTATTCTGAAGGAATGATAAAATTAGTTTCAAATAAAAATGTTGTCCTTGATTTCAGTGGTTCAAGAAGTGGTAATATTCACCATCATGACGTCAGATTACCACAGCATCATGTAGCCACACTAGCTGGCCACAGTCAAGAAGTTTGTGGTGTTCGTTGGTCACCAGATGGTAGATATCTAGCTAGCGGAGGCAATGATAATATACTCAATATCTGGTCCTCACAATTTAATAATTTACCACAAGATAATCAGCCATTACATGTCTTCTCACAACATCAGGCAGCAGTCAAGGTAAATTGATTATATTTCATACATTGAAAATTACAACATGAGATATGAATAATTAATCATCTTATGGTATCCTGACTAGCGCCTTGTTTCTGTTTGTCTATTGGCTTATACCAAAAAACAGTGCATGTATTTTTACCCAGTGAACTAGGATTTCAGTGATTATATGCTCTTACATTTAAGCTTTTAAAGCATATGTCACTTGATAACAGCTGCTTTACAGGTCAATTATGGTTAAGTTTAATTTAGGAGTAAATTTATTTTTCAGGCCCTTTCATGGTGTCCATGGCAACCAGGTTTATTAGCTAGTGGTGGAGGAACTGCCGACAGACAAATCTGTTTCTGGAACTGTAACACAGGCACCCTTCTTAATAGTGTAGATTCAAAATCACAGGTAATTCATTTATATAATTCCCTTTTAACCTTTCTGCGTTTCATTAATGACAATAAGATGGACAAAATTTTGAAAATCAGACTGCTTCATTAAACTTGTATTACTTTAAGTGTAAACCTTATTATTCTTTTAGCACTCTTACTAGTATATGATTTTTAAAACTGTATTTATTTTTGTATGCAAATACATGTATAACTGTTTATTCTATCAAATAATAGATAATAAATAATAATATTATAACTCGACTATTATTCAACATTTACAGGTGTGTTCAATATTGTGGTCTAAAGAACATAGAGAGTTAATATCTAGTCATGGTTTTGCACAGAATCAGTTAACAATATGGAAATATCCTGCAATGTCAAAAGTTGCTGATCTCACAGGTAAATACTATACCGGTACTAAATTGACCAAAAAAAAAAACACCTATCCAAAACAAAGATACAGTCCACAAAAACCCACATGGATTAAACTGAACAGTTTTTCATTTTCATGAATGTTTTTTTCAAGCATATTTAAAGGGGAGAAAGTAAATATATTGCCAAACATTATCCTCAAATTTGATTACCATTTTTAGGTCACACAGCTAGAGTTTTACATATGGCTTTATCACCTGATGGTACTACAGTAGTATCAGCTGGAGCAGATGAGACATTACGATTATGGAAATGTTTTGAACATGACGATCAGAAGAAGAAAACCACAAAAACAGCTTCTAAAGACACAGCAACGACATTCCGTAAATCTATGATTCGATGAGTGGATGAAGTCTTCAGTTTGTGCAATGGTGTTTTTCCTTTCAGAAATATTGAAGGGATTGTGCCCAAAGATTTTTTTTCTAAATGTGTAAATTTATTACTTGAGACTTTTCTAGACAGCTACAACACTAAATTGCAGAGATGTTGAGTTAATTGTATAAATTATGTGTTACAATTTTGTTATGTTTTTGTTTATCAGGTATCTTTATTGTTTAATTTAGATATATTAGGGGTAGTGTAGTTTATAGATAGTCACTAGTTAGTTCCAAAAGATATTGGTCGTGTTCTTAAATTACTAATAAAATGCTTTAACTTTTTTTATTTTGAAAAAAAAACCCACCATTTTAGTGAGATCTAATTTTAGCTGATAGTGGTCAAATTGTTTTCTTTGATTTTATAACATAAGTGCTTTATAAATGATAGTGTCTATATTATGTTGAAATAAAAGATTTCATATTACTTGGTCAATCCCATCTTTTCCATTTTGATACAAATAACAAACCAATCAACAAAATAAATCTTAAAATAAGCCAATATCAGCTCAAAATTTCATCAAAATTTAGGCGGTTTGATGATTGCCATACATATAATTTATAAATATATTGTGCAACATAATAAAATTAAGTGAAAGGAAAATTTGGCAAAATATTGAGTTTAGAGCTGCCACTATAAAGATGCGAAGCTGATTGATCGCTACTTAGAAATCATGTCCTGCAGACATTCACAACGCACGTTCAGTATATTGAGAACTCTAAAATCACACAGAAGCTCACAAGTATAGATCCCAGTTACTGTGAATAATTTACAGTCTTATCTCCCTTCTATTAGTTTATCTCGAGCTATCACAGATTCATCAAATTTTATCATAAATGTTGTTCCTTTATGCCAATGTACCGTGACTTTTGCAGGCTGAAACAAAGAAATAATGATATAGATATCTAAATAAATTAAAAATGTTAGCTAAAATCAAATATTTTTGCATAATATTAAAAATTACAACTGCATTCTAATTTAATCTTTGAATGACATTTAGAAGTAGATCGAGCATTAAAATACAAAACTATTATGGGTATACTACTCCTTCCTTTAAAGTGGACCAGGCTTTTTTTGTTTCGGACAATCATCCGACAGCCTCAAACACATTTAATCTTTTGGTTAGCTAATCAGAAATAGTCTACAGAGCTTACCTATGAAATTTGAGCCTTCAAATCCATGTGTATCCATAATTATCCGTGTTTGAAAAATCACAATGACTTAAGAAATTACGAACGTCCCGCCATATTGGAAAACGGTTCGTCTTGATAATCAAAAAGTTATCCTTCCCGTCGTGCAATAGCGGTCATCTAAATAAACAGACTACAACGCATTTTTCAATTGTAGACTTTGTCAACAGGACACACAATTTTCAGACTGACTGGAGACCAGCCGCGTACAGCACGGAAAAAAATGAAAAGTGAAATTTTTTGTTTGAGGCATATTTCAAGGTCTTTTGCGATTTTCTCAGAGCTTGAATATTTCTGAGGACTGTTTAAATGTAACAAAGGCCCAAAACGACCCCTAAAAATGAACCCTGGGCCCCTTTAATATTTGCAACGTTTCAATTCACATACAGGAATCTTTATCAAGCACAAAATAATGCATTATTTTGTGCTTGATAAAGATTCCTGTATGTGAATTGAAACGTTGCAAATATTAAAGGAAGGAGTAGTATATCCATAATAGTTTTGTATTTTAATGCATTCTAATTGTTCAAGGTAGCAAATTGTTCATTTGAAACTGTATCTATGACATCATGGTGGTGCATTACAAAACAATTCAGACACAACATAAGATTTAAATACTTACAAAGTTAGCCCCATTTAATACTGACTCTAATATACCAGCTGTAAAAGCAGCACAATTTAAACTGCCTACAAAAGAAAACAATAAAATAAATAAATCCTGCTATCAGAGTCGGGAAAATTCATTTATTGCAAAAAAGAGGATGAATGATGCACTACTAGTACTAACACAAACTTCTCACTTTACTGAAAGAAATATCAACTCTCAATTGTATACCTTCAATTTTCAATATATATTACTTCAAGATTGTTCTGATATATACAATTTGAATACCTTTAATATTCAGTAGACACATACCATTGAACATATTGGTATTTTCTTCCCTAATTTGAAATTGAAGTTGATATGCTACAAAAAAAATGGTATATTTACCTTTATCCTTTGGCACTGATATAAATTTATTTACAATCGGTTCCTTCTCTATTAAATAATCTAGGGAAGTTAAGGACAAAAACTTTATGACTAGTCTATGCTGCACTCTATGGGAATATCCCCACATTTTATTCTTTTCATTCAGGATCTTTATAAAAAAAATGGCATTACATACTCCAACCTTACAGTATAAGATCATAGCATCTTCCTTATTCCTTAAATGTAGTTCAAGTCTTATACCTTTCTTATTGAAAATCACTTAATATAATGTAGCAACTAGATTGATTTATAAAAGATACATGTTCTTTCATCATCATTTGCCAATTCCAGTTTATCAGCTTCTCTTCCAAATAATGTCTGGAAAATATAGAGGATAAATAAATATTTACAGGTTCTTTTGGATATATTGATATTTGCTTTTATCCATTAGTAGCTTCACAAAAGCTTAGCTTTTTATACCATGCTTACTATGTTAATTGGTTCAGTCATGAAGAATATAATGTATGTAATGAGTGATTCTAATTTTTAAGGCTATGACTTTTTCAGTATCATTGAAAACAACTTTTATGTTAATATGTTAATGTAATTTTGTACTGGGCTTGGAGATGCTATTTTGATCATAGTTGATGTTTACAGGTTTAAGTTTTGGATTTGTTAAGATTGTTCTCAAAATAACTTGAGTGTCATTCCGCTTTGTTCATGAATTAATCTTTTGTTCAAATTCAGGTGAATAATGGCTAAATTTTGTTGGTTTTAGTTAAATAGATTTCAACATACCTTCCAGAAATTAGACTTAATAAATAACAACAAATTTAATAATTTTAATTCTCTTTTGTAACCTTTTTCTCTCAATAATAAAACATCTAATAGATGGGAACCAACATGTTGTCCCAACTCAGCTAATCTAAAATAAATAAATACATACATGGATTGTAGTCAAAGTCTATGGAATCTTATTATTTTACTTAAGTTTGTTGGGGTCAGAGAAAAGGTATGTTTTAATAGTTTAATAAGATTTTTCCAAAAAGAGAGTTTAAGTCATGGGACAAGAATTTTGAATAAGCTTAAACAGGGAAAGAAGTTTGAAGGGGAAAGAATTATTGAGTAAGTCTACACAGGGAAAGAAGTTTGAAGGGGAAAGAATAATTGAGTAAGTCTACACAGGGAAAGGGAATGTCTGATGAACACTAATCCATTTTACAAACATTTCAGCAATCAAATTTGCAAAGATATCTGATCATAAAGCTTTATTTGTAACATGTCTCTGAAACCTTGAAATAATCATGTTACTTTCTGGGCTATATTTACCTATTCTGAAGTTCTGGGACAGTCGACACTCTATTCTGACAATACTGAACAATTTCAGAAAATAGCAATGCAAATGTTGCAATATTCACCTAAAAGAAATATATATATAAAAATAACGTACCGGGCATTCAGGAGATCTGAAAAAATGAAATCAACTATTTAACTCAGGAGAGAATGATAATCAGCCTTTTAACATTTCTAATGAGGTATATTCACATCTCTAGCTAGTATCTCTGCCTAACTAAACAGACTCTCTTAACTCATTTGGAATTATAATTAATATTTATGTTTTGTCAATTTAGAAATTCAAAAAATATATATATCTTAAATAGCTAGGTATTGAAAAAATATATTGAATAAAAATAATAGGATATAGATCTAATATATTTTCTTTTTTTCAATTAATATTTTGAATATTTTTATTTTCAATAAATTTTCAATACCAAAAGATGTTAATGTAAATGTAAAAAAAATTATATTAAGGAAAATTTATTCTAATACAATCAGAACTGTTCTGATTCTTATATTTCAAATAACAGTAACCTAATGACTAGTGTGAGTTGAGGACATTTATTGATCATTCACTTCAGTTCAGTGGAGTAGGGCTTACTGGGAGGTAAACCAAATGTCCGTCGATATATTGTGTATGGTAGTATGTTAAAAGCTTTGAATCCATGAATTATGCTATATTAATGAAAATATTACCTCTGGTTTACCCTTTCCAAGACCTTTATCTAAATTATTTGATTTCTGACGTCCAAGAGAAGCCATTTTGATAGTCTTGATCTCTAAGTCTTATTTTGACATTGAGCGATCGACTGAAAACAGTCTGGAAAAAGACTACAATTTTTCTACCGGAAGCTTAGATTGATACCTTAAAATTTGCGAACTAGTAATCATGAGGAGAAAACGAATTTATTTTTTGGTCCCTTAAGGCATATAACTGTATACAGTTCTATGCTTAAGGGTTACATTTTTCATTCCCACAACTTTATGGCCGCCACCACTTTTACGTTCAAACATGATAATGTTTTCATCCCGTCTTTTAAAGATAGCTTGCCAGGCAAGGTAACATACGCCCACTGGCAGCATTGAATTTGAAAAATAAATTGAGCAATGACTAAAAAAAATTCACTAAATGGATATTGAAGTCAAGGGCAAAAACTCAAAAACTGTTCATGGAAAATCGTCAAATTAAAACTTGACCACTATCTTATCTATTTCAATACTCATACCAAGTTTCATCAAATCTATTAAAAATTGTAGCTTATTTTGCACCCACAAATATTTTTGACGCAATATTACTAAGTCAAGGGCAATAAATCAAAAACCAATCATTATAAAAGTCGGAAATTCAAACTTGACTAATGTCTTATCTATTCTGATGCTTACACCGAGTTCCATCTAAATCTTTTGAAAATAAAAGGGTCTTATTAAAGGGTCTTATTAAAGGGATAATATGCGTTAGAACGAACATAAAATTTTAAGTTCACTCAAATTTGGACAATAACAGTATATATCCATCAGTGGACTTACCTATACATCAAAATCCCTCTAAAATCCGGTAAATCCCCAAAATAAAGTAGTTCATCATAAAACGCTTGAGCCATCCATCAAGCGATTTTCAAATCGTGTAAATATTAAGGGAAGTAACTCTAACATGTGGGTTTTCACGCGTCCTTGACCCCTACTGTTGAATTCCACAATGATGTTTTAGCGTTGATTTACCAGACGCTTTTATTCTCAAACTGAATGGAATCGTCGCTGGCTCACTTTTTTTAAAAATTCCGAATATATTTTTATTGTGGCTTTTTAAAATTTGGTAAAGTGTGGGATGCATACTTATTTAACTAATAGTCAATATGAAACACAAATATAAGCCGTAGGACGAGTGTATTCTAACGCCTATTATCCCTTTAAAACCACAATAGAATCTTGACGCAATTTCACGAAGTCAAGGGCAATTAACTCAAAACAGTTCATTGAAAAACTGTCAAATTCAAACTTGACTGAGGTGTAATCAATTCCAATGATCACACCAAGTTTCATGAAAATCCTCTGAAAATCGGAGGATTTATTGCATCGAAACTAAAATTTTGAAAAGATTTTACTACGTAAAGGGCAATAACTAAAAAACTGTTCATCAAAAAAATTGCCAAATTCAAACTCGACTGTTGTCTTATCAATTCCAATGCTCACACAAGTTTCATCAAAATCCATTGAAAATTGTAGCTTCTATTTTGTCTACAACAAATATAGAGGCAGGGGCAATAACTCCAAAACTGTTTATCACAAAATAGCCCAAATCGAACTTGACTGCCATCTTATCTATTCCAATGCTCATACCAAGTTTCATTAAAATCCATAGATAATTGTAGCTTCTATAGTGTCTACAGCAAATGAATTTTTACGCAATTTTTCCTAGTCAAGGGCAATTACTCATAAACTATTCATCAAAAAATCGTCAAATTTGAACCTGACCACCGCCTTATCAATTCCAATGCTCATACCAAGTTTCATTCAAATGCATTGAAAGTTGTAGCTACTATTGCATCAACAATAAATTTTGACGTGATGTAGATAAGTCAAGGGCAATAACTCAAAAACAGTTCATCAAAAAATCTTCAAATTCGAAGTTGACCGCTGTCTTATCAATTCTCACACCAAGTTTCATTAAAATCCATTGAAAATTGTAGCTTCTATTGTGTCTACAACAAATATAAAGGCAGGGGCAATAACTCAAAACCTGTTTATTGAAAAATGGTCCATATCGAACTTGACTGCCGTCTCATCAATACCAATGCTCATACTAAGTTTCATTAAAATCCATAGAAAATTGTAGCTTCTATAGTGTCTACAACAAATGTTGACGGACCGACAGACCGACGGACAGGGGCAACGACAATATACGCCCACATATTCATGTGGGCGTATAAAAATCTGTTCATTCGATAATTTCCATACATGCATACCAAGTTTCATTAAGATTGGATAAAAACTTTAGGCTCTATCATGGATACAACCCAAATTTGACGCGTTTTTACTAAGTCAAGGGCAATAACTCAAAATCCGTTCATTCGATAATTTCCATTTTTGAACTTGACCGAGATATCATCAATATATACATGTATACCAAGTTTCATTAAGATCGGATAAAAACTGTAGCCTCTATGGATACAACCCAAATTTGACGCATTTTACTAACTCAAGGGCAATAACTCAAAAACCGTTGATTCGATAATTTCCATTTTCGAACTTGACCGAGATATCATCAATATATACATGTATACCAAGTTTCATTGAGATCGGATAAAAACTGTAGCTTCTATTGTGGACAAAACCCAAATTTGACGCGTTTTTACTAAGTCAAGGGCAATAACTCAAAATCCGTTCATTCGATAATATCCATTTTCGAACTTGACCGAGATATCCTTAATATATACATGTATACCAAGTTTCATTAGGATCGGATAAAAACTGTAGCCTCTATCGTGGATACAACCCAAATTGACACGTTTTTACTAAGTCAAGGGCAATAACTCAAAAACAGTTATTCGATAATTTACATTTTTGAACTTGACCGAGATATCATCAATAAATACATGTATACCAAGTTTCATTAAGATCGGATAAAAACTGTAGCCTCTATTGTGGATACAATCAAAATTGACGCGTTTTTACTAAGTCAAGGGCAATAACTCAAAAACCGTTCATTCGATAATTTACATTTTTGAACTTGACCGAGATATCATCAATAAATACATGTTTACCAAGTTTCATTAAGATCGGATAAAAACTGTAGCCTCTATTGTGGATACAACCAAAATTTGACGCGTTTTTACTAAGTCAAGGGCAATAACTAAAAATCCGTTCATTCGATAATTTCCATTTTCGAACTTGACCGAGATATCATCAATATATACATGTATACCAAGTTTCATTAAGATCGGATAAAAACTGTAGACTCTTTTGTGGATACAACAAATGTGGTCGGACCGACGGACGGACGGACAGGGGCGACGGCAATATACGTCCACATTTCCATGTGGGCGTATAAAAATGTGTCCAATGGAAAATTACAATTATCCCAAGAATGGTTTATTTATGCCCTTGTACTATTTGGTCTTTGGACTATTAACAATAAGGTTGCACGTAGCCTACATAGCCTACCGATTACCAAATTCATAATGTCTAGGAAGTACTTCTTAGCCTACTTAGACACCATTCTTGTATCAGGAAGTTTCTAAATGTAGCAAAAGAATCTACACGAGAGAATAAAGCCTTGACAGAAATTCTATGACGCAAAATTATTACGGTACTATTACAGCCTTTCTTTCGATGGCCCTGATTGGCAATATTAGCTGACCTAGCAATCCTTTCAAATCGCTGCATTCGATACAGGAAGTATGGCTATAATCGCGAAATAACATAAGTACGAAGTTATAATCAAAGATATCATATTATATGATATCTATGGTTATAATAGCTTGACGCGGAAATGACTGATTACGTTTAAGATTAAAATTGGTTGAGACCTTAACGGACAATGCAGCTAAAAAATCGAAATTTTCTGTAAATAAATGTTCTAGACTAAATCTTTGATAGAACAGACATGAACTTAATGCCTTTATAATGTCTGAAAAAAATAACCTTAAACTAGAACTGCAATAAACACTTAAATAAACACGGAACATGTTCTGAGACTGCATCAAAGATTTTTTTATTTAAGCTTGAGAGTGACGAACGTTGTAAGAGCCTGGCATTTTCATCAAGTCTAGACGATATCGAGACAAATTGGTTGAAAATATAAATAAAGTGGAGCATAAATAAATTAAACCACAAAACACTATCTATTTTTTACCCGCAGCAACATATGATGCATATTTTATTTCGCATACATCAAATAGTTATTAAACCCCTAGACACTTCCAATACCTTCATCTGATATCTGTTTCATAGTACCTATGCTGTGTCTACCTTTAATCCGAAACTATTCCCCATCATACTCGTGCGTAGATATAAGTTTGAATAATTATACAAAGTTTATGAAGGAGAACAGAAATGAGCAATTGAAGGTAAATGGACAATAAAGCAGACCAGTTACACTATCTAGAATTGATCTCCACCCCGATCAGAACAGGCTCCTTGGGACCTTTACCATCCTCACCCAGTAGTGGCGATAGCCTCTTGAAACTGCACAATTAGACGCCACATGACTAAACACCCCCACCGTTATAACCACCTGTTCAAAGTCACTTACAGTACCACCTTGTTCAGAATCACCTCTATTTCCAATGCCTCCCATTGATACAGAATATCTACAGGCTACCATATTTGTGAAAATGAACTTTATTGCCCCTTTGTTCAGAGTCAGCCCTACAATTATCCTGCCCGAAATCTCCATTGAGCTTCGTAGAACTTCGTTTATAAATTGATCATCACTACTACCACCTCTATTACCTCCCTTTTCAAAATAAATTTCATTCCTATACCTTATTCGGAATCATTGCATTTACGCTTTTTTAGAACATCTATACCATCCTAATTAGAATCAACTTGTTGCCTGTTTCCACCCTATATCTTGGCCCCAGTGTGGAAGTATTTTTCGTCTTGTCCCGACTGGCCTGTCCAACTACCTTGTTTTCAAATCATTTAAACAAACTGTGATACGGACTATCTAACATAATCTGAACATATTCGCCCTTGCAATTCACGAGAAAAGTAAGAAATGAGAAATTATTGAAACGTTTCTCTTCAGAAGAAAATGAGAAACAAATGTGATGATAAAGGTAAAACAATTAGAACGCCTTCATAGTCTAAATATGCAAGATGTGATGCTCAAATAATATATTATCTGTTCCCATTGAAAGATTTTTATAGTGCCGCTTTTTCCTTATTGGTTCACTGGTAATTCATCAAAATCACTAGACAAACTATAGCCAATTGATAAGGTATGATACACAATATTGTGGCATTTCGGTGTTAAGCCCTCTATCGTTGCAATCAGTTGTAGGCTATAGCTTAAGGTTTTAAAGTCTGTCTAGATAAGATTGGGTTATTTCATCATGTGGAGTGTACAGTATAGAAGAAAGAAAGGAGATAATACCTCACCTTGATTAACCCCTACATTCTCTCTTGTAAGAGAGGGCTGACCTGAAAAAACGTCTTTCGGTTCGGATGGGACAATTAACCGAGGCCCCGTGTGCTACAGGATGTGTATGTTAGGGATCCCAGGACGTATGGAAATCGCTATGGAAATAAGAGTACACTAATGCTTCTGTCTTGGCAAAAATTTCCCTCATTGCACCTTGCATGGCGTCGCCCGTCTTCATAAGCCAATTAGGTTTAAAAGAGTAGGATGTAAAACTTCATTCATTTCATTTCATTTAATATAATTATCAAAGTTAATATATTTCTAATCAAATTGGCTGCATGGTAGATACATAAATGATTTTCAAAGGTTGAACAAATTTTCAGAGTATTTTGGTTTCGTTATTCAACCCATAAGATTAGTAAATTGGTTGATGTAGTACATATATCTCCAATTTCACACTTGACAAGCCCCACCAAGCTGAAATGAATTATTGTTTCACCCAGTACCACTATTGTTTATTATTACTATAGTAGTTTTACTAGGTTATCATTTGACCACAGGCTTTTAATAGTAAACCGTCTAGTCAGGTTGGCATCAAATAGAGTGCCTCAAGCCAGAAAACACCTGATATTGAGATCGTGGAATAGAATATATCGTGTCAATGTTCTTTTCATTGGTATACAATGTATTCTGAAGGATTGGAGAAAAAACACAGCCGTACATAATGGAATTAAAAGGAAGCTTCTCCAAGTATTTGGTTCTCAGGGTTAATGGAAACCTGCCCTTCGTTAGAAAATAGCATATCTATAAACGTTGGGAAAAACTGTTTTGCCTACGGACCACTATAACATTAAGGGTTTTACAACTAAGAAATCATCTTACGAAAGACATCTTGATAAAGCAAGTTTGTGTTTAATATGTCCACATATGCTGGAAAAATTCCAAACGTGTTACTACAAACTTACAACTACTAGAAATCCACATGCTTTTATTCTAATCTTAAATCACCCACTTAAACAAATTAATTGATTATATGATATTGACAAAAGACTTTTCAAAAGTGAAACGAGTTTTTGAAAACGAGAGTGAAATTCTATTTCCAAGTTTCAGGTATATATCAGCCAAGCAAACAATGTCTGGGAACTGTTAATAAAACACCTTGGTATTGTACTTGAAACAGGTAGATAACATGGAAAATTGAATAGCATCTGATTGTAGATTGGTTAAAGTTAAATATCAGATATCTTGGTTAAATGTTATTAGGTGCAATACCTGTTGTGTTTTAACAAGAAAAATCGCTGGAGGGCAGACGTGTCGATATTTTAATATGTCTATCTTCTGTTTATTTGCTGAGTTGGTGCACTCATCGAGTTTTATCAGAAGAAAGACAGACAATTAGTGGAAGCGTTAAGATATTGGTGAAAATCTGGTTCTCGTGACTTACGCTCTGCTTAGTTCGTTTAAGATAATTAAATTAGATAATTACTGAATGTAATTGGCTACTTATCATCTTTCATAAGGGATAAATTCAAAACAGGAATATAGGACTTCACCAAGAAAAGTCAGAGTAAAAACTAGACAGGTGCTCGAAGACGACCAACACACGTGGTAGGTAAACAACCTGTTAGAACATAGAATTGGCAGTATGACGTTAACGTTGATAAGACTTGGGAGAGAAGAGATATATCGAGTGTTGTGTCTGTAATTTGGAATGGTTGAAGACAAGGAACGTTATGGTATGCAGTTATCATTACAGGACAGATAGACCGATTTGAAAAATTCCCTATTTTACGTAAAAGGATATAGTATGACCTCTATATACTTTCTACTATTTTTAATGATTAAATTAATGGGAATATCACCATTGGTTAAAGGACAACATGAAGAAAACTTTCACCAAAAACTTACAGGTAAGAAATCTGTTTAATTTCTTCCAGATATTAGTACCAGCATAATCCATTTAGTCTAGAAAGATTTTAAACTCTCTATCTTCAGATCTGCAATTATTTCTTAATCTCAGATTCGTAAGTCAGTTTGCATAATCCCGAAATTTCGATAAATCTGCATAGGCCTACATACTTATTTTAAATAATCTGGTTATATTTTTCGGCTCTTATATGAAAGTTTCAGAACAATTTGTACAGTTAGCAAAGCTAAGTACATCTTCTCGTGTATAGGTTTTGGTTTTCAGTCTTTGTTGTTTTCAGATGATCTACTGAATCAGCTAACTGATTATCAAACTGTTATACCAACGGTAGTTGATGAACAGGGTGACTTTGTCAGCTATAATGTCGGACAAGACAATGTGATACGATCCAGAAGGCGGAGAAGTACAGTGTATTCCAACAATGTCGACGATAAACCAAGCAAATCGAGGGTTTTCTACAAATTATCGGCATACGGAAAAGAATTCAACTTTAACCTAACCTTGAATACTCAGTTGTTATCTAAGAATTTTGTGGTAGAAAATTGGAGTGAAAAGGGTGTAGAAAAAATCCCCAACATCCACGATTGTTATTATGTTGGATACAGTTCCGTTCCTTATAAGTCTAGAGCTGCTATTAGTAATTGCATGGGTTTGGTAGGTATTCAGTAACTCTGACATTTCATCATCTAAAATTGTGATGATATGGCTATATTCATGAGTTATTTGTAAACCCCCATATTTAAAAAAAATTGGATTGGAAAATATTCAATATAATGATTAAAAGTATGAATATCAATATTGCAATATTCTTTCAGCAGTTAACATTTGTTCTTATCGATAAACTATGTAACGTAAAGATTGGAGTCCGAACAAATCGTCTAATTTCTCTCCCAAGTGTATGAATATAACGTAATCAAAATTTGATAACAGGTAAAAGTTTCGGACGATATTTTCGAGATGAAAGTGGTAAATCTATCAGCTGTTTATTTTCGTCTGCTCATCAACATCTGATTTCTGCTAATTTCAATCAGACGTGATAAGAAAACACCCGAATTAATTCAGAAATGCTAGTTGTTACAGTTAAATGCCTGTGGTACTATATTTCACACACATTTTACGTATACTTCAAATTATGAGTTATATAACAGAAATTATTACTTTGTAGCCCGGAACACAAACATTCGCTGCCCCAATATTTAAATGGCCTGATAATCTGGCTTAAACCAAGGGTTCTCAATATAGAGTCAAGATACGAATTATTGTTGAAAAGGGACTTTAATCACCTTCTCTTTACAGCATGGTGTTTTCAGTACTGAAGAAGAAGATTATTTTGTTGAACCACTATGGAATACTACTAGTGAAGTAGAGAATGAAGGTTATCCTCATATTGTCTATTCTAGATCGTCTTTAAAACTTAAAGATAGATTCCTTCACTGTGGTGTTAAAGGTAAGACCTATTTTGACTGTATTATCAGAGCCAAAAGCAAAAAACTTTAAAGAGATAAGCGAGAAAAAAAATATAGTGGCAAAATGAGAACCATTTCAAAATGATTTTTGTCGATTCAGTTATGCATTTTACAGCTATCTGCAGTTTTCCAAAGTTTCATTACTGCACAGCGTTGGTTTGCTGTTCATGGAGATTTCATGATGAAATGAATGAAAAACATATTAACAAATCTAATTTCAGATTACAAGTTTAAAAAATGGCAACGTCTCAAAAATAAAGGACCTCGTATATTCAATGAAGTATTGAAACCAAGAAACAATAAACGTTATCACTATACCTATAAAGATAAGAGTAAAAAGAAAAGAAGAAAACCAAGGTCTGTGAGTAGAAACAGGAATGTAGAAATGTTGGTTGTAGCTGATAAAAAAATGGTTAATTATCATAAAAAGAAAGAAATAGCACCATATGTTTTAACAGTAATGAACATTGTAAGAACAATTTTCCATTCACCCATTCTTAACAATGATAGTTTATTCATGTATATCAAGTTATCTTTAAACTTATATGATATACTTTCTTTTATATAACAAATTCACCAATTAATTATTATCGTTTCTATATGTGTGGCAACGTTTGTTAAATTATCAAAAACATCATAAACCATAAAGGAGGTATTACCACGGTCATATAGTATACCATTTTTAACCGATCCCTTCAAGGAAAATTATGTGCACATACAACCGTACAAATTACTGCAAATGCATACCACCAAATAACCATTATAGAAATATATTCTGTATATTTTGAGGTCAGGTTGCTAAATTATTCCACGATCCAAGTATTGGAAATTCCATCAATATCATTATCACAAGGCTAGTTCTACTCTCAGAAGATCAGGTGGGGTATATTCACATTAATGTTTTTTGATATAAGGAATGCACGTGCATATTAATCTCTGACCATATATGACCTGACCTCTTTATTCATACTATATAATTTTAACTATACATTCTGTAAAATTTAAGATCCACAACAACATTTAAACTATATTAGGATGACAGCCATTGGAGCATCAGAGTTTTAGAGATTTTTTTTCTAAATGATAATGGTAGTGTTTTTGATAATCAACAGAATTAAGAAAAGAATTGCACGTCCATGATAATTTCTTTCAGTCTGGACTAGAAATAAGTCACCATGCTGATAGATCATTAGATAGTTTTTGTAAATGGCAGCAGACTATCAATGGGCCAGATGATGAAGGAGTAAATAGAAATGGAATAGCGCATCATGACAATGCAATACTAATAACCAGGTAAAGTGATTATAGACATTATAGACATTTATGCTAAAAAGTGGAGAATAAGCTATCAATAACATTAAGCAAAAGAATACTGTATGTTGATCGCTCAGTGAAACGCTACCCTTGTTTTATGTAATCATTTCTATTCTTCCTTTGCAGATTTGATATATGCACTTATAAAAATAAACCATGTGGAACACTTGGTAAGAATTGCCTTTTGCTTTTTTTTCGATATCGGTTTTAAATGACGTCAAAAGGATTACCGAAATGCTCAAAAAGAAGATCATTGAACATTATTTCGAAGCATTAAAGCTTAATAACCAACAGCTAATTTATTGATAGGATTAGCACCAGTAGCTGGAATGTGTGAAGAAGATAGAAGTTGTAGCATTAATGAAGACATTGGTTTGGCATCTGCCTTTACAATAGCTCATGAAATTGGTCACAAGTAGGTTATAATATTTCTTTTATGCAAGTTGCTGTTTGTTGCCAAGTTTGCATATTGCCTTAGATCTGACAAATCTGTATTATACAATGTTGTGTTTACCCGAGAATTACTTACGTTAATAACGTTCTTTAATTGATAGTTTTGGAATGCATCACGATGGAGCAGGGAATCCTTGCGGTACTCCTGGACACGAAAGTGCAAGAATAATGGCTGCTCAACTTACTAAAGACACTAAACCGTTTCTATGGTCAAGCTGCAGTAAGGAATACATCACCAGCTTCCTTGAGTAAGTATGCAAGTGGTGTTCTAATTAAGTGTTCAAGGGAAACCTGTAATATTTTACTAGTAATAGGTTTTATTCCTTTTAAATATAAATATAAACCAGACATTAACATCCACTTACGATTGTTATAGGCGAAGCGAAATTGAATTATCGTTCATTTTTTGCAGCTCGGGTAGAGGACATTGTCTTAAAAATACTCCACCACAGAGAGAATTTGATTTCCCAGATCAGTTGGCTGGTGAGCGACATGGTGCTAATGAACAATGTAAACTTCAGTTTGGAGACAGATCCAGCGCGTGTAACATGAAAGTAAGTGACTTCATTTGTCTCTATAACGATACAGATCTATAGGTAAAAGGAACTGTAACTCTGAAGTTAAACCATGATATAATACCCCATTAGTATGGGAGCTATACTCATATACTCATATCAGAACAGACGATTCACTAATACAAATAATTTGGCATTGTAGAATATATGTGCCGAATTGTCGTGTAAAGATAACAAAGGTGAATGTGTTACTAATAGTATACCAGCAGCTGAAGGAACCCAATGTCCACTTACAAATAGGAAGAACGGGGTATGTATATATAGTATACATGGAAATTTAATGATTTAGTATACTGATATTTCAAACAAATTGATCATACGAAACTACTTATTACATGGAAATTTTTTTTAAATGACTGCACGTTAATTTTCTGCTGCCATTTCGATATATTTTAGTGGTGTTATCGAGGAACATGTAGATCTAAATATTTCATACCAAAACCAGTAGATGGTAATTGGGGTGGTTGGTCTGAATGGGGAAGTTGTTCTAGAACTTGTGGTGGAGGAGTGTCAGCTAGTCATAGAAACTGCAGCAACCCACCGTGAGTATAGGGTGACGATAGGGGACTCCTTAGAAATTAAACAAACATAAACTTTAAATTAATAAAGATTCATGAAAAAAACTTACACCCCCTCCCCTCCCCAAAAAAAAGAATCAAGAACAAAAAACATGCAACTTTAGTGTATACTATTGTAAATGTAAAAGAGTTGTAAATACACGAATATTTCAGAGCTCGTCATGGTGGAAAATATTGTACCGGAGAAAGAAAAAGATATCGATCATGTCAAATAAAGGTACATCTCTTAAATATTTGATGTTTGATTTGGTGGGACATTTACATGTTATTTTAAATTAATTTTAAATGTAATCGTTTTGCTTGTAACGTAGATATAAATACTTTCGGGTCATTATCAAGGCTTATATCAATTTCAGCCATGCCCTCAAGATTCAGTTGATTTTCGAGTGGTTCAGTGTCGTAATTCAGACAATGAGACGTTTAGAGGAAGACATTATTCATGGAAACCCTATACAGGAGGTAATAATACGGAATGGCATTGTAATATTGATGTTGTAGTCTTGAAGTGCAGCGTTTATCAGATATCAAATTAGTTGCCAAAAGCCAAAGCTTAGATCAAATCTTGAAAACCATTTCACAACAACTGACATTTGGATAATGAATTAATTGTAATTGTATTACAGGTTCTGACGCTCCATTTAGAAAATGTTCTGTATAATCAATATAAAACCTATTGTGGTATTTTGTGAAACCCATGGTACATGAGAACATCGCTGACACATTGGTACAAAATAATATATCTGCTGGTTCAAATTTTCGTAGCGAATTCGTAGTCAGTATGAAATGTAAACTTACCTTAAACGATTTCATCACCTCGAACAGTCATTATTCTTGTTACATTAATTTGGAATAAGACTGTGCTATCTGATTAAAACCCAATTTAATTTTTTGCAGTACAGGTGAAGCCCTGTGCCTTAATTTGCATGGCCGAAGGTTACAATTTTTACACTGAGAGGAATCCGAAAGTCTTGGATGGTACAAAGTGTTATCCAGATAAATTAGATGTTTGTATCAGTGGAGACTGCCATGTAAGTTGTTTTTACCCACTTTTTTAGTAAGAAAGTTATCATGATATGGTTATTTTGTCAATTGAACTTTTCAAATTCTTATCAAAACCACGCTCTTTCGACGATACGGTTTACAGACGAGTAGTTTGAATTTTTAATAACATTTGAAACTAGTAGTTTATGCCAGTTTTTTTTTATATCAACAGAAAGTGGGGTGTGATGGATATCTAGGATCAACATTAAGAGAAGATAAATGCCGTGTTTGTGGTGGTGATGGTACTACATGTAAAACAATATCAGGATTATTTACTAAACCTTTACCAAAAGGCTGTAAGTCCATAAACGCTTCAAAAGGACAGAAACCCCCTTGTCCTTTACCACGATGTCCGTCCGCATTTCAGAATTTTTAAGATAAAACCTAAGGGTTATCAGATATCTGTACCGTTCCCAATTTCGAATCTAAGAATCTATTTATATGAATTTACCAATCGCGAACCATACTCATCTATTCCAGCATACCATGAAATAGTGAAAATTCCAACTGGTGCGATGAATGTTAAAGTTGAAGAAGCCACATTCTCACAAAACTACCTCGGTAAGTCCGTTTACTTACTCCGATAGTTAAAAAAGACTCCCAATGTGCTAAAAAAATCTGTTTTGAACAAATCTTTCGATGCCTACAAATATCTTTGTACAAATACATGATTTTATATTGTAGCATTGAAGAATGAAGGAGATAGATACTATATAAATGGGGATTGGACTATTGACTGGCCTCGAAAATTTCAGTTAGCAGGAACCGTATTTCATTATGAACGGCAAGACAGTCAATCTGAATTATTAGAAGCTGTTGGTCCAACGAGAGAAGCGCTAGTGGTTATGGTAAGAATTGCCTCCTTTCACCAGCCATTAGTTATTGAGCATTTCACATAATATATGGACCTAAAATGACAACTGAATGGTCAGCATCAATAGGAGCAAGGTGGATAGTATTATGTAAATGAATGTCAAAACTAGAGTATATATCGACGTGCTTTCCAATATATTTGCAGATGTTACTACAAGAAGAAAATAAAGGAGTAAAATATGAATATAATCTAGCATTTAATAAAACCCACACAAATCATGATATATCATTATATACCTGGGATCATTCACCTTGGTCAAAATGTTCCAAGACATGTGCCAAGGGTAAGTAGTACACCTTGATACTTCAGCTCACAAACATTGAATTGGCTCAAAATTGCCACAAAAAAAAAAAAAAAAAAAAGGATGCGGTGAGAAATATTAATCACATTAATGTGTAATCATGGTAATGATCCATATCAATTCCATTTCAGGTTTACACATATCAAAACCACAATGCGTTCACAAAAGAAATTCTAACATAGTTCCCGATAAGTATTGCCGTCCCCAGCCACGACCAAGTGATCATAGAAAAGTCTGTAATCCTCAACCATGTCCTCCCTCGTAAGTAACTACTAAATTATATTATATTGTATATCGATGGTCTTCTCTACTATAGTTTCATTTATAGAAGCAATCTTATGTTTCAAATTACCATTCAGCACATGCAAGCTTACTCTTCGCCGAAACCCCACTACCGATGATATTGATATTTTTGTGTCATATATCAAGTGCTGGATGGAAAACATTTTGAAGAATCGTACGCTCGGTTGTAATGTTGATATGGATCAAGGACAATGCACCTTATACGATCTAGACTTCAAAGACTATTATGCTAACAGCTAAAAATTAATTTTCTCCATTTAACAGTTGGACATACAGCGGTTGGGGTGATTGTAGTCAATCTTGTGGTGGTGGTATACAGACAAGAACTGTTGTATGTGATAGTACAGTTGGAGATGGAGAACCTAAAGAAGTAGTTGATGATTCTAAATGTCTTGAAGAAAAGCCGTCAGTTGAAAGAGTTTGTGGTAAAGTAGAATGTCCCTCAGTTTGGTTTACAGATGAATGGTCTGTGGTAAGAATTTTTGGTACTTCATAACTATATTTTAGGTAATGCTTCTGCGAACCTTAAAATATTTCCTCAACAACTTCCAAACAGACCAATACTTTGGGATACAGGAGGTCAAGTTGATGTATTATATTACGTGTGTTGTAAGAATAATGTATCTTCTAAATCCTATAACTTACCAAGATTATATACTGCTTTATTCAACTTATTGTAGTGTAGTCCAAGTTGTGGGATTGGGGAGAAGAAAAGAAGAGCTTTTTGTATGACCAGTGACGGTAAAACTTACCTAAAAGAAGATAAATGTGGGATCAAAAATAAACCAATTACCAGAAAAATTTGTATCAATAAAGATTGTTCACCTCCGAAATGGGTGAAAGGTGAATGGGGAGAGGTAGGTGAAATAGTTTGTTTATTGTCTGATATGCTTTAAGCTTAATCTTTGCCCTCTAGTATGATCATATGTGTACAGCGAAGATTTCAAGATACGAAGTCACGGTACCATTCTCCACGGAGACGTACAGAGATAATGAATAGATCATCAGGAATCAATGTATGTAAAAGCGGGTCTATGATTATATTCCAGTGTTCTGCGGAATGTGGTAGAGGTCATCAGAGAAGAAATGTCCAATGCCACGCATCAAATGGTGATATTAGTGAAAACTGTGACAGACGATTGAAACCTGTAACAGTTCGTACCTGTGAAATGAAATGCGACAAAAAGACAGAGAATGAAGGTAGATATACATCTTTTTTTGTGTGAAACATTCGAAGGAATACCGTGGAAATCAAGTCAACTATTAAACTGTGCATCAAAGAATTCGCAGAAGTTTCATGAACTATAAAACTCAAAAGGGATATTTTGTTATATTTTCAGAATGTGTTGATAAATACAAGGTTGCTTACTGCCCATTAGTTTTAAAATTCAGATTCTGTAACAGAGAGTATTTTCAAAAAATGTGTTGTTTAACCTGTTTAAAACATGCAGCTAAACGTGGTTAACCAACTGAGTGTTAATTGAATTGGAAGCCAGTAAATCTCATGTGACCCAGAAACTCGTAATATAGCTACCTCCTTTACATTTAGATCGGTGTGTTTGGTATCCTGTTGTGCCTTTAGTTCACTTCAATTTAAGATGCCAGTACCTCTTTTATTTTGAACTAACTGGACATCGGATTATCATTCAGAATGCTTTGGATAAAAAATTTGGGTTTTATTAGCTAGAATAGCAAATATCTGAAAAACTTTGTATTAAAAATAAAAAGCTTTTACAAAGGATCAATATGTTTCCATCTTAAAACCTCTTTTCCCATACAAATGTTTTTTTTTAGTTATCATCATTATTTAGAACATAACATTATTCAGATATAAATAGTTTTATTGTAACTTTATTAGAATTTGTTTGTTATAAAAAACATAATAGAAGAAAGAAAACCAACCTTTAGATATAATAATAAACGGCTAAAAATGACAATCCTAAGAATATTACCTATTAAAGGGATTTAGTCATATAAATATTAGCATAACCAAACAAACATTCAGAATTTGAATGAACAAGGTTTACAATGAATTTGAAATATTTAGCATTCTAATACTTTAATTTAACAGATCTTTGGTTAAAAAAAAACAAAAAGCAATTTTGACAATAAATTGCACCACAGAAATAACAACAAAATGAATACTGTCTATGACTACTATATAAAGTAAAAATTTAAAGAAAAACTAAACAAAAACTAAACAGGTTGACCAGTATAAATAAATAATAACATTTTCTGTAAAATGAATAGTGGTTTGAAAGCTGAAATTTGCAATGTGAACAAGATTTACAGATCGAAATATTAGGTTCTAAAGAAAATTTAGTAGAAATCTCAAAATTGCATCTTTACAATGTTATGAATAGTGGATATTGCATTCAATGAATAAGACAATGTTCATAATAGATTAAGATGGTTAAGACGCAAAGTTGAGACTTCCTAAACCTTGCAATCATGATTTATTAGTCCAGAAAGTAAGTTACAAGTAAAGTTCATGAAATACATGTATAATAATTAACAAATGGCGTAATAGTTCATTATACATGTAATTATAAATATCCAAGTATATGAAAAGAAATATATTATGGCACTAATTTAAATAAATACTTTAAGCTCATTACGTAGGGATCTAATATAATAATCAACAACAAATTCTGCACAACAACTATATATTCAAATGTAAGGTGATCTATTATGTTGAGATTCAAGAACAATAACTCTGTATCTTATAGTTCTCTTAAGAGTTTGAGACTCAATAACAGATATTCTAAAACAAATTGAACACCCATTTTCTTTAAAAATATCATATCTATTCAGCAAAAGGCAAAATGTGATAGAAAGGCAAGGCCTGTTTCATTTACTAGGACCTAAGTCAAGCTACCATATAAACTAAGGGTATAGTTCAATATATATTTAAACAATATTAGATTTATAAGAAAATATTATTTCACATAATAAATAGAACCTATATTAGGATGAAATGAAATACAGGGAACAAGAAAGCTATGTGCACAATTTCATGTTTGTTCTCTTAGAATACTATTGTAAAAGGCTGGAGAAGGAATATAAGCCAACCAACAGCTTATCTACATTTACAATTAAAAGAGCTCAAGCATTTTGGCACCAAGACAATTTGATTTAAATTTAAGCGAAAATAATCTCATTAGTGCTTATTCTTCGGCTTGAAGCCAAGTTTTACACTTAAAAATGAAAAAATAACACCAGATAAATAAATCATTTACAACTGAAATCTTGTTAATCTTGAGCATATTTTTGATCACTTGTGACCATTATTTTAAGCCAATATATGTCACCCTCTCTCAACAACAAGCCAAAAACCAAAAAAAAAAACCTCAAAGTCTCTATAGCTGCCAAAGTTCGAGGGTTGAAAAAGATTAAAGAGAGGTTAACACACAATTGTATGAAAATGATAAGTTTCGAAAATAAAGGAAAAATTGGAAAATGATAGAAATGAAAATCAGCAGTAAAACAAATTTTTATAAACTATAAAAAGAATCCTTTAAGAAATTTAAAGACATTCTGAACCCAAAGAGCAAAACCACAAAAGTATTACTCCAAAACATCCTATATAATTATAAAAATCCTGTATCAAAACAACTATACTAAAGTATAAATTCACAAAAATTAAAAACCAACATAAAAGTATTAACAAAAAATATTGTACATCACATTACATAATTAGTAAGGTTTAAATTTCTATATGAACACAGGTATTTCAAACAATAGTTAATAACAATGTATTATCAAATAAGTATAAATAACAAATTTAGTGCCAAATTTATAAAATAAACAATTTCATAGATTTTAAAATTAAAATTCTTTTTCTACAAAAAAAAAGATATAGATATTGCAGAAAATTGGACATCATATATTTTTAGACTACCAATATATTTAACTACATATGCAAAGAATAGCACTTATTTTCAAATCAACAATTTTGCTTGAAAATAAATGAGTTGAGAATAAAACTGATAAAAAACTTCTGAAAAGTTGCAATTTTTATGAATTTGGCCCCAAGGAGTATGAACTATTAATAAGGGGCTGTTTATTCCACTTCTTCTTCTGGAGGAGGAGGAGCAGATGGTGTATGTCCCCAGTTGTAGTAAGTATATTGAGGTGCAAAGTCCATATTTCCTTTGGTGTAATCGTCATCAGTCTGTTCCTTGATATTAACTTTACCAAAAACACAATCAGCATAGGAAGGTGGTGCTATTAAAAGAAATAATAAAAAAATATGCTGTATTTCATCTTAAACACTTTAACTGTGGTAAAGCACTAAATTTAGGAAAAATTGCCTCAATTGTTGCTTACTACACAAGCTTCAATTCTGAATTATATGCTTTAACTTCATATAAATGACTGAAATACTTTCTTTTCAATTCCTTTTGAATTTAAATTTTGAATATCATACTTGGCATATACCACATAACTATAATGATAGATAGAATGATAATGATGAAATTAACTTACGTCCTAAAGGAGCAGGATTAACAGGATCGGAAGGTGTTGCACCACCATAAGCAGGTACAGGAGGATAGGTTTGAGGAGGAGGTATAGGAGGGAACTGCTGTACAATATGTTGCAGAGGAATTGTACCAATAATTATTTCAAAAGGTATACACAGATCAAAGGCTGGTCCAGAAGGATCTACCTTCAACTAGAAAAAAAAATATAATAATATTTTCAAAACTTATTTGTAGCATAATTTGAAAACTTTTTTGATATTAAAAAGCTCTTAAGTCATTACTACATTTTTTCATGTCACCTATCTAAATTTCCCAATATAAAAAACAACCAATATTAATTGGTCAGAATGATGACATATTTTATTTTCATTTAGCATTTTTCTAAAAAATGGTGGCAAAGGTCTGTACTGGTTTGGGATCTAATGTTGAATCTAAAAGACAAGATGCATTTTTTTATGTTAGCTCTCCAACCTAGCTTACTGAGGTACTGCAAATATCTTTATAGAACTTAAGCTATATGAGGAAAGTAAACATCATTAATGAACAAGGGTCTATATACTCACTTCTAGATAATAATGTATATCTATAATACGACAACCAGTGAGAAAGGAGGGAGGAACAGGGGGGATAACTAATCTTTCAGCACTCCAAATATCATTTTCACCTTGCTTAAATTCTCCATGTTTAATCTTTGCCAGACTTCTACTTTGTGTCTTTGTTTTGCGTCTGGCATGGTATTTTGTTACCTGAAATAATTTATATCCAGAATGACTTATACTAGATGTCAAGGGCTGCAAAAAGATACAATGTTTCTTAAAAATAATTTCAAAAGTTTTATCAAGCCTTAAACAATGCTTAATATTTCACTTGTCAAACTATTTTCACATTTATAACATACCATTTTAAAATTGACAGATGAACCATTGACCTTTCGATTTGATGAGTTATTAATTTCAACATTTAATGTGATTGCTTCCCCTGGAACATAACCACCTCTATCTATTCTAAATACAGCAGATATTGGTCCAGATTTACAACACCAACAACATAGAGTCTTCTCATCATGACCTTGTCTAGGTTGCTGAAACATTAACACATAAATACAGTAATTTCTAACTGTCCAAAAGTGTCATAAATAATACGTCTTGTAATACATGCTCTATTTATTGACTGACTGGGGCATAGTATATCACTTTGTACAGTGATTCTAAAAGCTTGGCTATAAAATGATGTGACAATCAACTTCTTCAATGTTGTAAATATTGTTCAAGCTAAAAGAAAAGAAGCTAGTAGTCTTCAAAGTTAGTTACAAATGCTAGGAACTTTAAAATACTCACAGTGGCTGTTGGTTCTCTATTCAAATCTAACAAACAGATTACAGTAAAAGCTGTTTTAGTTGTGTGATCAAATTTCCATGGCTGGTCTATTGTTGACTTTAACCAGTAACGTACATAACCATAAGTACCCTCAAAAGAAGATGGTAGGTTTCCAGGAAGTTGAAATTGAAACGGGTAGGTATTTATACCAGCAGGCAAAATAGTCGAATCATTACCCATCTTCGGCCCTGAAATAAAAATCCTTATAGTGACAAAGACAAAATTTAACAACAGTACAATACCACACACTATACTTCAATGAAATGCCAAGGAATGTTTTAAAGAAAGCCCTGTATCATACCTCACAAAAAATAATAAATGGATTATAATTTACTTACATTGTCCAAATAGTAGCACTTCTTGATTGAAGTATTCCTCCTCAGCCCTATAATGAACAGTTTCTGTTCGCCTGTTGTTACCAGATCCCTTATGTCTTCTTTCAGTCCAATGAACAAATGCTCTGCCATAAAACGACAAGCGTATGCCTAAATTACAAGAAAAGGTAGATAACTAGTCAGTTACTGGTGGTAAGTTAAAATATGACCAATAAAGCTTTGATTTTAAAAAGAATATTTGGCATTACAGTACATTTACAAGTATGAATAACTCTTTTAAAATCAAAGGCAATAAGATAAAGTAATGTTTCATCCTTGGGTGATAATACACAAAATCCAATAGGGTTGGAATGCATTTTCAAGAACAGATGCAATTAAAAATGAATATTTAATAAATTTGGTTCATCCTTGAATGATTATAAAATTTTGTCAAGAACTGTGCTTTCTGGAGTGTGTTAGAGTATTTGTGCAAATATGATACAAAGGAAAATCACAGATTTAAATTCCCATGGATAGGATCACCAATGGTAATTTTGTTAAAGGTTTGAAATAAAAATGTGTAAATGACATTTTCCAAAATTCAATTATTTGTTTACTATCAACACAATAATAACTGTATGCCAGGTTATTCTCTTTTCCCATATATTTGACTAGAAGAATCGCAAGGTCAATATCTATCTCACGTTAGCGAACATCATTATTATGGAGTGCTGTAAATAAACAGGGTGGCCATGCCATTGGCACTGCAGTCAGAGCCCGGAGACTGCAGTGCCCGGAGAGGAGTTAAAGCCTACCTCTAACTTTCTTAGGTTCGCTGAGTTCAACAGTAACGCGACCCTGCACAACCTGTCCGGCATAGAACACGGGGCTAGGGGCATCTATATTTATCTCAAATCTGGTTAGTTTTCCCATTTCGAGCGTTTTTGACAGTAAGATTGTCAAATGATTAGCTGAAAACAGATACGGAAGTCAATTAGCTACCATTTTCCCCTGGGCTCCGTTCGATTTACTGCTTCCAGAAGTAATAAACGAGGGGTAGTAACCATAGTGAAAGAAAATCCCACACTTGTACAAATCGTCCGCCATGTTTTCTTCCGTCTCTTCCAACAATTTCTCGGAAGAGTCAGAAGATCTTCAGTAATCGGAAGAGACCGAATCGAATGAACGGAAGACGTCTTCCAGAAGCAGAAGTTGACAAATCGAACGGGGCTAGGAAAGTCAAAAGTGGAGACTGGAAATGATAAATAAAACAAAACGAAGTATTTTGGTTATTGGAATAGTTTGAAGTCTTTCAGAAAAATTTAGATATCTTTAAAAACAAAGAATGTAATACAAAATGTTGGTAATATCAATGACAATATTATGTAAGATAAATATTATCATGTAGTAATATGTCGACTTCGGGACTCTAAATACTAAATATAAGAGAGTATATACATCTGACAATAATATAATAAAACTCTATCTAGAACTAATCAGGGATTACGAAAACCACCGGAATCTAGTGTCCACATCTAATATAGACCTAAGAAATGGTTGGATTTCTTACGCCCGTGCACTAGGCCTATTTGCTAACAGATATATTTGGGTTTAGAAATTTAGATGTAACGGTAACGAATACAGCAATATTGCGAACCGGAAGAAGGGAAATCCGAGATAAGGATTCTGAATCAACAATCGTAGGCTATAAACAAAATAGTTGTTAGGCACCCTTATTTGAGATAAAACTTCAGAGAAATCAACCCAAAAGCGAAAAATGGGGGAAATACAGAAAAAGATTGAAGACTATATAAGTTCTAAGAAAGTATTCATTATTTCGAAATCATATTGCCCTTTTTGTACCAAGGCCAAGACAATTTTTGAGGAAAAATACTTGAAATCAGGAATACTTTCACCAGACGATTATATGGTTTTGGAAATTGAAAATGATCCCGATGGTGATAAAATTCAAGATTTTATGTCTAAATTGACAGGTGCTCGTTCGGTATGTATTTTTAAGTGAAAACTCCTGCGTTTTTTTCTGTTTGTTAAATGATTAGTTCAGTCTTCATAGCTTTTATATTATTATAATCCTTAACATAAACTATTATTACATGGAGGGGTGTTTATAATGTAAAATCATGAAACCTTTATATTTATTTTTATCTTTGGATCTGAAGACAGTTTTGCATACAATTGAAAATTTAATTAAAAAATCAATATGTTAAATGACAATACACTTCAATTTTGGGATCACAATACTTGGAGTAGTTGGAGTGCAAGACAGATTTTGGTCTTCACAAAATGATAAACTAATATAGATTTCTCTATTGTTTTTCTAGGTACCTAGAGTATTTATTAATGGTAAATGTATTGGTGGAGGTGATGAAACTGCTAAACTTGAAAATCAAGGCAAATTAAAAGATATGTTAAAATAAAAATTCCAAATCCTGTATCATAGATAACCAATAGACAAAGATAAAGAGAAATTAAAAACCAAAAACCAAAGAGAATATTTGGTTTCATGTAAATTTAAAATAAGCATTTATATGATTTGCTTCTAATATCCTTTACATGATTATTTATACAGGGTGTAAAATTCTGATAATTTTATTATGATATTAAAATTTGAATTTATTGGTTGTTGATTTTGTTATAAAATTTATCTTTTATTTATTTATGAAACTAAGGAATAGAAATCCCTATACTTTGTTGTGTTAAAAACAACCTCTATTTCGGTTTGGATGCATGGATAGTTAAATGCAACTCAACTGACATTTGCAGGGAGGAGCAGTCTAGAACTACAATCAGAGAGTAAATTTGAGGGCATGGCCAAGTGTAGGACAGTCACCAAAGCAATGAGAAAAGAGGACTATATTGGGATTCAGTTATGTTTCAATGCAGTCATTCTGTTTTCAGTCCTATTCAAAAACTTTAGTTTTGGTTGGTTAGGGATAGCTTGCCAGGCAAGATAATATACACCCACTGTCGTCTTTGAATTTAAAAAAAACAAAACTATTTGGCACTACATTTACAATCACCAGCAGTATGAAATATTCAATCTTCAGTGAAATATTTATTTGAACATTATAGTGAACATGATATGAACAATAGAAGGCCTACCAAGTCAAATTATGGGCAAAATTTACCTTTCACTAGATTATTTACGAGCTAAACAATCACGTTTTAAGAAAACGCTAAGCCGAACACTATAATTCGGTGTAAAATTATTAGACTATGGCAAAAATCAATAGAGGTCTTCTTCATAAGGATTTTGATTTGTAAAGAATTTTAGTATGTAGAGTGAGCATAAGCCTATAAAGCAAGAGTAGGATTGCAATATATGCAAAAAAAATGTCTCTGGTGAACGGGATATGGTCAAAATGGTCCCAAACCAAAATGGCCCCACAACTCAGAATGGCCCCTGAAAAAAATGCTCAAAATGGCCCCAAAAAATACTCTTTGGTTTCAACCAAATTTTAGGTGAACGATGTTTTATACAAGTAGCCTACATGTATCATTTGACAAGTTGACTTTTAATCAGCTCTGAAGAATTGACTCTAACACAAGTACATAAAAGATTTAGACTTTTTGAACCTGACTTTTGAAATTTTTGATATTCGGCCACCCATGAGGCCCACAGCCAAAAAAAAGGTTGACCGGAAGAAATTGGGAATGTTAATGGCAAAAGATTTGAATTGTTTTTGGCGAAGATTTCGGCAAGTTGAAATATTGATGATGCCCCTCAGAAATCTTCTAGACTAACCACGTCCACGTAGCTTTTTGAAAAAAAAAAACCAAGCCTCCTCGTAATCCTCGAAACCTGTTGTGTGACTTGTTACCAAAATAATTGACATACTCAATAATTGAGTCAGATATTTCGGACTAGTTTAAAAATTTATCGGTTAGTTTCCTTACTTCCGGCAAGCCAGGACTGTTACTCGCCATAATTTTATAAACCTATTTCGTCTCTAACCAGGAGCATTGTAGATTCTTAGCTTTCACTTCCACAATGTTTCAATTAGCGAAGACAGCTCTAGGCAAATATTCCTACGCGTACGTTTTTATTATGATAACATAATTAGTCTAGTATTTTTAAAATATGTCATTGAGGTGAATAGATCTTGACCTTGATTGACATAAAGTTGAATCCTTCAATTCTTTGATGAAGTTGATGATTGGTTTCTTAGTGTCAACTTAAACTAAATTACACCATTTGCAAGACAAGATAAAAAGTTGTTCACTAACCAAGGTTTCTGGTTCAATCTCAGCATAGGTCACAATATGCTTTTAAAATCGAAACTAAAAAAATACTGTTTCAGTTGGCTATGAGTATGACAAGGGCTGTCAAGACGGCATAACTTTGTCCAGCATCAGCAGCTCAATATCCAGATTGCATGAACAAAGGTAGTACCAGGGTATTTAAGGTACTAATTACTGCTATTTAGTATTTTGTGATAGAAAATCATTTCTATTTACATCTTACAGGATGTTTCCTGCTGCAATGTATGGTGGTTGTTTGGGATTATTGGGCCTGTATTATTTAGATTTTCAACCAGTATTAAGATTTGTACCTATTTACAATAGAAAATTTCAAGTGGAAGAAAAAGAAGGTTAGTGGTCAATGAACATCAATCATAGTTCAAATTGTAGATCAATCTTTTTGGTAAATTTCTTGATCAAAGACAGAGACGATGAATCCAGCCATCAAGATACTTGATTACCAATTGTAAGAAGGACATGCATAACAAGAAATATGTTATCACAAACAAACGCAACATTGCATTTAAGATGTGATATTTTAAGTAGTTTGAAAGGCCCATAATAGTTGAATAGTACGCAAATTGTGCCAAAATAAATTTTAATTTCAGAAGTAACATTACATATAAGGTCAAGATATATAAAGTTTATATTTTACAGCATCTTTTGCTTCTGTAAAAAAAAAAAAGAAAAGAAAATCCTATGAATAAACATTTGTTTTCCATTTCAGATTAATGGAAATTTGTTGATGTCTACCAACAAATCTGGACTACAAGATGAATGTGAGAATGTGACGTTATTAATTAGGATTATTTATTATTTGATAATATTATATTGATCTGTATTGATAAAGAATAAATACCGGTTTAATTGTAACATTTATTTTTCATTTTAAAACACTGAAGATCACAGAGGCCCTGAAAATGGATAATTTGTATGTCAACATTTAAAAGCAATAAATACAGCTTTAAATGTAAAATGACTGTGTGGCTTTAGTGTTCAGAATGCAAGTTGTATTTACTGTTCACATATCAAAACAAAAAAGTCAACGTAAATTCTGAAGAATCAAATTATCAAAATCTATATTATTTGAAGACCTAGTAGATTAAGTAATTTGCACCTTGAATACTGTCAACAGAAGTAGGCCTAAAAGTAAAGGATGTATAATTCCATAATTTTTTCAAATAGCCCTCAAACAAGAACTTTCACTCACTGTTTATTTTGTTCACATAATTATCTTCTCACTGAAGATTTGGGGTACCTGTATTCAAATATCTTGTTAAACCCAGACACTGTTTGACAGTAAATTGTGAATACTTATTCTGAGACCAAGGTACCATTGACTATTGACACCTGAAAATGGTGATCTGCCATTTTATTATTATTGTTTGTAAGTGCAAAATTGTTATCCACAAAAAAGGGTCAGGAACTAGCATATTCATAGATCACAAAAAAGGGAAGTGGCTGCCCAGTAGGCAGTGTTCATACAAATTTTTCTCCAAGCACTCTGAATTTTCACTATTTCAAAACCCTTTGTCTTTTTCTATGTAGGCTACACTATTCATTAATAAATGGATAAGTCTTTAGTGAACACATATATATAGTCAGTTTCATGTCCCCACTCAGTTACCATTGTTAGGTCTGTGAAATGCTTCTGTGATGAGCACAAATCAAGCTGTTTAAAGAGTTATAAATCATCTTAATATCAAATCTGTCCAGAAAAGAATGAAAATCATCAAAAATTCCACCTTCACCTTATGTAACGATATCATCATCATGATGACTGTTGATCACTTGGTAAATTGGCATTTTCTTGCAACTGCGACTTTTTTTTCTCTATCATGAACGGTCTCCATGTATAGATGCTACACCCAATACCTACTAAGCAGGCCATCAAAATGTCAAACGGTTTCAATCGTCTTCGAATTCGAATCCTCATCGTTAGCACCGTACAGCTGTAAACTTTCACTGTTCGTTTCGTGTTAGGCCGTTCAATTTACCGGATGTGTACTATAATGCTAAACCAAACGATAAATATTAGTATTCCGCAACAAACATTAGTCCGAACATCTATACATTTCCTAAGGATGTTTCTCTTATTGGTCAAGGTAAAGAATGAAATTCGTAATATCTTAACAGTTGATTTTTTTGATATATATTTGTAGAAAATTGGAATATCAGCCTCAAAATAATAGGTTAAGGTTTATGTAATTCTTAGAATATTCTTGTGATGATAAACGTCCATTTGACAAAATATTGTCCTCAGTAAAAACGAATCTTGAAGACATGAAAATGCACAGAAACGTAAGGAAGCGTAATAGGGACATACATATTTTTTTTTTTAACCGATTTTCCAGGTAGCCTACTAAGACGAATTTTCGAGTTACTAAATGGATTTTTTTTTTCGAGTTACTAAAGTGGATTTGTCTCTAGTTACCAAATAACTTTATTTTTTGAAGTTACTAAGTAAAGTTCTGTTCGAGTTACCTAGAAAATAATGAATGAGTGGCACTATTACGCTTCCGTAATTATCAGTTCTCATATTTATACTTTTATAAACGCAAAGCCATTCTAAGACTTACAGTACTGATTTCAGGCTTATACTCCAATGCTAATAAAAATTATGGAGACAATTAAATAGAACTGTTTACTTTTGCGTAGAGCATGTAATTTTTTGTGTGGTTTTGACACTATAATTGATAGTGAGTTTGATGTATTGATCACGTGTAAGCGATGGGCACGTGCGCTCGTGAAAGGAGTTCAGTGAAGATTTGAAAGGTGAACATACTTCTGTCTTGAAACCTGTCTGTGAGAGGAGTTGGTCATCTGTGATATGTAATTTGATAATATTTTACCACAAGTGAACGTCATCAAAGCAGGTAATTGATCTGAAAAATTGATATATCTATTCGCACAAGCATGTACAATTCAAAATACATTTAATAGTATATATGTAGTATAGACTTTATCATAATAACTCCATAAGTCCAGAAAATATTGTTTCTGGCCACCACAGACAAAAGATATTCAAAATTAACGTCATCACGTACTTTACAAATATCTTCCCACCGGACACAATCATTATTTAAATTTCATTTGACTAAACATTTTCAACAATTCATTTTTTTTTATTTTCAGCTAGAATCCATCATGAACAAATATGGTTTTCTTCTGCTTTTATTTTGCCATTATTTTGGTAAGTTCTTTTAAATGGTTGTCTGCTTTTTTGCTCATGCTCATGAATAGTTGCATATGAATTGGTCATAAATATTTGTTTTTGATGAAGGCCAACAAGAAGTTGGGTCCACTTGTTTGAACCCTATTTTATGCCTACAGATAAGGCAAAGGGATAAGGAAACAAGAATGACCGTACATAGCACAGAGAGTGTCCATTATTAATATAATCTTATATAACCAATTATGTAGGGAATTATGGTGGTGGGTTTAATTGCAGACTTTACATCTGGGAGGTATTATGGAGTTGATCCTCTACAACTTGGTTTAGAACCCCTTTCTCAAAGTACAGGCTTAGTATATATCATAGAAGGAATCGAATTACCAGCAGGACGAATTACTGAATTTAAGGTATACTCTCTCATGATGATTGAAAGTTTTGTTCTTTGTTTATCAATTGTTTTTCCAAATCTTGGCGGTGAGCAACCCTGAAGATACAGAAACTGGAATGAAACAAAACTAGAAAGTTACATGGATGGTTTTATTAAAGACCGTGGGCTCAATCCAAGTTACAAGGAGGAAAAGGGGTGCATTTAGAATACAAAAGTTTTGTCGTCATTCAAAAGTTGGGCATCTTGACCTTATTGCGTTTCGTGTGTAAAATTGTCGTTGATCCCACCTTTAAGCAGAGGACACTAACAGTCACCTTTTAAAACAACATAAAACCACGAAACATGAAATCATCAGTGTGATTAATGTTAATACCAAACTTATATTCAATCCCTTGTTAGGTGTTTTATGATACGAGAAACGGCAAACCATCTACATTCCGATTACAAATTTATCGATTGGTACCATCGAATCAGCAATATGTTTTTACTCTGATTGGTGAAAAACGTGTCGAATCTCGTGATGTACCAAGTAACATACAGGCAGAAAGAATAGTAAGTATGTAGGCCTATACAAGAAATGGAAAACTTGTCAACCCAATCGTCTTTCTAACTTTCGTGCAGGATCTAAATTTTGGAATGAGCATTGTCGAACATCTTAATATACATGTACTTGTACTAGCGACCCGGACCGCTAATCGAAACCATCCAAGGACCAACCATACTTGAGTAAGTTTTTTATAATGAAAAGTTGTTTCAGATGTCTGGAAGAGTAGTCTCTAATCATCTCCAGAAATCTAATTACTCACAAATTAATGATCTCTCGTGCTTTCTAGCAGTATGGTAGAGTAAAAGTTTAATTGTCTAGATAGTAATTCAATTTTTATACACCTACATGAATATGTGGATGTACATTGTCGTCGCCCCTTTCCACTCGTCTGTCGGTCCGTCGGCCCGTCAACATTTGTTGTACACACTATAGAAGCCATAATTTTATTATACCCCCACATCAATATGTGGATGTATATTGTCGTCGGTGCATCGGTCTGTCGGTCCGTCAACATTTGTTGTAGACGCTATAGAATCTACAATTCTCTATGGATTTTAATGAAACTTGGTATGAGCATTAGGATTGATAAGACAACGGTCAAGTTCGATTTTGAAGATTTTTCAATGGACAGTTTTTTAGTTTTTATCCCTGTCTGTATATTTGTTGTAGACACTATGGAAGCTACGATTTTCAATGGATTTTGATGAAACTAGATGTAAGCATTGGAATTGATAAGACAACGGTCAAGTACGAATTTTCGATGAACGGTTTTTGAGTTATTGCCCTTGACTTAGAAAAATTGCTTCAAAATTTTATTGTGGGTGCAATAAAAGCTATTTTGATGAAACTTGGTGTGAGCTTTGGAATTGATAAGGCCACGGTCAAGTTTGAATTTGACGATTTTTCGATGAATGGCTTTTGAGTTATCGCCCTTGACTTTGTAAAATTGCGTCAAAATTCTATTATGGTTGCAATAAAATGCTTCAATTTTCAAAGGCTTTTGATGAAACTTGGTGTAAGCATTGGAATTGATAAGACGGTAGTCAAGTTCGGCTTTGACGATTATTTTGATGAACGGCTTTTGATTTATTGCCTTGACTTAGTAAAATTTCATCAAAATTGTATTGTGGGTGCATAGAAACTGCAGGTTTCAAAGGATTTTGATGAAATTTGGTGCGAGCAATGGCATTGAAAAAATATTTAACGAATGTTTCAAATTCAATGCTGCAAGTGGGCGTATGTTACTTTGCCTGGCGAGCTATCAAAAGTTGTTTTTTAGATACCCCTCAGAAGTGATGAATATATTAATACCCAATTTGGTGACGTACTTGGTATCCTGAGTGAAGATAATGACATGAGTATCACTTACCAATTAGATTCCAACTCTCAGAAACGTGTTCGCTTTACCAGATTAAATTCGTATCCTCAAATAAACGATAGAGTACAGTTCAATCAGATCATCCAACCTGAATTATTTGCTATAGCAGCATTTATCGAAGGTAGGTATTTGATGTTACCTCTGCTCTTTACTTCCTGACTTTATCCGTCACAATTTTATTATTTTCTTCATGCACCTCAATACCTTTTAGTGCTAAATGAGAACACACCTTCGTCTGATACGTTTATATTCCTTAGATATTCAGACAAATCCTAATCCTGTTACAACAGTAACTACACAAAGAATAACTACTACAAGACCTGCACAACCAGCGATAGCTGGAGCTACTGGATTGAGAGGACCTATTGGGGAGAAAGGTGATCGTGGTGAACAAGGTTTGAAAGGTTCAAGAGGCTTTACGGGAGAAAAGGTTTGTATATGGCATGATTGTCATATTTTAATATCAACTCGTTATGAAATTATTGATTTGCAATTTCAATATCTAAAGCTTTCATGCACATTGACTGAAGTGTTTTATTTGTTATAGGGCAACGATGGAGAAAAGGGAAGTAAAGGTGATAGAGGGAACGCTGGAAGGGATGGGCAGAGGGGTGACCGTGGTGATAGAGGACTTGAAGGTGCTACAGGTCCAATTGGCTTTCAGGGCAATGCAGGTCAAACAGGCCCAAGAGGGTTCAAAGGAGACACTGGAACAAAAGGAGATCGGTAAGAGAACATAATGTACATGTACTTTGATGCTTACACATACGTTAAAACAAAATAAGGCGTCAAATTGATAGTCTTCTCAAAATACATGAAGCGGAATTGAAGTTATCTTTTTCAGAGGTCAAATAGGAGGTAAAGGTAGCCAGGGTGATGTCGGTGCTAGAGGTCAGGATGGTATCAAGGGCCAGAAAGGTAATATTGGTTCACGAGGAGACAGAGGTGACCGTGGACATACTGGACCCTATGGTGCTACTGGTGCTATGGGCTCTAAAGGAAGTCGTGGTGAAATAGGTCCACAGGGTTTTACTGGTGTAACTGGACCTTCTGGAATGACGGGACCTGTTGGACCTGTAGGTTCAGCTTTTCAGGGTAAGTCTTATATGGACAAATCCAAAATATTGAGTTCTCATCTCCAATAGACATTCGCTGTATTGTGACATCTTAGTCAACCGGTAGAATCCCCTACAGTAACGCGTTATAAAGGCCGATAACCAAAGCAGTCGACGTCTGGTGGCAACAACTGCTGATCATCAAATTTATTTGTATTGTTCTAATTATAGATCGTGATGAATGTCAGACTTCAGGATGTTCAGATGGTTGTGTAAATACTTTGGGTAGTTACTATTGTACATGTAGTGCTGGGTATCAACTAAGGACAACAGATAATAAAACCTGCTTGGGTGAGTATTTATAAATCATATCATTATATTGGAACATAACTTACAATGTATTTCTAAATTGGTGAAGATCGTGGCATTTATTTCTCTTGGTGTATTAATTTCTAAATTTACCTGGGATTTCTTAAAGCTGATGCTTGTTATGCAGGACAGAGCCGATAATTCTGAACAAAAGATGTCATTTAATTATACACCCACATTAATAAGTGGACGTATATTGTCGTCGCACCTGTCTGGTGGTCCGCCCGTCAACATTTGTTGTAGACACAATAGAAGCTACAATTTTCTATTGATTTGAATAAAACTTGGTGAGAGCATTAGAATTGATAAGACGGCGGTCAAGTTCGATTTACATATTTTTTGGATGAACGGTTTTTGATAGAGGGGGGGAAACTACTATCTCGTAGTTCCGGGAAAGCACGGGCCTAGGAATCAGACCTAATTTTTATTTCCTCGCACCGATCGGGATTCGAACCCACGGCACCTAGTCGCCTAGCAGACGACAGTCCAACTCGCTAACCACTGAGCCATTCACCACCCTAAAAAAAGTGGTTTCAGAACTCAGTTTTAACGAGAAGTACTGTCGCCTACACGATTCAAATGAATGTTTTCTTACACCCGCTCGGGGAGACAGCCATATATCCTGGCACTGGCAGATTTAGATAGAGGGGGGGAAACTACTATCTCGTAGTTCCGGGAAAGCACGGGCCTAGGAATCAGACCTAATTTTTATTTCCTCGCACCGATCGGGATTCGAACCCACGGCACCTAGTCGCCTAGCAGACGACAGTCCAACTCGCTAACCACTGAGCCATTCACCACCCTAAAAAAGTGGTTTCAGAACTCAGTTTTAACGAGAAGTACTGTCGCCTACACGATTCAAATGAATGTTTTCTTACACCCGCTCGGGGAGACAGCCATATATCCTGGCACTGGCAGATTTAGATAGAGGGGGGGAAACTACTATCTCGTAGTTCCGGGAAAGCACGGGCCTAGGAATCAGACCTAATTTTTATTTCCTCGCACCGATCGGGATTCGAACCCACGGCACCTAGTCGCCTAGCAGACGACAGTCCAACTCGCTAACCACTGAGCCATTCACCACCCTAAAAAAAAGTGGTTTCAGAACTCAGTTTTAACGAGAAGTACTGTCGCCTACACGATTCAAATGAATGTTTTCTTACACCCGCTCGGGGAGACAGCCATATATCCTGGCACTGGCAGATTTAGATAGAGGGGGGGTAACTACTATCTCGTAGTTCCGGGAAAGCACGGGCCTAGGAATCAGACCTAATTTTTATTTCCTCGCACCGATCGGGATTCGAACCCACGGCACCTAGTCGCCTAGCAGACGACAGTCCAACTCGCTAACCACTGAGCCATTCACCACCCTAAAAAAAAGTGGTTTCAGAACTCAGTTTTAACGAGAAGTACTGTCGCCTACACGATTCAAATGAATGTTTTCTTACACCCGCTCGGGGAGACAGCCATATATCCTGGCACTGGCAGATTTAGATAGAGGGGGGGAAACTACTATCTCGTAGTTCCGGGAAAGCACGGGCCTAGGAATCAGACCTAATTTTTATTTCCTCGCACCGATCGGGATTCGAACCCACGGCACCTAGTCGCCTAGCAGACGACAGTCCAACTCGCTAACCACTGAGCCATTCACCACCCTAAAAAAAAGTGGTTTCAGAACTCAGTTTTAACGAGAAGTACTGTCGCCTACACGATTCAAATGAATGTTTTCTTACACCCGCTCGGGGAGACAGCCATATATCCTGGCACTGGCAGATTTAGATAGAGGGGGGGAAACTACTATCTCGTAGTTCCGGGAAAGCACGGGCCTAGGAATCAGACCTAATTTTTATTTCCTCGCACCGATCGGGATTCGAACCCACGGCACCTAGTCGCCTAGCAGACGACAGTCCAACTCGCTAACCACTGAGCCATTCACCACCCTAAAAAAAAGTGGTTTCAGAACTCAGTTTTAACGAGAAGTACTGTCGCCTACACGATTCAAATGAATGTTTTCTTACACCCGCTCGGGGAGACAGCCATATATCCTGGCACTGGCAGATTTAGATAGAGGGGGGGAAACTACTATCTCGTAGTTCCGGGAAAGCACGGGCCTAGGAATCAGACCTAATTTTTATTTCCTCGCACCGATCGGGATTCGAACCCACGGCACCTAGTCGCCTAGCAGACGACAGTCCAACTCGCTAACCACTGAGCCATTCACCACCCTAAAAAAAAGTGGTTTCAGAACTCAGTTTTAACGAGAAGTACTGTCGCCTACACGATTCAAATGAATGTTTTCTTACACCCGCTCGGGGAGACAGCCATATATCCTGGCACTGGCAGATTTAGATAGAGGGGGGGAAACTACTATCTCGTAGTTCCGGGAAAGCACGGGCCTAGGAATCAGACCTAATTTTTATTTCCTCGCACCGATCGGGATTCGAACCCACGGCACCTAGTCGCCTAGCAGACGACAGTCCAACTCGCTAACCACTGAGCCATTCACCACCCTAAAAAAAAGTGGTTTCAGAACTCAGTTTTAACGAGAAGTACTGTCGCCTACACGATTCAAATGAATGTTTTCTTACACCCGCTCGGGGAGACAGCCATATATCCTGGCACTGGCAGATTTAGATAGAGGGGGGGAAACTACTATCTCGTAGTTCCGGGAAAGCACGGGCCTAGGAATCAGACCTAATTTTTATTTCCTCGCACCGATCGGGATTCGAACCCACGGCACCTAGTCGCCTAGCAGACGACAGTCCAACTCGCTAACCACTGAGCCATTCACCACCCTAAAAAAAAGTGGTTTCAGAACTCAGTTTTAACGAGAAGTACTGTCGCCTACACGATTCAAATGAATGTTTTCTTACACCCGCTCGGGGAGACAGCCATATATCCTGGCACTGGCAGATTTAGATAGAGGGGGGGGGGGGGAAACTACTATCTCGTAGTTCTCGTAATAAAACTTGGTGAGAGCATTAGAATTGATAAGACGGCGGTCAAGTTCGATTTACATATTTTTTGGATGAACGGTTTTTGAGTTATCCCTGCCTTTATATTTGTTGTAGACATAATAAAAGCTAAATTTGCAACGGATTTAGATGAAACTTGGTGTGAGCATTGGAATTGATAAGACGGCATTCAAGTTCGAAATTGACGCTTTTTTTGATGAACGATTTTTGAGTTTTGCACTTGATTTGGTAAAATTGTGTCAAAATTTTATTACGGGTGCAATAGAGGCTAGAAGTTTCGATTGATTTTTATGAAACTTGGTGTGAGCGTTTGAATTGCTAAGACGCCTGTCAAGTACGAATAGTGCGATTTTTTGATGAACTGTTTGCAAGTTTTTGTCCTTGATTTGGTAAAATTTGATTGTGGGTGCTATAGAGGCTAGAGGTTTTAATGGATTTTTATGAAACTTGGTGTGAGCATTGGAATTTATAAGATGGTAGTCAAATTTGAATTCGACGATTTTTCGAAAAACTGTTCTCGAGTTATTGCCCTTGACTTAGTAAAATAGCATCAAAATTTTCTTGAAGGGCAATAGTAGCTACAATTTTCAATGGATTCTAATGAAACTTAGTGTAAGCATTGAAATTTATAAGCCGCCAGTTAAGTTCGAATATGACTATTGTTTGATGAATGGTTTGCAAGTTATTGCCCTTGATTTAGTAAAATCACCTTAAAATTTTATTGTGGGTGCAATAGAGGCTACAATTTTCAATGGAATTTGATGAAACTTGGACAGAGTATTGAAATAGATAAAACGGCATTCAAGTTTAAAATTGACAATTTTTTCGATGAATATTTTTGATTTAGATAGAGGGGGGGAAACTACTATCTCGTAGTTCCGGGAAAGCACGGGCCTAGGAATCAGACCTAATTTTTATTTCCTCGCACCGATCGGGATTCGAACCCACGGCACCTAGTCGCCTAGCAGACGACAGTCCAACTCGCTAACCACTGAGCCATTCACCACCCTAAAAAAAGTGGTTTCAGAACTCAGTTTTAACGAGAAGTACTGTCGCCTACACGATTCAAATGAATGTTTTCTTACACCCGCTCGGGGAGACAGCCATATATCCTGGCACTGGCAGATTTAGATAGAGGGGGGGGGGGAAACTACTATCTCGTAGTTCTCGTAATAAAACTTGGTGAGAGCATTAGAATCGATAAGACGGCGGTCAAGTTCGATTTACATATTTTTTGGATGAACGGTTTTTGAGTTATCCCTGCCTTTATATTTGTTGTAGACATAATAAAAGCTAAATTTGCAACGGATTTAGATGAAACTTGGTGTGAGCATTGGAATTGATAAGACGGCATTCAAGTTCGAAATTGACGCTTTTTTTGATGAACGATTTTTGAGTTTTGCACTTGATTTGGTAAAATTGTGTCAAAATTTTATTACGGGTGCAATAGAGGCTAGAAGTTTCGATTGATTTTTATGAAACTTGGTGTGAGCGTTTGAATTGCTAAGACGCCTGTCAAGTACGAATAGTGCGATTTTTTGATGAACTGTTTGCAAGTTTTTGTCCTTGATTTGGTAAAATTTGATTGTGGGTGCTATAGAGGCTAGAAGTTTTAATGGATTTTTATGAAACTTGGTGTGAGCATTGGAATTTATAAGATGGTAGTCAAATTTGAATTCGACGATTTTTCGAAAAACTGTTCTCGAGTTATTGCCCTTGACTTAGTAAAATAGCATCAAAATTTTCTTGAAGGGCAATAGTAGCTACAATTTTCAATGGATTCTAATGAAACTTAGTGTAAGCATTGAAATTTATAAGCCGCCAGTTAAGTTCGAATATGACTATTGTTTGATGAATGGTTTGCAAGTTATTGCCCTTGATTTAGTAAAATCACCTTAAAATTTTATTGTGGGTGCAATAGAGGCTACAATTTTCAATGGAATTTGATGAAACTTGGACAGAGTATTGAAATAGATAAAACGGCATTCAAGTTTAAAATTGACAATTTTTTCGATGAATATTTTTGAGTAATTGCCCTTGACTTAGTGAAATTGCGTCAAAATTTTATTCTGGGTGCAATAGAGGCTGCAATTTTCAATGGATTTTAATGAAACTTGGTATGCGCATTGGAATTGATAAGGTGGTGATCAAGTTTGAATTTGACGATTTTCCACTAACAGTTTTTGAGTTATTGCCTTTGACTTAAAATTGCATCGAAATGGTATTGTGGGTGCATAGAAACTGCAGGTTCAAAGGATTTTGATGAAATGTTACCTTGCCTGGCAAACTATCTTTCAAAATATTACCCCCTTGAGCTTTGAACTTGGTTAGGTGTATTTGGATCCACAGTTTTATACAAATTGAACACCGACATTTAATACTCAAAGAGGGTGAATCAATTGATTCTATTTCGTACTAGTTGTACAAGATGTGTTCAATAGCAATATCACTCAAAAAAAGTGACAATAAGATGAGAACAAACTGGAAACTGCATTATAATCTTATAAAAATTCACACTTTAGATGCCAATGAATGTGGAACATACAATGGTGGATGTCAAGAAACGTGTAAGAACACGATCGGTTCCTTTGAATGTTCATGCCCTGACGGTTTTGTACTTTCTCCAAATAGAAGAACTTGTAAAGGTGAGACTTGCGGAAGTAAAGTAACAGAATGTCAAGCTTTAGGATTATGTTTATAACCCCATATTTTGCTTTGCTTCAGGGAGCCGCGGTGGTTCAGCGAGTAAGATGCTTGTTAACCTGAAAATCCAGGGTTCAAACCCGGCAAAAGGTCGAGGTGTATATGCGGATTTGTTTTCCCCTTGTAGCCAATGCAGGTCGGGGGACTTACTAGTACATGGGAAAGCGTCTAATCTTCCGTATGGGACAATTAACCGAGGCCCCGTGTGCTACAGGCTGTGCACGTTTAAGGCCGACAGTTGTAAATCGCACAAAGAGTAGACTTATGGCGCTGTCCTAGCAAAATAACCCTCATTGCACATTGCATGGCGTTGCCCGTGTTCATTAGCCCGTAAGTTGGAGAAGAGTAGGGTTTAAACTCCTTTCATTTCATTTTCATTTTGCAGATGTTGATGAATGTAAATCGAATGATGGTGGTTGTGCAGATGATGAGAAATGTATTAATATACCCGGGAGTAGACGATGTATACCAAAAGTTATAGAATCGGTTGTACAGTCTAATGTACCTAACACAGGTAACATAAGTTATAGAATCTGAATACTGAAAATCTCTAATTATATATAGATATGGAATAATAATGCAAGCACAATGGACTTGAAATTCTCTAATGCAATTTTTTTTCACTTCTGATAGAAGTGTCTAGATTAGTGTATTACTCATTTGAATTGTGAGCTTTTATTTGATTGGATACATATATATTGAAGCTACTGACCTGTATTTCAAATATTGTTCTTTCAGCCGCACTAGAAAGTTGTGAAACTGGGTCTGGGTTACTTAGCAGAATGACTATGATCGGGGTTATTGTTTGGTTAATTATTCTCAGTGTACTTACCATAATAATTCTAGCATGTTTGTTTATAAGAAAGAGTCGCAGACGAGACGATTTCAGATATCGGGATGACGCGAGTAGAAGATATTCTGAAGCATGGGAAGACCAACGTTCACATAAAAGCGCGCCTTATTCTAGTCGCTTACCTGAAGTTAACTATTATTAGCTATTATCATCCTCACCTGTTCCATTGTAATAAATTCAATGTTATATTTATATTCGTTAAAATTTTGAAAATGTAAAAAAATAAGGCTTGAGAAACAGGCCATGTAAAACTATTGTTTATTTATCTTTGGTGAACGTTAGTTACTGGAGAATTTAGTTACTCTGTATCACTGTGGTTAATGGAAAGGATATTTCAAATGCAGCCAACATTGAGCTCGGTCCCAATATGATTCAGAACATCACATAGTGACCAATTGTTAACCATTTATAAACAAAAAATCACGAAGTCCATTGTTTTCATTCGATTCCCATCTTATTTAGTTGTTTAGTAGAATTGGAACCCACACTTGTTCATTCTGAAGTCCGGAGAATAAAGGCAAATAGGTCAGATTTTCGAATGGATTTTTCCATAGTTGTCCCAAGGTGAACGACACTTTCTCTTATCCCAAACAAGAACCGCAGTTGTGGTACCCTGGATTTCCACGACTGCTAGAGAATAAGGATATCTTGTCGTTGAATATGTACATTTATATGTATTTATGGCTATGCGTTATAAATTTTCATACCCATTTTGTGGAGTTGATTTCTTTTGTTGTTTATCGAGTTATATGAACAAATACTCAAATACAAGAATTTATCCTTTAGAAATATACATTAAACGAAAAGTGAAAAAATACAAATCTATATTTAGACAAAAAGAATTCATACAAGGTAGTTATAATAATGCCTTTGTTAAGCTCTTTAACAGATCTGGTATACTGCTTTGCGACTATTTACATTTATTCCAGATTCAAAATTATTAATTGACTTTTAATACTCGTCGACCAAAATCGTCATTAGACGCTATTTGGGCCTTTATATGTCATAACAGACGAAAAACGCACATTTAATGGAACGTCTTAAAAATTCTCGAAACCGAATATTAAAGATCTCACCAAAGGTTGATATTCACCGGAATTCACTAAATGATTTTTTTTTTAAAAAGTCCCAAATCTCGTCTTGAAAAAAAAGGCCCTCATCCTTGGCCATTACACGTCACACGTAGTTTATTGTCAGATCAGATTATACTTGACCAATTACAGCATCGTTTCAATCAGTCATATTCATAACGACATCCCCACTACTGCTCACGATATTTTTATGGTAATTACCAGTGTCCTTAGTACCATTCAGTGAAATGTCAGTCCAAATGGTCTCTGTGCTTTTACTGTTCAATGATTTATAACTGAGTAAGTTGATGTGATTATAAGATAGATCTTTAGACGATGATAATTTCGACTCGATGGTTTTACTATCGATTTCTTTACGTTTCGGCAGTGAAAGAGCAAGTCGTTTCCAAAACTTGCTTTCTTTTTTTTCGTCTTCAATGTTAGGCCACTCCAGGTAGGTGATGGTTCTCAGGATGTGTTTCAAAGTGGCATCAATACTCTCTTGATGTTGTGATATATCTTTATATATTACTGGTACTATTCTGGAGTGGAGATTTAAGGATTCCAGATGGGCGGTTTGAAATTCAAACTGAGCATATTGACTTCCTAGATAGTTGGGCGAAATAATCAACACCGTTCTTCTACTATTTTCTACTGCCCACAGAATATTGTTGGCAATTGCTGAAAAGATAAGAAATTTATTGTATTTTACCCTATCATACCCCATTATTTCTAACATTGAGATCTGTGGTGCTATATTTTGTATTTACAAACGACCTTATAGAATTTATTTCAATTCTATAATAAATACAGACTAATTTTCAAATTTTATATACTGAAGTTCTTCCAGAATTTGATTCCAAAGAATTGTAATTGTAATTATCATTTCAAATCACGTTAAAAACTTTTCAACAACTTTTCACAATACTTACTTTCGCCGACTTGAAAGTCCCTGAAATGTAGACACAGTTTAAAACCCAATTCTTTTTCCAACTTCTGGAAAATTTGATTTAAAACAAAACCCTCGTCATCAGGATGTGATTTGTATGAAATGAAAGCATCAAAAAGTTTGCCATCTGAAATGATAAGATTGAAAAATATATCATTCTCGGTATTCATTGTTTTTGTAAAGTTTGTCACAGCTTAACCCTCAACTACTACAATTAAATATAGCTCATTGGCCAAATCTCAGTTGCTGATAAAGGTAGAATCATCAAGTCGCCTAGACGAGACTTTATACGGAGCCCAATCAGGCACAGCTGAGAATGACATCAAAGATTATACAAATACATTATATCAAATTACATGTAGATCTATATAAAAAATAACCCTGGAGGAGGTGTTTACAAACAAAACCAGGCTTTGTAAAATGTCCGAAAAAGTGGTAGCACATTGCAATTCATGGCGTAAAGCGGTTTTCTATTTTTTTACGCTGATCGGGGATAATGATTGGGACAATTTATACAATTTCATTTTTAATCAGACGTCTTTGATTTGCACTGAAACTGAATGTTTGACTCTAAGCGCAGAGGCTTTAGTTATAATATTATGTTCAAGCTTAATTCGCTTCATCAAACACTGTTTGACATTAGATTGAAATGGTGAAAATTGATGCTATCCGTATTCCCGATACACATAAAATTTAGAAAACCTCTCTACAATCCTTTTAAACCATTAAGCCTGTATTGAAAACAATAATGTCAATCATGTTAAAGTTGAAAAAAAAATATCTACCAGAATCTTCATATGGTTGCATGTAGTGTACAATCTTCATTATGAATATTTCTCTTCTCTTCCATAACCAAACTGGTAGAACAATTAGTAAAAATACCAATATTACTAATAGTCCAATACAACTACCAGCCACCCACCATACCCAGCCAGCGTCGACTGAAAAGAGAAACATTCACAAAACATAGTTTGGGATGACATTTTATGCAATGATAATAAGCAGGAAATAACACGTGATGCGAAGCCTTATGAATTCTGAATCCTGTCGCATTCACAGGGAAATGTAGATGTAGCCTACACGAAAAGGTTTGCACTATACGAAACTGAGTGTCGGTATTTAAAAAAAAACAAGATCACCATTAAAATCATTATAATATGTGGATGTAATTTGTATTTGCCGCATATATGTTAATTCCCAATAATCCCTATTTTTATGTGTAGGCCTATGCGCAATTTTGAATCGACCATAGTCTACTATTATTCAATATACATGTAGAAGGAAAACGATTGATTTTCCACCTAGTTTTATAAGCAGGAACTCATATCCCTTTTTGGCAAGCCATGTACCCGCTGCATGAAAACGTTCTTTCGATGCAGACTGTTGAAATAAGGTAAGACTCCATACTTGGTCATGCATTTTACAAAGATCGTGATTAGATTATAGAGTTCTGGCGCGTAGTTTTGTATGCACATAATGTGAGCTTTAAAAATGTCCACCCACTAAAATGTAAATCTTACATGTCAACAACTTTATACCATCAAAGAAATTCAGAATCAATTCTTCTAAACTAACCTGGTTCTATTACTGACCCGGATGTTGGTCTAGGATCAGTACAATTTTCTCCAACCCAATTTGGATGGCAGGCGCATTTTTCTGTTTTACCATCTAAATAGCAATTTCCATATTCACCACAGTCTACTCTACATGGTTTTAGACAGAGAGTTCCTATATATCCCTTGTCACAGACACACATAAACTTGTTTTGTTGTAACTTCTCTTGATCACATACACCATGTTTACAAACAAAGCCAGGGGCACATCTTCTTAAAGCCAATGGCGCCAGACTTGTTGGTGAGATAAATGTGGTAGACATTGTGGATGCGTCTGAGGAATCCTGTTCATCAATGACTGTTTGACAATGGGACCCAGTGAAAGCCTCTGGACAATGGCAATACGGTGTGCACGTGCTTTTATTTTGTTCACATATTCCCTCATTTAAACAAAAGACCATGATGTCACAGGGATTACCGATTGGACACTCCTGGTCAGTCTCTGAATCGTTTCTAACTTGGATGTCAGATTCACAGTTAAGCCCTGTATAACCTTCTGGACAATCACACTGCTGTCCACACGTATCAGTATTTATAATACACGATCCTCCATTTAAACACAGTGTAGTGTTACCACTACATCCATCGGGACATTGTTTCTCTCTACATCTTTTACCAGTGTAAGGAGGGACACAACGGCAAGTAGTCACACATGATGTTGTATTAAAGTTACATTTCCCATTGTGTCGACAATAATTTGGCAGGCTACAGAGGTTTATTGTTTGGGTACATACATTATTAGAGGGAGGTGGAGTATTCACAGAGAAGTCGAAATCAAAATTTGCTTCTATCACGCATGGTTTCAAGCACAAGACGATGACTGAAATTATTGTACAGATCCTAAAGAATAAAATATATATTATCGACACTGACGTTAAGGTAAATGCAATCTCATAGATTTGAAAAAGTAAATATATAAGCAACAGCAACGCCCAATTTAATGGGAGGAGTGTGTTTCATTAAGGTTTATTCAAGCGTAATCATTTGTGCATAAGCCGATAGTATATTTTGTTTCAGTCGATGGTATCTGTATCGCTGACATATTTCGATAATTTATGTATAATATACAACAATTTACAGTTGATTTTGTTATCAGTGTATTGTGCGGAGTAAGTAATGAATTCAATGCATCTGGATTCAGAAGTTGAGAAAAGTAGAGAGAGGAAAAATTTTTCCTAAAACAATACTTAAAATTTTGAGTACTTGATAAAAATTAAATACTTACATTATTAATTCAAATCTGTATCTCACAAACGGAGAGTGTGGTGACTCTATACAGGATTTCATACACTGACCTCATTAAATTCATACATCAATTACTATTAGGATATGGCTATAGACCATGTCCGGGTAAATAAACACTTAAAGTTATAGATATATCATGCTGATCTAGGCCTATGGTTACTGTTGAATTTAAATGTACATTCGCATCACTGTCGTAGAGTTATGTAAATCCTCATTACCACTGTTGACAAACTGGGATGTTTCGACACTCTGCTAAACCCAGCTATACTCCAGTAGTTTATGTGAAATCACAAAAAAACATAGCACGAAAAACGTTTTGTTTGCTTTGTATACGACTCACTGATTATGACTTGGATTGACCATGAATAAGTAGGTCTAGTGTGTATCCTTCTTTTATGAATATACTACTTTTCTTTTAAAAAGGTTTCAAAAGAGTTTCTGTTTATTTGTATCGAGAATACTTATTGCTTGTAAAGAATTTCTACCATTGCGACTTCTGCGGTTTTTGCAATATGATTTCAATGGATTATGATGTCACTATCGCATTCACCATTCAAGCTATTTGATAGTGGTGTCATAATCTGGGGAGTTACTCTGAAGTTACAGCAGCCACAATCTTTAGACGCGATATCAGAATAGTACAATTGTCTTAGTTTTCCTAAGTACACCTTAAACGACTAGAAACACCTATTTGAATCCCTTATTTGCCAGTCACTGTACTACCATGAAGCAAATTATTCCAATGATTAATATTCTGTCGCTCTGAGAAGCGCTTATGAAGATCGTCGATATGTAGATCCCATTTTATATTATTTCCATATTGCTCCGCAGAAAATCAAGTGTTTATTTCACCCGCACGACCTGTTTATGATATAATGCTTTTAAATATTGTACATCACGACTACTTTATGAAAAGTACTTTTAATAATGGTTCGTAGGCTGCGGAGTTTTGAAGCTTTAATTTTCTTTCATGGCTTTTACGCTTGAATGATCGTGTACTTTATAATGAATTAACCGGATCTAAGTATCAATTGACAAGGTGTGGCTTGCATCCCATTGGATAAATCCCTGTCACGCTAATTTAACAAATAGATTTGTTCAAAAGATTGAAGCGTTTCAGATCTCACTAGACGTAAGATTTGCCACGGGTAATGATGACATATATTGATAGTATAATTATGTTTACATTATATTTCTAGGTTTGTGATTTAAATAGTTGATATTTTCAATACCATCAGGTTACAGTATCTATCCAAACTCAAGAAGGCCGAGTAACTAACACCACACAATCAAAAACCGAATCTCACCCCCGATCAGATCAAGAATATTAAATTTAGAAACTAAAACAGAATTATCTAATTTTAAAGTGATAATAGGTCTTAGAATGAACATAAAATTTGAAAATTTAAATTTGGCCAGTAAGAGCTCTATTCATCAGTAAATATACCTGCTGCCATAAATAACATAAGATTAAGCGTTTTTCAAAAATGACTTCGTTTTCAAGATTTTAAGAGATTCTGCTACTTTATGACACCAGGTAAGTTCACTGATGAATAAATACTCATATAGATCATTCTTGAGAACTAAAATTTTATGTCCATCCTAAGACCTATATCCCTTTAACCAATTAGTCTACCAAGTACTATGATTCCTTAATTTTCCGCCGCGAACGATGACTGGTCATCTACCGACCAACCAATTTTCAAATATTATGGTCATCTACCGATCAACCAATTTTCAAATATTATGTTCATCCTAAGACCTATTATCCATTTAAGAACACCAGATATATATGATGAACTTGATACGTGCACCTGTATTTGTTTTCAAACGTAGTATGTAATAAACCTAGAAGTAGTAGGTGTACTTTTAATCTTAGTGTTCTTCCTGCTTCTGTTATGTCTTACACTGAGTTAATTCCTGGAATAGCTGGAGTTACTTTCAAGACTTTTTAATCCCGACCCTTTACGACAGTAATTCAGGCCAGATTTGTTTGACATGTAAATAGTATGTGATGATACAAGGTATAGAAAAATATTTCCCCTTTAAGAGCACTCCTGAGCCTCACCAGATTGTTTCCTAAAATTACATGCCAAACCAGTGGAAAGATGACAAGGTCAAAGAGTTTCAGCCAAGAATATGATATGATATTTAATTTTATTCATGTCCGAGCGGTGTTTTTTTTTTTTTTTTTTGTTTTTTTGTTGTTGAAAATTCCGAATTCCCGAACTGTGCCAATTGTCCGAATTGGGTCCGAAGAGACTTAGAAATCGAAATTATAGGTTGTGTACAATTTCAGGATCAAAACATTTTCCACTCAACGATATCCGATCAGGTAAAACCAGTTCAACGGAAACTAGAACTTTTGGAATAATTGATTAATGTATGTGCGCATGGTGCAAAATTTCTTATCCAGTCTTCAAGAAGACGCTGTCTGCTTTTTTATGACCGAGTACATGTTCACTAAGTAAACAATGGCGACGGTTGGGAATGAAATCTGAACATGAACTGTGGAAAAATGGTGGGATTTTTTTATCGGAAGAGAGAATTTGTTACTTGTTCAATTATTTGAAATTGAATGGAAGAGCTATCAATCCTAACGAGTAAGAATTTCCAACATAATATTGAGTTGACACAATGCGTGTCAAAGACTAATAAAAGACCATATTAATATATTAATAAACGCGGGAATTCATTCCGGTAGATACGGTTATACGCGAATCACGAAGTGTCAGTTAAATCTTTATATAAAAAGTTATGAGGATGTAAGGTAAAGACCCGTCGCAAATTTTAATATTCTATGCAGAGAATAACATTGATTAGAAGGGTAGCCTAATGCTTATGAAAAGACAACTATTTAATTTGCATCAGTTTTTTTTCTATAATTCGCTACGTTGTTGACCTTCATGCAAATGAGCTTCATTAACAATTCCATCCTGTTCATTTTCATTCCGGGACTGCCTTCCCTCTATTATGTCCATCCTATCTGAACTGGGCCTCCTGTCCAAGCTGACTCGTGGAAAAAAAGCTGGATAATAGAACTGAGGTCGTCTACCTCCTGCCTGGCGATATCTCGACTTGTTACCTGCACAACATTCACGACATTCTGGAGCAATTAATATGGCGGCCATTATAATCAATATGGACAAAATGATCAACCATATTAAAAGACCAATAACAACATCCCTAGTTACCAGTCGAAGATCATCAGCAATTTGTGAACCTGAAAAAATAAAAATTTCGTTGTACCCCGGTATGAAGCTGAGATTTTCATGAACGTTCTACACCTCTTTAGGTAAATGCAAGGTGCATCAATTGTTCTCAAGCAAAGGTTCAGATACATGTAAATATGATATTTTTGTTTTTAAAAAAATGAAATTACATGTATCTGTACCTAACTCTGCCATTGTATACGTATCATACGCGAGGTTATACGAAATAAAGTTACATTTACTAAATTCCCAGATGGATTCTGCCGTGGTTGACTCTACCCTTCAAAGGTTAAGAAAAGAAAAGTATGTTCTATAGAGATTACAATCGAATTTACTCACCCGTTGTCGGTGAATTCGATGATTTATCAAATGGACCGGCACAGTAGTGATCATTCCACAAATTAATGCAAATTTGAGCTGATTTACATTGGGCTGTTCCGCTCGCACATTCATCAAAATCTGTCAATATTTGAAAAAAAATTGATGTCTGAAACGCATAATGTTGGGAAACGTGTATAGGCCCTACAGGGTGAAACTATTGAATTTAGTTGATAAGGGTTGGAAAGCAAAAAAGAAATAAAAGTACATGTCATACAGTTGAGATAAATAGTTAACGTGGTAATAGAGACAAAGTAATCACATTACATATCCAATATTTAGTAAGTATAAGTATACTTATGTTTCTACGTACCATTGCAGTGTTTTCCATTCTTGGAGAGTCGTAGGCCAGGGGGACAGCCACACTCATAACTTCCGGGGGTATTAATACAATTATATTCACACAAGCCATTTTCTATATGACACTCATTGATCTCTACAAAATAATCTAATCTACTTCAATTTGCTATTCATAAGTATAAGTTGGGAATGCTCGTTAACGTTCAAAATCCATGAAAAGAGCGAAAACAATCAAATTGTGGTCTCATCCTTTGCTGCTTTGAACTTCTGTTGATAACTTCCTTTTGAAGAAGACATACTAACCTATACATCGATTGTCTTTTAATTCATAGCCTTGATAACAACCACACTTCGCACCAAGTCTTGTATTAAGACAGTTATGTTCACAGTTCAAACTACTGATAGAGCAGTGGTCAACATCTAGAAAAAAATTACTAGTTTGTAAATCAAATAAATATCAAATCCAATCCTTTCTAAGTAACAAAAATGATATCGTTGCACATAGCAGCTGGATAATTTTAGGAATAAACAGAACTACTTACTATCTGGATGCCACATTGGACCGCGGGCACCAGTAACACCACGCTGTCCAAAAGGGCCAGTTATACCATCAAACCCTCTATCACCACGATCACCTGGAAATCCAACAAGACCAGTGGAACCAAAAGGACCCATAACTCCTGTAGCTCCTTCTTCGCCTCGTAATCGGTCACCCGTTGTACCAGTAGCACCTGTATTTCCAACAGGGCCCTGCGGTCCAATATCACCACGCTCTCCAGAAAACCCTCCATCACCTCTGGGCCCCTTGCTGCCTAAGTCACCCTTCTCACCACGACTTCCGAATTCTCCATCTCCTCCACTTGGACCCCTATTTCCATTCGGTCCAGTTTCTCCGCGGAATCCTTTAAACCCACGGCTTCCTTCTACTCCAGAGTCTCCCATTTCTCCCTGAAACAGTTCGATACACTGATTTATACATTTGGCACCCATTCTGATTTTCTGACAGTCCTCAGGTATTCAGTCCATTGCCATGTCATTTTTTTTACTTTTATAGATAAAGGGGCAATATAGGTGGAACGACAATTTCTATAAATTACCTTCAATCCACTATCACCTCTAGGTCCCTTTGAACCCTTTTCCCCTCTGGGTCCTTGTTCACCAAGGTCACCTCGAATACCTTTTAACCCCTGGGGTCCAGTCGCACCTCGAGATGCTCTTACTGAAAATGCAATGAAAAGCAGAAATATCAGAATATGGAGTCAAATAAATAGTAGTACAAAAGTCTTCCAACATCCAGTTCCTCTTTATCTACACAGTCTGAACGTCAGAGACTATATAAATTTAAAAGGAATAGTTTTCTTACCAAGAAGTTCGACTTCAAGGGCAAACAAATATGTTGTCTGATATGGTTCGAAGCTAAGTGTTTCAAACAGTCTTGGATAATTGCCGTTTGGATAATATCTGTTAATTGTTTGGGATCTCAGATCTGATTGTACATAGTGAAATGGGATGCAGGATTCGTCTTCATCTTCACTGGTGAAACCAAGTTTATCATTTCGGTTTATGTCAAAATATTGTGACGATTGTAGTGGCCACTGGAATAAAACAATATTCTGAATGGAATAGCTACTGTTCAGACTATTGTATTTGCATTGTTTCATCAGTTAACAGACATGCAGCACAAAAGTACATGAGAATAAGGAAGCGAATCATTTGTGTCAAAAAACAAGAAATCCTCAATAAAAAATAAGCAGGATACAAAATTTTATTTATCATAAAGTAAACAAAGTAGTGTGCTGCTTACGTAAATTAGCCCTTCCTTAGAACCATCATAAATCTTCTCAAATATCAATGTATAATTATATAGACCAAGAGTTTCAGAAACTAATCTCCAAATCTGTAAACGTGGTCTGCATCCGATTTTCGAATTTCGAAACCTGTATCCAATTACTTTTCCATTCTCTAATTGTAAGCCATGGTGAATGACTGTTCTTTTTCCTGGTCTAGACATCTGGTTATCAGTATAATTATATCCAATGAATCCTACAGTATCCACAAAATAACATTATTCCTGATTATACGTATAGAACGACAAAAACGTTCGTTACTACCGTATATTCTTGGATAACTCATAAACATATGGTATTCAAGTTGGATTTACAAAAGTTACAATAATAATCAAGTTCCAACATATCTTGTATATATTTTTATGTTGACACCATAGATCGATCGTGACTTAAGCATCAGATCATTCGATGTTGCTGGTCATGTAAACAGAATCCGAAATGGTTTTCCGGCTACACCACCTAGACCTAGTAGTATACCGATCGTCAATTCAGCTTGCATTTTAAAATGGATCGCATATCATACTTTATACGAAACTACATAATGTTCTTATATGGAAATATAATTTGTATCAATGATTCAAAACCAGATCATTCCGGAACAATCGTTGGAAGCTAAATACAACTACTTACGTCCTAATCGGACTTCGGGTACAGTAGTAGTGGTTGTTGGTCTGGTAGTGGTAGTTGTTGGTGGTGTGGTCGTAGTCGTGGTTGTGGTTGTAGTTGATACAGCTGGGTCTGGAATAAAATGGTCGAGCTAATATCAAAATAATCTAGTTTTCCATTTAAAAATATATCGACCTGCAGTTCGTGTATTATAGCACTGAAAAAGAAATGTTACGATTGGGAAGTAAAAAAATTGCATTGTGCGCCAGACGACTGAGGAAAAAATATCAATATAACCATTAATAAATTGTATAAAGAAAGAAGACGTATCTACCCTTGACAATAACACCAATAGGGAAGAGAAAGGTGGTTTGGTATGGAGCAAACTTATACACGCGGTTAAGTTCGGGTGGGGCGCTATTTTTAAAGAAGTAACGCCTAGTCTGCGACCTTCTGTTATCAGTCACGTATAAATATCCAACGCATGTCGAGGTTTCCTTCAAACTGGTGAATCCCAATCTCTGATCTTCTCTTACATTAAACTCTTCGGATGGTTGAAGGGATATCTAAAATATAATATAAGATCCTATCATTCCTAAAAATTCAAAACAAAATGGTTGCTTGCAGTTCCTCCCATAAGAAACCACCTTCATACAGCGACCGTTTATGAATATTCCCTTGAGTGGTCTCTGAATACAGATTCTACTGTACTTATAATACACAAATGACGAGTCACCATCGGATGGTAAATGGTGTGAGTTTCTTTCTATGACTTAAATGTTTAAGTGAACCAATTATAGACATGCTAATTGTTATATCCAACTTACTTCATAATAGCCTTTGTTTCCATAAAATTCCCTGTATCTATTCAATTTATATTCTTCATCGCTAATTCGATCCCAGATTTCCAATCTAATGTTACAATCGTCTTCTCCAATAGTAACATGGTAACCAGACACTATACTGTTAATCAACTGTAATCCATCCAGTATAACAGTTGATTTGCCTTCTGGGGCGAGGTTGTTTATGGTGACATTATAACCCAAAGCAATCTCTGGAATTTTATGTCAAGAATTTTAAAGTAAGAGGAAATGTGAAAACATTGATGTATTTTACTATTATACTGAAATAAGGTCTGTAGTCAGAATTGATTTTTCGTTGGGGTAAGTAATTTATCCGGAGGGGTAATTAAAACCCCAATTTGACTGTACTGTAAAAGCGTTCGTTTGACATCGTACATAGACTGTGATCTTCCATCTATTTTGCAAATTTAAGTTTCTGAAACGCTTATATATGAGAACAATCTGTTACCATTTTCAAAAAAACAGTGTTTACTACCCAAATATATTTTTTCATAGCATTTTTGGGGTATTTTCCAGAGTTACTAAGACATTTTAAGTGGCATATATTTGTGAAATCCAGAGATTTTTTGTAGAAGAGCCGCCTATTCTTTTATATCATAAAAATGAGTTCCACAAAAACACATAGAGTAGCCTTAGCTGGTGGGTATTCTTGTAATGGAAATACTAACCAGTTACTCCAAGTTTAAATGCATATACTGGATTTATGCTGATAAAAATGGCCAAAAGAATTGAAGACAGAACTTTTATCTGAAATTAAAAAATAATACAGTTTAACGTGTAGTTTATTCCTTATACTATAAGCTAAGAATGATTTTATATGTCTTTTAAAATCAATTTTCTTACCATGTTGGACTTCGGTTTTAGAATTTTGTTGTACCAAAATCATACAAAAGTGAGTGATTGAGATTGAACTGTACTCATCCACTGGTCACAGAATGCACGTGAATGAGTAGAAATGACCTTGACCTCAAATTAATCCTCTCAACCTTAAAGATGGGTTCCCTCATTAATTAGAGCCAAAGTAAGCTTACTAATCGATTAATTGGGGTATCTAATGAATAATCCATGCATTCTCAAGTTCAAAAGACCTATGCTTCTTGAATCCATTTGACTCTGATCTACTTTTAAACGCTAAATTTAGACTCCAAGTTTGTTCACGTGACCAAATGTCGTCATATTAATGAAGGTGTATAAGAATTGATTTTGTATTTTATTATTAGTGAGTTCAAACTTGTTTAAATTAATTCATAATGTTTTTACAAAGTAATCTTTAAACGTTTTATTGCCTTTTGCTAGAGATAATAAATGAAATTCCTAAATGCAATTGTTGTTGTGGAAAATATTAAGGAATGTGGGCAAGTACGCATGCGTGCATACTTTACAACCACAGCGTCCGGTTATGTACCGAATTAATAGACTGAATGATCAAAAAAAGATCAACGACATTTGAACGACATTTGAGACTTGACGTACATACCTATGGCAGTACCCTACCGAGGGAAATCCCGTCATAATTAGACTAATAACGGGTTAATTATGGACTAGTGGTATTTTTTTCCCCAGTCATTAGAACACCTCTACTTTCTATTGATATAAGTATTACCGGTCCAATTATGGTATATATAATATGTATATATATGAAAATAAGGGGACCTTTCTTTAAGCGAATAGATGTCTCTATTTCGACCCATGAAAAACATTGAAATACATGCACGGTGGTAGTTCACAGAAATTTTAAATCTCTACCTAGACTTTATAAGTTGAAAATTTGAAAAGGTTAAAAACAGTATTTTCAAAAGCAGTTTTGTGGTGAATACAAAGTGGTGAGTATCGGCTGAATTAAATTGGTGGCATTATCTGGCACAATAGGCAGATTCTGGTAGCTTCCATCATCCTGTCCTTTTTTGTCTACATACATCTTCGCCGAAAGCTGGGCTGAAGAGAAATCGGCGAAAGCGATGTCCACTCAATCCGGGGCTAAGTGACATGCACTGAGTGGGTCATGGAAGTGTTTATATGATGAGTAGGTTATGATATCTTTGATTCCGTTCCGAGCCAATAAATAAAGACATGATGATGATGCATAATGGGAATTTAACTGAAAATAGAATTATTGGATTAAGTAGAACATCGTGTTTTAATATTTATCCGAAAAAGACAATCTCGCATTTAATGAAATTCACTTTCACTTTGCATTGGCCCCACCTCTTATAATATAATGTTTTATTGCTGTTTCGGATGCATTATTGTTAAAGACTAGTAGAATTCAATATAATGGATGTAGGCCAATAACAGGGATGAAATGGACTTTCGGTGTCTATGTTTGGGTGTCGTGGATTAAGGCCTTTAGGTCCAAACAAAACAATTCATTTTATTATGTAGTTGCTTTAATTCTTAATACACATTTCAAATAGTATAAGGTTCAACTCCTGTGGTTTTTAAATAGTATTTTCCCCATCTGTCCGCGGATGTAGCCCAGTAACCCATGGTAGCCGTATCCGGGTCACAAAGACCTGCGTTATAATCATCATAATTATTACATTTACGACCAATAAATGTATTAGTTATAGAACTGATGTATAGATTAATGGCTCTCATGTGACAACATGCAACTTGCTCTGTTAATTCTGAAATGTATAAATAAACAGTTTGGCAACCAAATCAGTTTGTATCATTTGGAATCGGAAACAAGCTCCTTATGGCCCACAATGATCGATATAGAATGGTGTTATAACCATTGGATAGATAAAGAATATCATCAACATAATACCAAAATTAGTAACACGATTATTTCGTGGGTTTTTGAAAACGTTTAGCAAGCAGAGAGCCCATCTAAATGATTAGAGGCATCATTGACAGGGCAGCCAAAAACAGAATGCCATTGATATAATAATGCAACAGAACCACACCAACCATGAATACAGTGAAGGAATATATTATGACTATTGTGCGATTTGAAAGATATTAGGGAAAGAAAGTATCAACTTACCTCCAAAATCAAAGATTAAATTGGAAAAATATTCCCAAAACTTTTTGCTACAACCAGGTTGATTTTCTCCACCATTGGGGTAGAAATCTAGGTCACCCATTGCCACGCCAGTACCCCATCCTAAATAAAAAGAGTCTAATTTGTAATTGAAAGAACTGATAAACGCAAGATCACCTGTGGTAAAATCAACTGACGGTTTTATGGTGATCTGTTTATCTGGATCATGTTCTTATAAAATAAGCAGATAAAGGGTCGACATTCAATGCACCCATAACTAGTAAAGGTTTATTCTTTGGTAATTAATAAATCGCAACCAGTCCGGCATCAGCCATCAGCCGGAAGTTAATTAAGTTAAATCATCGCTAGTATTAAGCACCTTTACTTTGATGTCACCGTCTATTCATTATATTTCAATAGTTTCAGTCCGTTCTATGAAAACCTATGATTGACTACATCGAATTATCAAATTGATAGAAATTTTCCTTTTAGGTCGTTGTTTAAAGGGGCCCAGACTTGATTTTTAGGAGTCGTTTTGGGTCTTTGTTACATTTAAACAGTCCTCAGAAATACTCAAGCTCTAAGAAAATCGCAAAATACCTTGAAATATACCTCAAATAGACTATTTCTGATTAGCTAAGCAAAAGATTTCATGTGTTTGAGGCTCTCGGATGATTGTTCGAAACAAATCAAGCCTGGGCCCCTTTAATGGTAAGTATTTATGAATGCATTTTTATCAATTTTTGACTTAAGCATATGGAAATATGGAATGGAAACTTACCTAATTCAAAGATAGTATCATCATCCGAATGTATCACGTCAATAAACAAGGCGTCAGATGGATCAAGACGAACCACAGTGTTATACTTCGCGAAGTTAGGACCAGCGGGATCCAATCCTAAAATCATATTTCAATACGGATTAAACCAATAATTTTGAATCCTCATATTTCTTTTTATACTACTCTTCATTCGAACAGTATATATCCAAAATTTAGATAAAGTTTTTTCCTCAATTTGAAATGTCGAGGAACCTTCAATGAGAGGATTAGATTATTAGATATATACTTGCATGGCTAGTTCAATGTAATGATGGATTATGCTATACCTGATATTCTGCCTAGAAAACCAGGAATGAATCTACCAACGTAACCAGCAATATGGGATCCCAAACTATGACCAATTACATGCATATCATAATATGATGTTCCCATTGTATCGTGGATGGTGGTCAACATAACTGCTATCATTTTACCAACCAATCTGGTATTAGCTGTTGCTTGTTTGTAATTGATAGTTTTAGCTCCGTCGTGCCAGTTTACACAAATAACATTGACATCGTCCTGTAAGAATGATATGGTAGTCTTGTAAGCATCCAATTTTAATTTCAACTACTCTTTCAGAATGAATACTGGAAGTCCAGTAGACAGCAATTGCAAAAAAACAAAGTACATTAACTGGCAGACAGGAGAGCAGTTTCCAGAAAAATAGACTTTTGTAATTGGGACGAATCCTTAGTCAAATATTTTTTGAGAGAAGTGGTACCAGAAGCCCGGTAGTTAGTTTTGTCAACTTGTCAAACGAAATATAACACAAAAGTCAAGCATAGTTATTTTAGCTTCGTCGGTTTGAATTAAACTTTGCATAAAAGTGGTGAGTTTGCCTAGTACAGGGACATTCAGCAACTTGTCTGGGGTTTGCAAGAATATGAATAAGCCTTCAAAGCAATATCTACTTACCGCTGCTAAAATTGCATTAGCCAGAGATGCAACCCAAGGATCCATGAAACTTCCATGAAAACCATGAATGATGAGTACCACCCTTTTAGATGCATCAAATCTGCTGTTGGTAACAGATGCGGAATCTGTAGGGTTCAAGAAATCTGGATTTGTAAGGTCTGGGTTTACTCGGTTATTTAAAGCCAACTGCAGTCCAATGTCACTTGGTTTCACTGGAACGTCATTAGTGTTGTCGTATGGGTAATCGTTATTAAAACACCCATAGGGTGGATAACATTCTTCTTTGAAGAATAAAAAGCCTGTTATAAAGATAAAAAATTAAACATAGAATATTGTAAACTTGATAAGCATTGTTTTTCTTAAAAGTCCGTCCCAACAAAGAAATGCTTTTCTTCAAATATATTGTAAAATATTCAACTGTATTCTTATAATGAATAGATAAGCATTACTTGTATTTAAATAACACTAGTTTTGGATAGCTAGGAGCAACTAGAACTTCTAATATATATTAAGGAATAAGGTCTGTTATAACCTAGAAAGACTTACCATTGGTGCTGGCGAGGAACAACAGTGCTACGACAGACTTCATGATGGAAAGAAATGCATGATTTCAAGATCCTGTAGCCTTTTTATTTGAATTATTCAGGTCATTTCAAACGAAATTAAAAAAAATTATTGACAAAGGAAAGATAATATTTTTGACGTAAGTTTTACAATTGTTTCTATTTTAGTGAAACTCTTACTAATCTAACATCAGACTGTCAAATAATCATATCACGACAATCTGAGAAACTGACGTTTGTCAACATGGAGTCTCGGATCCATCAGAGGCATTTATAGGAATGATTAGGTAAGACAACTAAAAAATTTCAAGCTATTGATAACTTCAAGGAAGTTTACTTGAATTATTTACAAGAATTACTTGTGTACCCCAGAAAATACAGCCAACAATCTTTCGACTAATAATTACACGTGTAGCCATATATTGGTTACTTAGTTGTAGTCTTTTAGTCGAGGGATCTGGTGGGTTGAATTCGGTAGCGTCAAATCCAATCAAAGCTCTACACTTACACTTCAAACTTCCTTAATAAAATACAAGTGCCTATTGATTCCATGATTCAATGAAGGACTGGGAGTAAGGGGGGGGGGGGTTCAAGTAGGAGTAACAGAATTGTCAGGTGGTGGCTAAAAATCTCAATGGCAACGAAGAACTTTGAGAGTAAAGGACAAAGGCAAGGTTGCAAGGGTGTCCAAAACTTAAACATATTACTATTAGTAGCCTACATTATCTCATTTGAAAATCAATGACGCTCCATATACGTTTTGACATATTAATATAATGTCAATATGTTACTTGACAGTAACAATTGTGTTATTCTTAAATACTTCTTCTAAAGTCAAAATCTACATTGTACATGGACAGGTGCCACGTCAATTGCTATAGAACTATACAAAAAAGGTAGGGCACATATTTACAACGGTAACATCCCTGACAGGCAAATGCCGAGGAAAGTTGGTCATCGCGAATACGGGTTTTGCTATGATGTTATTATCCTCCAGAAAGTATGACGAATAGGGTCTGTTTTGAGCATATTGGGATATAAAAAGCAGTAAAATCTTATGGCTTCAGCTCTCACAGTTTTTAAACTTCATCAAAGTTCATCAAAAGTGTGTGTATGTGTGCATATAAGTAAAGAAATTATTTTCAGACAATCACAACAGTGACTCCCATAGGTATATCTATGTGACACACCCACTTCTCCCCTGTTTAATAGGCTATAGATTTGGGGGGGGGGGGGTCAATTTCAAGGGAGATAAACCAAAGCGAATAGTTGGACTAAGACCACAAAAACATTTTACGCTAATGATTGTAGAATTTAGTCCGTTCTATTTTTAGAAATCCTTTTTCTCCCTTTCTTTTGGGGTTTTTGCAGTCCACTTTGGACTAATTTTTGGTCTAGATTTGAAATATGATGTCTGAAATTGTATTTTCTTTCTGAATTTCTGAGATAATGAGAAATTTAATTGGCGGAAGGTTATTTCTAAAAATAGTGGTTTTGTGTGCAGTGACAGTCAAACGGATGTTGATAAAATGTAGTGGTTTACTTTCATTTTGTTTAGTTCAAAATGTTCATGGTCATGCTATATTGAAATTTTGTACGGAAACCAAGTATTGGCCAGGCTTTCAGGTGACATATAGGAAAGTTTTCAACGAGATTTCTGGAAAAAGTTACGGAAGTTTGAATTTCGTGATTTAACATTGAAACAGATGGCAAATGAGTCCAGTTGAGTCAGACCAGTAACACGGGACTGTCTATTGGGACTGTCTATTTGCCACTCGTGGTAATTTTAGCAAGGTCGCTATGGGCTTCATTGTAATAGGGTCGATTTTCGGTCATATGCGCAAATCAACTTCCCTAAACTTGCAAAATAAATATTGTTATTTAAAGATTTACTTGCTTTGTTACTAAAACATAACTAAGTGAAATGTATATACACCGAAAATTGAAAACGTCTTCTGAAGGTGATGAAACCCACAATATCAAATCTACTTAGTAATTGCTAGTTTCAATGCATACTGAAAAATGACTGAACTTAATATTTCAGTATTTGTCTGAAACTGTACTTCCGTAACTAGCAGTGTTCTTTTACCTCTTTTGCTTATTTAATTTTACATATTCTTGTGCCAATAACGTAATGAAGGTGTGTTTCTTGTTACCCTTTTTTCAAACAAATACCAGTCTCAGATGGATGCAAAAATTGTGAAAACTACGCATGCTATTTTGATTCATTTTGATCAAAAATAACGTTGTCATGCTCAATTTTTATCCTTAAATGGCAGTGTTAAATTTTGTAAATACTTTTGTTACTTTACATACTGTTATCCGGAGATTCTAGATCAATTCAAGCAACAACCCTTTACATATTTCTTTTCAATTAGTGAAATTAATGTGGAGTATATCAACCACTATTGAAGGGTAAAATGTTTTTTTCAATTCCTAAAGGCATCAGTACATAATTTTTACAAACTCGTTGCGTGATGGAGATGATATTATGTAACGGAGATGACAAAAAGTAACGGAGATGACAAATGAAACAAAATGAATGATAGAGTTTACGTGTTTAATGATAAAATAACTGAATCCAGTGATGGAATAGGTATTTGACAACTGAAACATGCAAAACAATAGAGGATTAAAAATATAAAAAAAGATCAACGAAATTGAATACGTATGAACCGTTTATCTTATTTAAATTCTTAAGAAGCTTCCTTAGAAATCAAATCTTACTATAAAATGACAAAACAATTTAATAAATCCATGTGTTTGCATACAGCTTCCCAATAATGCTTATCTACTTGTAGATGCCTTGCGGTCACATTTGTCGGTGGCGGTATGAGTGTCAGTACAGTATCGTACTCGTACCAAATAATAGCTTTGAAAGATGGCCAAAAGAACCTATTTACTCCCACTCTACTCATGCAGTCTACTTCTACAGAATCGGCATCATAATCCACAATTTTTCCGGGGTACGGCAAACCATCATAAACAACCATACACCATTTATCCTTTTCTAGTAGGCCTATGTAGGCTAGTATTGTTTGAGCTTGTTCGCTTCTTTGTAGTCGGAGTATATGAGTCAGAACTAGTGACATTAGTTGGTGATGTGCATACACAAGGCCTCTTAACAAGGGCCTTAGAGTTATTGAATCAGGAGAAAAAAAAAAAAAATTATTATGGCACGCTAAATTTAATAAGGCCCGGTCAATTCGATATGATATATAAACATCACATTGCGTCCTTGGTGTCTAAACTGACCCTGACCTTCGAAATCCTACTTTCATTTTATAGTTTATTAATATTTAGTTTTAGCCGTCATTTACTGGAATAGTTACATGGGTAATTATGATCAAAATTCACGTCCGAAAAAGTTTGAATTTCAAAATACCCATTTTATGTAATTTTAATTTTTACCACGCGTGGTATATTAGCTATTTGCCACTATATCTCTTGCCCAGAAACACAACTAATGCTAATCATTGTATCGATTTAGTCTGTGCTATTTTGAGAAATCCTCTTTCTCCCTTCCTTTTTGGGGTTTTTAAAATGCTAACTTTTGACTAATTTTTGGTCTAGATTTGGAATTCTATTTCTAAAATTATTGCATTTTCTTCAAAAATTTCTGAGATAATGGGAAATTAATTGGCGGAAAGTTATTTCTAAAAATAGTGTTTTTGTGTGCAGTGACAGTCAAGCGGATGTTGATGAAATGTAGTGGTTTACTTTCAATTTTCTTTTTCATGCTATAGCCTACTAATATTGATTTTTTAACAGAAACCATGTAGGCTAGGCCTATTGGCCAGGCTTTCATGTGACGTTTTGGAAAGTTGTAGAAGGTTGAATTTCGTGATTTAACATTGAATCAGATGGCAAATGACTGAATAGATGGTAACCAAAAACCAGACCTTTATCTGAAAAGCTAACTCAGCTGCTAGAGCATGAAATTCAGTATAAGGACTTTTTATATTGTTCAATAACGCATTCTACACCGTATTTTGCAAGGGTAGACAACTCCAATTAACAAACGAAATTCTGTTTTCCATCAATCACGATATTGATTGATTAAATCAGTAATAAACCAAGAACAAAGCTGCTGTGATTGCTAATTAAGCAGAAAGAAGATTTTATTTCTTCAGGTATGGATAAAAAAGAAACACATAAGTCTGAATGTTTGTGAAATTCGCTCCACTATTCTATCATTGACGACAATTAATTAGCCTACACAGTAGCCATAGGCCTACAACTATGCCCAATACGTATATATCATATAAGATTACCGAAACAGATGGCTTGAAAGTTAATTTGGTTTAGAACCCCATGAAACCATATTATAACATGGGTGTGTTGCATTACATGCAATTGTGGAGAGCTGCGCTCTGGTCATGTAGGCCTAGGCCTATAGGCATCCTACAAACAAAATTTTATTGGACCTTTTTAATCAGCTAATGCTAGGCCTAAAAGCAGTTGCATTCTATTCAACAACAGCCTTACTTTGAAATACATATTTCACGGCATTCCAGCATTTTTTGATTGTAAATTATCGTTTGGCATTACTGTAACTTCATGTTAATTTTTTGTGATACTGGAACTCTTGACAGGGCATGCAATTTTGAACGGAATTCTTATGGTTGACTGAACAATAAAATATTCATCTTCCCATTGTTTGTCTGTATCACAATTATACTTCTTATACTTCAGATCAATTTGAATAACAACTTGTTTCTTAATGTTGGGCTTTAGATTATAATCTTTTCACTGTCTTTATATTTCTAGAGGAATGTATGGGTTCAAAAGACATGTATCTGCCATGTATTGTATGATGTGGAAGATTTTACTACAAATTGACAGCCTTGTTTAAAAATTAACATGAGAAGTCCAAACACAAGAGCTAAAATCTCTTATTTTCTAGTAACTATAAATAATGATCAGAATGTATTTAATCCTGGGGATGAAATTTCACTCACTGTTCATTTGAAGGTGCTGGAACCCTTGAAAGTAAGAGGTAAGTTTTACTGAACTTTCCCTATTAGTATCACAATATTGACAATAACTATTATGTATACCTACAATCCCCGCAATTGATTACCCTATTGTTTAAGGATATAAATCAGTGAACCATGCTAATCCGTTTTTAATACCGGATTAAGAGCTATAGTCTGTTTCAAAAATGGCTTAGATTTATAATATAAAGTATAAGATCATAAACATTCATTTAGTACATATTATTTATTTCATAACAATTATAACTATTGGTCAGAATGGTAATAGTTATAACAAGTGACAGCATGATATTTTAATTTCAGTAAAGCAAAATTTGGGCTATCAACTGGTTAGACCCTTACAAAGACAACTTATATCCTAATACAGTATATAGAAATATTAAAATATAACCTCAGAGTTTCAAGCTATGCAATCTCAAACAACTGACCTTCTTCAAACCTGTATCCCAAATGAAGTTTATTCTCATGTCTGCATTTTGAGACAAATTCAGAACGGTTGTTTAAAGATGTTTGCTTACAACTGAGAGGCATTAAGGATATATGCCCTAACATAAACTCAAACTGTAAAATTATATGAATTATTGGAGATTAATGTATTTTTTTAAGGTATTCATCTAAAGATATGTGGTCAATGCTATGTTTTATGGGGTGATAAAAGATCAGGGGAAAGTAAACGGTATGAAGGGGAAGATAATTTTATAACTGAGAGAAAGGTTGTTTGGGGAGAAGGTATGTTTCTGAAAAATGTTTAATTACTGTCAATTGAAAAAACAATTTATTTTTGTCTCAAAATTATAGTTTAAACTTGTTCTGTTCTTGATGTTGATTCTTTACAAAGCTTTACTGAATCCAAAATCTTGGTATTAAGGAAAATGCCATACTAGTTATAGAGAAGGTTTTCCTTCGATTTATTATTTTTATCCAGGATTTGTGTTTTTATATTACAGTTTGATTTTCGTCTGTAATACAATTGATTCCTGTCATAATATTAGGCTTGAGAACAACTGTCAATCATAACCCCTTGTGATTTTGACTGACATAACATTATCATGATATGATAAAAATGATCAGGATTTATTTATTGAATCACATAAACTGATGAAATAAACGATACTCTAAAGTTTTATACACCAAATCAAAAGATGTAGATTTGCTCAACAGTAGATATACTCTGACCTCCAAACTTGATTTGCAATGTTATGCATATAAGAGGCCCATGGTAAAATAAGATTTAGAAATGTTGATAAAGTGAAAAGTTTATAACAGAAATGTTTTTTTTTATTATCCAGAAGGTGGATCAGAGAGGGAACATATACTATCTGCTGGAGAATACGCATTTACAGAAAATTACATACTGCCTTTAGAAATTCCTTCATCATTTGAAGGGAAATATGGTCATGTTAGATATTGGGCCAAAGCCAAGATTTACCGTAGAAACTGGAAACAAGATATTAGCTCAGAAGAATCACATTTTTCAGTGAATGGTGTGATAGATTTAAATGAAGCACCACATGCTCAGGTATGTCAAAGTTTTTTTTTATAGTATCTTGTAAGCATAACACTTATTGTGTTGTAAAGATGCTATAGATATTTGACTATTCATTCTACTTAATTCCTGTGTATCAAGCTAAACATAACCTATTACAGAATGTTAGCATTATAACAGAACTCAAAATATCTACAGGGATATATCGATTGATTTATAGTATATTAATGACTATTATCATAGGCAAAATTTGGATTATTTATGAAAAATCAATATTAAATTAAGAATTCAAGTCTTGAATTTCAAGACCATGAAAGAAATAGCTGAAGTTGAGGTACACTTTTAAACAATAGGAATTACTCAAATGGGTGAATATTCCAATGACCTTGTGACTAACATTCTGCACTTTCATAGTGTTATTTCAATGTAATTTTTCCTGAACTCATAATTTAAAATGGTATTATATAATGATATGACCATGCCTTGATATTTTAACTACCATTATATCAGTAAGTTTTATATTATGCATAATGAATAATGAGAATGAATAATATAATGTGTATGGAAAAATATGTATGTAAATTTTATATGAAGCATACTGAATAATATGTATGTACATTTTAAATTATGTATAATGAATGATATGAATGTGTAATATATTATATTTATTTAATTATAAATATGTACACTATATTATGTATAATGAATCATATGTTTGCATAATTGATATAATGATCATATGTATGTATAATATATCATGTATTATGAATCATATGTATGTATATTATTTGATGTAAAGTGAATTATATGTATGTGTGTTATTTATGTATAATGAAAAATGTGTATTATTATCTAGGAAGTAGTTATAAGAAGTGAGGAGAAATCAGTATGTTGTTGGTGTTGTAAATGTGGATCATATAATGTAGTGTTTCGGTTAGACCATCGTGGCTTTGTTATAAGTGGACCAATATTTATAATGGCTGAAATTAGTAATAATTCTACTAACTATGTCACTGCTACTGCCTATTTGATTATGGTAAATATTGATACTATCATGCTAACCAGCACTACTGACATGACTACATGTGCTAATTCTGTATTTATTTATCAAATGTCTGTCTTCACAATTCAAGCTATTAAAAACAGTGTCTTATGCTCTGACTGCAAATAGCTGGCTTCTTGCATTATGGAACTTAAAGTTGGCTATTGAAGTCATGGTATAAGGTTGTAATAGCTCGATGCTGTAAAGATGTCAAAGGTAAAGTTGTTGGTTTCCAAGTAACTAAATGAAAGTTCAATGAAAGAACACTGCATCAGACTTATGACAAAATTTGTAATAGAAAACTGAGAACAAAGTCAATCATGTTCAGGAATATGGAATTTGATCTGCGATTGCCTCTAAGATAGTATATCTTGTGTCTGTACTATGTCACTTTTTTCCCTCAGAAAACCACATTTAAAGCTGAGAATAGTAGTATTAAATGTAAAGTAATTATAGCAGAATGTACACATGAGAGTATTAAACCTGGTGGCAGTGATATCTGGAATGATCCTATACTTATACCTCCTGAAACACAACCTACTAATCTTGGTGCATCAACTATAATAGGTGTTGATTATACAATACAGGTAATATACCGATTACTGTAAGGCTAGAAATTAATGTGTCAACAAATTAATGCGGCATGGGGTATAGAGACTAAAATGCGAGTACAAATTAATGCGATCCGCGATAGGTGTCGCATTTTTTAATATCATCAAAATTGTAAAGTGATTAATGAATGAAGACATGAACAATGATCAAGATTTTATCTTAAATAGTCATTTGTAAAAATCTTTTGTTTTTTAACGTCTTTGATTACTAATCAGCTTCAAATTTAGATTAATTACTTAATCCCACCCGGTCAGCCATATTTGAACTCCATAAAATTCACTTCGGAATATGTATTTAAAAATGTGGATACAAATTAATGTGATCGCAGATAGGTCGCATTTAACGCATTAATTTCTATCGCGCAATAATTTGTAGCCTTACAGTAACTGAAAATCAAAAATACACGTCAATTATACAATAGAAGCCTTATACTCCAGAAGAATGTTCATAAAATCCAGATTTTCAAGAAATGCAGTAATCTGATTGGATAACTGAACTAGATTTTAAATCCATTTCAATGATTGACTTATAAAATAACCCCTAGGAGGGTTTTCAAGAGTAATGTTTTTTTACATATCTGAGTGAGTTTCAGTAAATTTCTTGATTTAAAAATTACAAAAGGAATGTCCAAGTTTCACATTTAGTTTGTCTTCAATGTTGTTTATGTCAACATTTTTTGTACTGTACATTATTCATTCCAAGATTTATTATTTTGCAGTTCCACATACAAACAGATGGTTGTGATTGTGATGATATTAAATTTAAAGAAAAAATTATTCTTGGTACAGTCCCTTTAAATATGATAGCAAGCTCATCTATAATGCTACCAAATGATGAATCTACACAACAAACTCCACTTATAGGTAAGTCAATTCACAAGGCTAATAGGTTATGTTGTGTCACTGCATAAAATCAGTATCTTGACTTCTTGAATGCCTTCTCCTTCATTCTCATCAGCTCTGGTGATCAGGTGTCACATTGGATACTTATTAATATGACATTTTTTCAATGGATGAACTAATTTGCATTATGAACTTCACATTCAATGTCTCTAAATCAAGGTGTGAAAAAGGTCTATTCAGTTTTGTTTCTTCAAGACTATACTGATATAAGCCTCTTGTAGCTTGGGATTTTGCTTTAAATTTAGATAATAGATAATGTTATACTTTATTATCAAGTTACTGGTTTATGTCACTAGATATCTCCACATCTAATAAATAAGTTAAATATTTCAGCTCCACCAAGTTATGATGAGTGTATAAATAAACCTTCATCTTCAAAGCTTTATAAACAAGACAGTTTACCATCATATTCTGAGATACAGTCCTACCCTCTACATCAACAAATTACTAGAATATAGACCAATATTCTACATCAACATATTACTAGATTATAGACCAGTATTCTACACCAACAAATTACTAGAATATAGACCAATATTCTACATCAACATATTACTAGATTATAGACCAGTATTCTACACCAACAAATTACTTGTTTATAGACCAGTATTCTACATCAACATATTACTAGTTTATAGGCCAATATTCTATATCAACATATTACTAGTTTATGGACCAGTATTCTACATCAACATATTACTAGATTATAGACCAGTATTCTACATCAACATATTACTAGTTTATAGGCCAATATTCTATATCAACATATTACTAGTTTATGGACCAGTATTCTACATCAACATATTACTAGATTATAGACCAGTATTCTACATCAACATATTACTAGAATATAGACCAATATTCTACATCAACATATTACTAGTTTATGGACCAATATTCTACATCAACATATTACTAGATTATAGACCAATATTCTAAATCAACATATTACTAGATTATATCCTGTAATCTACATCAACATATTCCTAGTTTATAGGTCAGTATTCTAAATCAACATATTACTAGATTATAGACCAGTATTCTACATCAACAAATTACTAGAATATAGACTAGTATTCTACATCAACATATTACTAGATTATAGACCAATTTTCTACATCGTCATACTTTATTAATTACTAGAATATAGACTAGTATTCTACATCAACATATTACTAGATTGTAGACCGATATTCTACATCGACATCTTATTAGTTTTTAGACCAGTATCCTACAGCAACATATTACTAGTTTATAGACTTTTACATCGACAAATTACTAGAATATAGACCAATATTCTACATCAACATATTACTAGTTATAGACTTTTACATCAACAAATTAGTACAATATACATTGTATCTCAACAAATTGCTAGAATATAGAACTTTACATCAACAAATTAGTACAATATACATTCGTACATCAACAAGTTACAAGAATAAAGACCAGTATTCTACATCAACATGAATATAGAACTTTACATCAACAATGCACAGTACTAAAAACCAATATTCTACATCAACAAATTACAAGATTATAAACCAGTATTCTACACCAACAAATTACTTGTTTTTAGACCAGTATTCTACACCAACAAATTACTTGTTTTTGGATCAGTATTCTACACCAACAAATTACAAGATTATAAACCAGTATTCTACACCAACAAATTACTTAGACCAGTATTCTACATTATTATTAGGTGAGGGTGTTTTTTTTAAAGAAATAATATCAAAATGTAATTTTATCTGTGTTCAAAACAAAGTCGTCATTCATGATGCCATAATGATTGTATTTAAGAATATTTCCCAAGAATGATTATGATTGGTACATTTTGGAAGTAAAAAACAATGTTTAGCTTATGATCATTTTCATAATATAATAGGGATTTCATTGATTTGCACTAACTGTACTGTAAAAATGTAAAAAATAGTAAAGTGACAAGTGTTATCAAACATGGTATGTATCTAAACTTAATAATGATAGGCATTTGATACAAAAATCAATAATGTACACGCAAATATTTTGACATTGATAAATCAAAATCTATTTTCATTTTTATCATACTGAAATTATTGTAAAACATTATTCAATTTGTTTTTTATTGAATGATCTCTAGAAATTATCACCCATTACTTTAGACAATTTTACATCATGTGGACATTTGAATTCAAAATATATCTTACAACGATTTGAAGACTTCCAAAGACAGCTTTTGTCCTTTTTCTAACCATTTATTTTATAACAGATTGCTAGTTGCTCAACTATTTTTAAACTCGCCAATCCAATAAGAGTACTTTTGAGCCGCACTGAAGTAACTTCATTTAAAGGGTCATTTTTTGCTCAAATTTATGAAAACTTTACGTAACCTTTCAACACATATTTTTTTTTATTCAAACAACTCTATGGTTTTAAATAAAATATGTCTCCTATGTATTCTGAAGATTTGCACTAACATATTAACAAATTTTAAAGTCAAAATACAAACGTAGATCAAACTGATTAATCAATACTTAGTGTGTTCCATTTTTAATTGACGTTTTTTTTGTACATGGACATAAATAGCATACTGTAGAAATATTCAGAAATAATTTACAATTTTTAAAAAAAAATTTGATTATGAAAATTTTGCATACTGCCCTTTATATGCTAGGTTATTTATTATTAAATTCATTTAAAAAAAAAAAAGTAATCATTCATTCAAGGTTTTGCTTATGCTCTCTTGGATCTTGAATACATTCCAAATCGAAGATGAGGATTCAACTTTGTAGTCTAAAATCTTATTGAACTATGAATCTCATTCCACATAATAGTATAACTTGATCCAAATTGCAACTTGATTATAGATAATGTGATATAGTATTTAGATTGTATGTATCATGTGTGTTATATGCAATATATTGTAATGTGTTGTTGTCCCTTCCATTTTCTTAGTACCTGTTTCAAGTTTCTAGTATACATATGTTGACATGATATTAAGTGGATGCTGTCCCTTATGCCTTCCCATATAGTCAGTATTTATTGTAAACTGTTTTAAAATATGTAATATTATATATAATAGCATTATAGATTAGCCTTCCCAATAAGTGTTCAATTTGTAGACTATACCGTAACTTGTGTAACATAAGTCATTTCTAGACCGTTTTGTAACAAACTGGGTACAAATTTGACCATAACATACCAATTTCTGATCTATAAAAAATATACTGCATTATTAAATATAGTCCTTCCATTTCTAGTCATTATTTTTTATCAGTAAAGCTTTTATATATTTTCAAACAAACCCTACCGGTATCTTGTGATATTTAGATTTGCTATATATTTGATATATTTTTATTAATATTTCTAGATATTTATCTTTCCTTTTACTCCTCAGTCTTAAGTATAGAAGTAATTTATTTGCCAAAAATTTAAATACAAATTTTGTTATCATGATAGTGTAACATGGTTAATGCTGCAGTAGATTAATCTGATTTATATTTTGATCTAAAAAAGTTTCACTGCAAAAGTTGTTCCAACCCTACTTTAAAAACATCCATACTCTGTTCTTGACATAAGTCAGCACAGAAATTAGCTTCTATTGTAACATTTACAATGTTAAGTCAATAGTAAACAATCAATTCTCTATCATAAATTTTTCAAAATCATCAATTGGCTTTATGCAATTTGATATGCACTTATTATCAAAATTATTAGCACAACTTTAAAATGTTTGGTATGTTTCATAATTCAGTGAAAAGTGAAAAACAAATTAACAAAATTGTGAATGGTCTTTTTTTGGTATAAATGAATTCTGGGCTCCAATATCATCAAAAACCAACTTTGTCTTAACCCTAATTTATTTAATCAAAATCAATTTTCAATTTGATATTAAGATTCTTTATATTTTATGTTTTCTTTTGTTATCCTATTGTTAAGTTTTGAATTTCTTGTTTGTTGATATGCATTTGTTATTATATCTATATTCATCAGTGCAGAACATAGTTTCGATCATATTAATAAAAACATGTAACTTTATTTGAGCATTATATCATAAGGAAATGTGCCCTATTAATGTTGCAGTTGTACATATTGGGTCTTTATGATGACTCTTTAACATACAAAACTGCTGCTTTAAATGGGTTGCAAAGAGTTTTCTAAGAGAATTGTCGTGTATTTGAACCACTGATAGCATCAATTTGCACCATTCTGTGGTTCCTGTAACTACACAAAAGCTAAGTATTTGATGATGGCTAATTGCAAAAGCCTCATCAAACAGTTATTTAAGAGAAATTGCAGGAACCACAGAATGATGTATGTTTGAAAATTGGAAGGATACGAATTGATGGTATCATTTTCCCCAGATACACATAAAATATAAGAAAACATCCTTACAATCCCTATTAACATTCTTACAATACATAGCATCTTGCATTAATAATACTTGAAGATATTCAGGAAATTATTATTCAATCTATTGAAATTCTATCAATATACTGTTTATCATTATACTTATTTTGTCAAAATACAACTATGGGTTTTAACAATTTTTATACGCCCACATGAAAATGTCATCACCCCTGTCTGTCCGTCCGTCCGTCCGTCCGTCCGTCAACAATTACTTGTGTACGCGATACAGGCCAGAGTTTTTATCCGATTTGAATGAAACTTGGTATGTGCATTCATCTTGTTAATATCTTGGACAAGTTCGAAAATGGCACGATTCCAGATGTCGGTTTATGAGTTATTGCACTTGATTAAATGAAAAAACGTTAAAATTTACTTGTGTACGCAATAGAAGCTGTAGTTTTTATCCGATTTGAATGAAACTTGGTATGTGTATTTATCTTGAAAATATCTCGGACAAGTTCGAAAATGGCACGATTCCAGATGTCGGTTTATGAGTTATGAAAAAACGTTAAAATTTACTTGTGTACGCAATAGAAGCTGTAGTTTTTATCCGATTTGAATGAAACTTGGTATGTGTATTCATCTTAATAATATCTTAATAATAAGTTAAAAAATGGTGCTATTCCAAATGTCGGTTTATGAGTTATTGCCCTTGATTAAATGAAAAAAACATGGAATATTCTGTTGAAGTGGGCGTATGTTACCTTGCCTGGCAAGCTATCTTATATAATTGGACTGTCCATGGTTTTACTTAGAAATCTCAGATAAATACTGCTTATCGCAAAATATTTCATTTTTAATGAAACTTCAATTGATACAAAAAAGGTTTTATGTGTCGTTATAATTAGATTAATAGAATTAAATTGATTGAGAGTTTTGTTGTGATTAAGTTTGTTGTGTTTTTGTTGTTAGATATACAGATCTGTTAAAAATCTTACTGCCAAACCATGACCTCTTAGTATTATAATATATACATTAATATATAGTTCAACATAATAAACTGTGTTTGTAGAATGTTGTCCATTTTTATTCGAGTTCCCATGTGCAAAATTCACAATACCATACTTCCCTGTCTTTCTAGCTTTGGTTGTATTCTTGATTTGATGTCTTAAAAAACAGAACTTTCTGTTTAAGTTTTACATTTTAATATTAATTGCCTTTAACAATCATGATTCTGTCTTTGCTGATGCCTCTTTGGCAGTTTACTCTGCATTCTCTTTTGGAGATAATGTTATTTGATGGTACCTGTCAACAAATTGAATTCCCTCCTTTTCACCAACAACAAGCAAGGCACCATTATTGTCATCTCTTTCTACAAGTGTCATACAACCTTCTACAATTTTACTGACTCTGAAATTCAAAATTTTATCAACTTACAAACTCTGATCTTTTTATCTTCTGTTATTTCATATATTTCTACATTGAGGAGCAATGACTAATTTCGGGCATGTTTAAAAACTCTAAAATTTTGAACATCCTATGAAATAGTGTACCTCTTAATGGTTACACCATAACGTAGTTTATATTACAACTTACGGAGCTATCTTTAGTGTTTCCTTAAAGACCTTTTTTAAATGAGGAATCATGATACCCATATGATCTTCACAGTTTATTAAATTCGTGTCGGCTGCTGATGGACACAAACAAGCAAAATTTATTCCCATAGCTTCTACATGCGGATTAGCCTACAATAGAATAACAGTTTATGAACACAGGCAAGAAAGTTGCTGAAGGTAATAAAGATGAACCATCCGTTCGGTCAGTAAGAATTGGGAATTGTTCAGCGGAGTTAATTTTATCTCGTGTTTGCATATTACTGTGGAAAGAAATCATCTGTGCATCCACAATTTTCACAATATTCAGAAAAGCCAGAAACAAGTAGAGATAGATTTAATAAATTTTCAGGTTAAGGAATATTTGAAACGATTATGAGATTATGGTATAATACTTTTGAAAGCCCCGAAATGCCTTTGAACATTTAACCTTATATAGTATGGAGGGTATAATAATATCGCTATTGTGTTACGTACCGCCCAGCTAGTTGTAAATCCTATAACAGCACTTTTAGTTCCGGAATACACTGGAAACCAAAATCCTGGACCCAAACCTAATATACGGAGGAGGATACGTAATATACACGATTAGTATGATAAACATTTTCTTAGACTATAGTAAAGGGTGTTGACAGAAAGTATCTGTATATCACTGGGGAAAACAATTTTAATCTATGGAAAATTTGGACTTGCATCCTTAAACGGATAATAGGTCTTAGAATGAACATAAAATTTGAAAATTTTAAACTTTTGCCAATAAGAGCTCCATTCATCAGTAAATATACCTGATGCCATAAGTAACATTAAAAAAAAATAAATATCACTAAAACGAAGTAATTATCCATAAAAATGCATTTGATTATTGAAAAACGCTTCATAATTGATTTTGAGAACTAAAATTTTATTTTTATGCTACGACGCAGTATTCCTTTTAACTATATCAGTTTCAATACGCTTTTTAAAACTTCAGTTATTTATTATAAAACACAACCTTCCCCTTCTAACATAGCAATTATATACACTCATGTAGAGGTTTCATTACAGGCTCAAATAATTACCGGCGACCGAGGCAGTATTGACAATTAGTCCACCTTTACCACCCTTTAACTTATCCATGTGTTCTATGGCTAGATTAGTTCCTCTTACGAATGCCGTCTGAAATAAGAGTTATTTCTACAAATTTTATGGACGATAACAATTTAAACTAACTCAACACAATTATATGAGTAACAATTACTTTAATAAATAACTTGCGACGTTTCGACGAAGGTACTTCCGTCTTTATCAAGCAATGATACAAATAAACCAGAGTAAGGGGAATGTATAGGGCGAGGGGATTAACAACAAAGGCAAAAGAGGGTAATTAGTACCAACCATGATTAACCCTCTTATGCCTTTGTTGTTAATCCCCTCGCCCGATATATTCCCCTTACTCTGGTTTATTTGTATCATTGCTTGATAAAGACGGAAGTACCTTCGTCGAAACGTCGCAAGTTATTTATAAAAGTAGGCCTAATTGTTATCCATATAATTGTGTTGAGTTAATTATTACCCAGTTACTAAATGCCATTGAAAGAAACAATTTAAACTGTCTGCAGTCATGTAAGTTAAAAAATCATCTTTTGACAATCATCCCAAGATGGGCATTTGACTTTCTGAAATAAATATATAATGTAGACTATTTGCGTTTCCAAGTTTGGGATCAGAAATGAAAATAAAGCCTACTCACAAAATTTAATGATATCACCAATTCCCATCGACTCTCGTCCATTATACCAGCATTATTCATCATGATATCAATATGACCAAATCGCGACACCGCATCTTTAAATGCACCTGCAAATACATATGTCATAGACATGTCTTCTATTTGTTCTTACCTTTCCTTCAGTATCATATTAGTTTAGGCGCTGATGAATGACATTTATATTTTACAGCGTTATAATAATAATAATAAACTCTTTATTTTACATGGGTCAGAATTAGGCCCAATACACAAGGACATGGTCCTGTCTCACATTCAGCCCATGGGGCAATACATTGGGAAATTTTTTTTTTTTTTAAATCGAAAATAAAAAATATCTCAATATACAATTCGTCTAAAAATACTAACAAGTGGTTGCCTCCCAAGATACGCCCATTTCTGTTTTAACACAGGCAAAAACTCTAAAATTATTTAGGTCTAATCCAAGTTCTCGTCAATATAAATGTTCACACCAAATTTCATTTAAATCAGATGAAAACTGTATTGTCTATCGCAATTAAGTTAAGTCAAGTGCAATAACTCAAAAGCAGTATATCGAAATGTCAATTTCGAACTTGACCAAGATGACATCAACTTCAATGATCACACCAAATTTCATTCCAATCAGATGAAAACTGTTGTCTCTATCGTGTTTACAAGTCTATTTCGACGCAATTTGACTTAGTCAAGGCCAATAACTCAAAAAACGTTCACCCAAAAATCGTCACGATCAAACTTGTCCAAGATTTCATCAATATAAATGATAACACCAAATTTCATTCAAATCAAATGGAAATTGTGATCTCTATCGCGTTCACAAGCCAATTTTGAGGCGTTTTGACTAATTCAAGTGCAATAACTCAAAAACCATTCATCGAAAAATCGCCAATTTCGAACTTGTCCAAGATCTCATCAATATAAATGATCACAGCAAGTTTCATTCAAATCTGATGAAAACTGTAGTCTCTATCGCGTTCACAAGTCAATTTTGACGCGTTTTGGCTAAGTCAAGTGCAATAACTCAAAAACCATTCATAAAAAATCGCCAATTTCGAACTTGTCCAAGATCTCATCAATATAAATGATCACAGCAAGTTTCATTCAAATCTGATGAAAACTGTAGTCTCTATCGCGTTCACAAGCCAATTTTAATGCATTATAATGTGGGCGTATAAATATACACAAGTACATGTGCATCAAATGGACAGATATATGTTACGGCGATCATGTACATGACCACAAATAAATAAACAATATTTCACGTACAACTTGTTTAAAAATACACAAATAATAGACAGAGCAATAGATCACAGTTAAATCACCACAGAAATAGACAGGGTCAAAATTTCCGTAGAAACCATCAACAGAACCACAATAGAGTCAACAACCAACAATCTAGGCTTTCAGAAACATCTGCCGCTTCGATCAGAATGTTCTACCAACTTCTGCAATGCCTTCACTATATCAATGCGGTATCAAAACAATTGGATTGTTCTTTAAGTCTTGGCCTTTCGAAAAAGGTCTCTCATTCAACCTGCTCTAAAAAATCCCATCATTTCTTTGGCTATAATTCTGTGGAAAAAACTAAATTGGACTTCAAATCACACTCTTTCACGGACATACAAATTGAGTCCTTTTCATCTGAAGCTTTAAATTGGGCTAGGAAAGTTTATAAATCTCGTTTACAACAAACTGTAGGTCCAACAGTTCAAATTACTTTTGGCGGATATTAAAAATACGGCTTCAGATGCACTTGAGGATATGGATGTAGGCATTGTAGAGTTGGTAGAAGTATCTCTTCTTCCAACTGCCAAACCAACCTCTACCAATAACCGATTCAGTTTCATGCCACAATCTACTGGCAAACCAAAACGTAACAGATCGTATTCCCCGACAAGTTTTCCATCCTCTGTTGAAAACATCTCTCAAGCAGAAGATCTTCTTTACCGAATTCACCCACAGACCAACCTACTAGTTTGCTTTCCTCTTCAAATGTTGTTAACATTAATATATCATCTTCTTCGGCATCTACTTCATCATCACCTCACCGATCTCTCCCAATTGCACCGTCTTCTTTTGCAACCTCTTCTTCTGCAACCTCTTCGTCATCTTCTTCAACATCACCTCGCAGATCACTTACCTTTGATAAAACACTCACCCCATCTTCTTCGCCATCAACTTCTTCTCCTGTCATCCACCAGCCCGTATTATCTAGATCTTAACCACACGTTCATACCCGATAGGGTGATAAATCTAAATTCAACCTACCAAAACCTACAAAACCTATTCTTATCATTGGATCGTCAAACTTAGGCCGTATCCCAGAAGGCACATCAGAAACCCAAATAGAAAGCTTTCCAGGAGCGAGAATTTGCCATTTAAAGTCTGTCATCACTAAAGCAGAAACCAGTGAAGTACCAAATAAAGTTATAGTACATGTCGGATTAAATGATAAACAAGAAGATGGTAATTTCATTCACATCCAAATGTTAGAACTGCTGTCGATTGTCCGAAACAAGTTTCCAAAAGCCTCCCTGTATGTCACACCCATACCAATTTCCTCATCTTTAAAACGAGCATGTCCTGGAGCTTTCAAGAACAAAATTTATAATGAACTGATCACAGAAAAACCGGCAACCAATACCACTACCATTCCAGAATACCCCGGATTCATCAAAGTTCAAAACGACAATATCCATTGGACAGAGATGACAGCCAAGAATATATTTTCTCACTGGATGGCCCATTTAAACTAAATGCGGGGGTTGGACCGAAATTGGATAAAACAGTAGTGAATCTGAGCTCAAGATCATTATCTGTAATGGAAGAAAGTGTATTGGACAAAGGCCTTAAATTTATTCCAACGGCAGTGCCTTCATCGATTGACAAAATTTAAGATGCCACTTACGAACGATTAATAAAATTGGCCTATTTTTACAGAAAAACCCTCGGTAGAGATGCCAGGAAGAAAATTGTGGAAATATCTGAGTGGACTCCACCAGATGACTTAATACATACCGATATTTTAGAAATTTGCGATAACATTCGACTTGAAACCTCTCTCTTACCATTGGTAAAAGGAAATAGCAACCTAACGCGCACTGAAAGGACCATTTTAAAAAACCTAAAGAATGATAAAAGTATCATCATACGGAAAAGTGATAAAGGAAGCTCGTGTGTCATCTTAAACCGCGAAGATTATATCAAAGAAGTTGAAAATCAATTAAACAAACGCGAACATTACCAAATTTTAGATGCTCCGATTTTTAGAGAAACCGGCTGTATGGTCAATGGCATTTTAAAGAAATTATGACAAAATTATTTGAGATAAACAATACGATTACCTTTCGGCAAATTCTACGGCATATTTATACGCTCCCGAAGATCCATAAGAAGCCGGAAACAGAATGGTTTTTTACTAAACATTATACCTAAGGGTCGAACAATCATTTCAGACTGCTCCAGCGAATTTATCGAGTCTCGGAATACATCGACCATTTTTTGTTACCTTTAGCGTGCCAACATCCATCTTATCTAAAAGACACATTCTATTTTGTTGAAAAAATAAAGAATTTAGAAATCCCGGAAAATGCTTTCTTCATATCAATGGACGTTAGTAGTATGTATACCAATATTGACAACGTAGCCGGTTTGAACGCTGTAAAAAATGCTTTGAGAACACTCCCGATCCAAAACGGCCCGATTCTGAAATTCTTCAATTACTCGAAATTTGTTTAAAACGGAATGATTTTTATTTTAACGGTAAGGTTTATCTTCAGACTTCAGGAACAGCAATGGGTAAGCGATTTGCCCCAAGTTATGCCAATATTTTCATGGCAGAATGGGAACGCGAAATAGAATTGATTCTCCTCTTAAACCACTTTTCTACGGATGCTTTTTGGATGACATATTTTTAATTTGGCAACATACTATTCAGGAATTCTGGCAATACTTCAAAATTTTAAATAGCCATCACCCATCAATCAAATTAACATCAAATATAAGTGATAATAGCATGGACTTCGACACAACAGTATTCAAAGGACCGGATTTTAATGAAACTAGGAGGGCTGATATCAAAGTATTTTTCAAACCCACTGATACACACCAACTTTTATTGAAACTCTTTTCATCCTAAACATACATTTTCAGGCATAATAAAATCGCAAGTTTTACGGTTCCGTAGAATTTGCACTAGAACAGAGGATTAGCCAATTAGTCGTTAAGAAATTGCGAGAGCGGGGATATTCAAAACGATATCTCCGCAGCATTAAAAGCAAAACTCTTTCAGAAATTGAGAACCGGAACACAATCCTCGTCCCGGTAAACTCTAATCAATCTTTCGGATCACGGCCGTGCAGATCTGCAAGATGTACAACCTGCGAGCATATTTTAACAACCAATTCCTTCTCTAATAAACATAACGGTAAACAATACCCTATTAACGGTGAGCTTTCCTGTACCAACACAAATATTATTTACCTAATTTCATGCGACAAATGCCACTTACAATACGTAGGCGAAACTCAAAACTCTTTGAGAGAAAGAATTAAGGGTCATCGTTTCGACATCTCCCATCACCTGGATTTCAATTCTTTCAACCATTCCTTAGCAGATATGAAAGTGACACCCATTGAAAAAGTCATCACTGAAGAAGACACCAACCATAAAAGTTCAAGACTATACAGGGAGAGCTTTTGGATGAATCAACTAAAAAAAATTTAACCCTCTGGATTAAATATACAGTTTGATTCTCAAATAATCCCATTTGTTGCTCCATTCAATAACATTTCTTGCCAAGCATCCCGAATTATCAAAAGATACTGTACCGAATTACAAAATAAATTTCCCACTGTTTTTTACAAAAAATTAGTCATAGCTTATTCAAAAAATAAAAATCTACAAGATATACTTGTTCGTGGTAGACTTGACTCTATCGATAATGTAGATGACCCAACAGAACTTAATATTTTCGTTATATTTACTATCTTTGTACTTTAAAATATATGATAGTATGAAAGACTTTATTTTCTATAGTTGTAGCCATTAATCAACTTTCTTAATTATTCCAGAAAATCTGAAGCTGTCCTATTGATCCTGTACTTTAATTATTTCCCTAAATGTCAATTATAAGTATTATAAATTCCTTTATTAGGTCCAAGATTTTTTATATGATAACGTTATGATTTTGTTTTATTTAGTTCATTACACATAATTATTGTAAACATAACTTTAACCCCGTACCAGTGCCTTATATTGAATAGTAACTTGTTACTTTTCAATCACCCTAATCATAAATACATGTGCATTAAATTGACAGATTTTCAACGTACAATTTGATTATAAAATGGATATAATATATAGTTCCCGCGGCCATGCACAAAGCAGCCGAAAAAAGAGCACCCGCGCATCTCTAACAAACCGCACACCGAAACAACGAACACCTTCCACAGCCATGCACCCGAACGCCAGAAAACAGATATCATCTTTTCTCCGGCGATCAAGCACACTACAGCGAAAAAAGAAAAAAAAACACAAACCCCTAAGGAACCCGTCCAAAAAAAAGCTCCGAGCGTGGAAAAACCTCCCCCGCGACCCATGGACACTCCCAAAAACCATATATAAAAATCTTTAATGCTATTCTTTTAAAATCCAAGTACATGTTACCTTCACCTTTCGGGAAATCAAGCGTAACAATAAAACGGATAGACTAAAAGGACGAGCGATGTAAAAGGCCATTCTTATATGGAAAAATTCCAAAGGTCATTGAAGGTGCGAGGGGCCCCCAACCCCTTTTTTTTAGTTTTTTTCAAAATTTTTTAAAAAATTCAAACCTGGCAACAAATTAATAAATAAACGGAACTAAAATAAATCTTAAAAAAAAAAAAAATTTGATTTAAAAATACAAGGAATTAAAGGTCAGCATGTCCGCACTACCAACTACTGATTTTATGTTCTTATTGTAGGGGAAACAAATTATTTTAGTAGAAGCTAATAGTGGTATACTGTTTCTCCCTACACTTACTTTCAATTCATCGGGACATCCGTTTAGATGGTCCCTTGAAAATATCATGAAAAGAACCGTAAGTCCACTCATTCAGCTATAACCGGAAGATGATACAAAAAAAATTTAATTGATTAATATTTTGACTAAATAATCCATTGTTGCTCATTCAATAACATTTCTTGCGAGAATTTCAAAGATCTATACCGAATTAAAAATAAATTCCCCTGTTTTACAAAAAATTAGTCATAAGCTTACAAAAAATAAAAATCTAAAAGATATCGGTGGTGCTTAAAAACCTTCAATAGATGAAACAGCTTAATATTTTCTTATAATTTACTATCTTTGTACTTTAAAATATATGATAGTAAAAGACTTTTTTTCTATATTGTAGCCATTAATCAACTTCTTAATTATTCCAGAAAATCAAGCTGTCCTATTGATCCTGTACTTTAATTATTTCCCTAAATGTCAATTATAAGTATTATAATTCCTTTATTAGGTCCAAGATTTTTTATATGATAACGTTATGATTTTGTTTATTTAGTTCATTACACATAATTATTGTAAACATAACTTTAACCCCGTACCAGTGCCTTATATTGAATAGTAACTTGTTACTTTTCAATCACCCTAATCATAAATACATGTGCATTAAATTGACAGATTTTCAACGTACAATTTGATTATAAAATGGATATAATATATAGTTCCCGCGGCCATGCACAAAGCAGCCGAAGAAAAACACCCGCGCATCTCTAACAAACCGCACACCGAAACAACGAACACCTTCCACAGCCATGCACCCGAACGCCAGAAAACAGATATCATCTTTTCTCCGGCGATCAAGCACACTACAGCGAAAAAAGAAAAAAAAATCACAAAAAAAAACCACAACACTCCAATGCGCAACCCGTCCAAAACACACAAGCACACGTCATAAAACGGACAAACCTACCCCCCAGCGACCAAGCACACTACCGCAAAAACCATATACATGTATCATTTCAATGTACAATTCGTTTTAAAATACACAAGTACATGTGTACCTTCACCTTTCTGCGATCAAGTACATGACCACAAAAAACCAAGGAATAGACTAGTACATGTGCAGGAGACGATCAGACATCAAAACATACATACATTAAAAAAAAAAAAAAAAAAAAAAAAAATTGCCAAAGCGTCAGTGAATGTGCTGCGAGCGGGCTACCCAACCCTTCTTCATTTTATGTTCTTATTTTGCTATGGAGGGGGGGGGGGGGTAATTATTAAACTGTAATAAGCTAACAGTGGTAATAAGCCTGAGCAACATTCCTCTGAACTTACTAGTACATGTGCATGAGACGGTCAGACATCAAAAAATACATATACATTCAAAACAGAAAAAAAAAGAATATTCAAGATATATATATTATATATAAAAAAGAAGGAATTGCCAAAGCGTCAGTGCATGTGCCGCGAGCGGGCTATCCAACCCTACTCCATTTTATGTTCTTATTTTGTTATGGAGGGAAAAGTAATTATTAAACAGGTAAGAAGCTAACAGTGGTAATAAGCCTGAGCAACATTCCCCTAAACTTACTTTCAAACTCATCTGCTTTTGTGACATCCGCTTTTAAAAAGATGGCCTTTTCTTCACCATATTTATCTTGAAATCGTTTAACCGTTTCTTGTCCTTTATCTCCATTGATATCAGCTATAAAAACCTGTGAAGATTTACATTAAAATGATATATTAATATTTCAAATAACTAAATAATGATAGGTGTAGAACGCTGAAATTGTGGGGATGATATTTGCTACGGGAGAAAACTTTTTGTAAAGGAACTCAACAAGCAGCCTGCCAGTGTTTAATTCCATAGGGCGGGGCTGTAATACCAAAACTCGTTCACTGAACTCACGTACAAATTCCCCTAATTGTTACACTGAAATATCAATATCGATGAGTGCTCTGGAAAACCTTCAATAGTTTATGAAAACCTTGCTCTGACAGGACATTTCTAACTTATGTCAGATTGTCACATTTCACTCTTTCGGCTGCGCTATTTCAAACCTTTATGAGGTAAATAACCATTATAACCTACCCTTGCACCACGCTTCAGAAGAGCCTCCGAGAAGCCTTCACCCAATCCTTGAGCAGCTCCAGTTATAAAAACACTTTTCCCTTCAATTTTCATTCTGATTCCACACTACCAAGACCAATTTGAAATGTCACCCTGCAGCTGAAGTCGGTCAATTATGTCTGACTCAACTTATATAGAAATACTACTGCATTAACTTGCAGATAATAAACTTACATTGATGTAACATTATACATTCAGGCATACCAAGTCTATATAGGTCAACTGAAACAATTGCAGTAATTGTTTCTGATAACATAATTATTGAGCTAGAAATTCAATATTTGAGATGGAGTGTATTGTAATATTTTGTTAAAATATAGAGATATTGGTTCGGTCTATTAAAATTGAGATTATGAAAAGTGAATAAGAATACATGTACAAAGTCTTAATAATTGTAGAATCTTACTCAATAAACTGAACTCGTATCTCAATAGTTAGTCAATATTTTTCAATGCACTAAACTCGTGTCGCAGTGGTTATTATAGAACTATTTCAAACACTAAACCCGTATCTCAATAGTTGACTTTCTATAATCTCGATTCATCAGTTGAGATACACTTCTATCAGATGATATATAGATTGTTACAATTATTATTGAGATATGAGATATTAAAAAAATATTGATTAACTATTGAGATACGAGTTAAGAGTATTGAAATAGTTTGATAATAACCATTGTGACACGAGTTTAGTGCATTGAATAATATTGATTAACTATTGAGATACGAGGTTAGTGTAATGAAATAGTTTGGTAATAACCATTGTGACACGAGTTTAGTGCATTGAAAAATATTGATTAACTATTGAGATACGAGGTTAGTGTAATGAAATAGTTTGATAATAACCATTGTGACACGAGTTTAGTGCATAGAAATATATTGATTAACTATTGAGATACGAGGTTAGTGTAATGAAATAGTTTGGTAATAACCATTGCGACACGAGTTTAGTGCATAAATAAATATTGATTAGCTATTGAGATACGAGTTTAGTGTTTTGAAATAGTTGATAATAACCATTGCGACGCGAGTTTAGTGCATAAATAAATATTGATTAACTATTACGATTCGAGGTTACTGTATTGAAATAGTTTTTATAATAATCATTGCGACATGATTTTAGTGCATTGAAAAATATTGATTAACTATTGAGATACGAGTTTAGTGTATTGAAATAGTTTTTATAATAACCATTGCGACATGAGTTTAGTTCATTAAAAATATTGATTAACTACTGAGATACGAGTTTAGTGTATTGAAATAGTTTGATAATAAGCATCAGACATGATTTGATGTCTTCAAAAACAGAACTTTGTGTTTAAGTGTTACATTTTAATATAACAATTAAATTGCCTTTAACAATCATGATTTTGTCTATGCTGATGCCTCTTTGGCAGTTTTTTCTGCATTCTCTTTTGGAGATCCGGGATTATGGTACCGGTCAACAAATTGAATTCCCTCCTTTTCACCAACAACAAGCAAGGCACCATTATTGTCATCTCTTTCTACAAGTGTCATACAACCTTCTACAATTTTACTGACTCTGAAATTCAAAATTTTACCAACTTACAAACACTGATCTGATTTATCTTCTGTTATTTAATATAGGCTACATTGAGGAACAAAGACTCATTTCGGGCCTGTTTACAAATTATAACATTTTGAACATCCTATGAAATAGTGTACCTCTTAATGGTTATATTACAACTTACGGAGCTATTTTTATTGTTTCCTTTAAGAACTTTTTGAAATGGGGAATCATGATACCCATATGATCTTCATAATTTAATAAGTTCGTGTCGGCTGCTGATGGACACAAACAAGCAAAATTTATTCCCATAGCTTCTACATGCGGATTAGCCTACAATAAAATAACAATTTAAGATAAAAATATTATTTAATATTTTTAATATTAAAAGTGCACCATCCGTTCGGTGAGTTAGAATTGGGAATTGTTTAGCTAAGCTTAACTTTATCTGGTGTTCGCAGATTACTGTGGAAAGAGATCCCTGTGCATCCACAATTATCGCAATATTCAGAAAAGCCAGAAACCAGTAGAGATATATTTAATAAATTTCCAGTGGAAATACATAAGACTTCAATATACAATTCGTCTAAAGTACATTTGCATCAAATGGACAGATCTTTGTTCCGGCGATCAAGTACATGACCACATACAATACTTCAACATACAATTTATTTAAAAATAAATACACAAGCACAAGTGTATTGAACAGACAAATCTAACTCCCGGCGATCAAGTACATGACCGCAAAAGAAATATATACTATTTCAACGTAAAATACACAAATACATGTATATACGGAGGGTATAATAATATCGGTATTGTGTTACGTACCGCCCAGCTAGTTGTAAATCCTATAACAGCGCTTTTAGTTCCGCCATACACTGGAAACCAAAATCCTGGACCAAAACCTATACGGAGGAGGATACGTATTATTCACGATTAATATGAGAAACACTTTCTGACTTTAGTAGAAGGTGTTGACAGAAAAGTATCTGTAAACCACTAAGGAAAGCAGGCATCTTCAGAGACGACCACAACTACAAAGGTCAACGATTTGAAGGTCAAACGTATAAAAATGCATTTTGCATAGTCAGTCATTTTTAAGCAAAAGCTGTTTAAAACATAACCTTCCCAAATCAAAAATTATTTGTCAACGCGTTTTTGCATTTAACAGTGCAATTATACACTCATGTAAAGGTTTCATTACGGACTCAAATAATTACCGGCAATCGAGGCAGTATTGACAATCAGTCCACCTTTACCACCCTTTAACTTATCCATGTGTTCTATGGCTAGATTGGTTCCTCTTACAAGAGTCGTCTGAAATAAGAGTTATTTCAATAAATTTTACGAACGATATCAATTTAAACTGTCTGCTATCATTTAACTTAAAAATCAGCTTTTGAGAATCACCCTATAAGATGGGCATTTGGCTTTCTGAAATTAATATATTTGCGTTTCCAAGATTTGGGATCAGAAATGAAAATGTACTCACAACATTCAATGATATCATCAATTCCCATCGACTCTCGTCCATTATACCAGCATTATTCATCATGATATCAATATGACCAAATCGCGACACCGCATCTTTAAATGCCCCTGCAAATATGTCATAGACATGTCTTCTAGGCTATTTGTTCTTACCTTTCCTTCAGTATCATATTAGTTTAGGCCCTGATGAATAACATTTATATTTTACAGCGTTAAACTGTAATAAACAAACAGTGGTAATAAGCCTGAGCATCATTCCCCTAAACTTACTTTCAAACTCATCTGCTTTGGTGACATCCGCTTTTAAAAAGATGGCCTTTTCTTCACCATATTTATCTTGAAATCGTTTAACCGTTTCTTGTCCTTTATCTCCATTGATGTCAGCTATAAAAACCTTTGAAAATTTACATAAAAAAATGATATATAAACATTTTAGAATTTTGAAATATTACTATCCGGTAGAACTAAATAATGATAGGTGTAAAAAACGGAAATGATAGGTAGGTAGGTATGATAATTGCTAGGGAATAAAACTTTTTGTAATAGAACTCGACAAGCAGCCTGCCAGTGTTTAATTCCATAGGGCGGGGCTGGATATTTCTATCTTAGGTCAGGATGTCAGCAGAATAAGCAATCATATTTCGCTCTTTTTGCTGTGCCATTAAGAGCAAAATAACCTTTATAACCTACCCTTGCACCACGCACTAAAAGAGCCTCCGAGATGCCTTCACCCAATCCTTGAGCAGCTCCGGTTATAAAAACACTTTTCCCTTCAATTTTCATTCTGATTCCCTATACACTACCTAGACCAATTTGAAATACCACCCTGTAGCTGAAGTCGGTCAATTATGTCTGACTCGACTTATATAGAAATACTACTGTGTTAACTTGAAGATAATAAACCTACATTGATAATATAAATCACATACAGGCATACCAAGTCTATATAGGTCAACTGAACAATTGCAGTAATTGTTTCTGATAATACAATTATTGAGCTGGATATTCAAAATTCGAGATTGAGTGTATTGTGATATTTTGTTAAAATTTTGAGATATTGGTTCTGTCTATTGAGCTTCTCATAAAATCTCAATAGTTGTAACAATCTAACTCAATAAACTAAATTCGTATCTCAATGGTAGACTTTCCATAATCTCGATTCATCAGTTCATCAGATGATATAATATATATTGGTACAATTATTGAGATACGAGTTTGGTGTATTGAAATAGTTTGATAATAACCATTGCGACACGAGTTTAGTGCATTGAAAAATATTGATTAACTATTGAGATACGAGGTTAGTGTAATGAAATAGTTTAATTGAAGCTTATGTATATAGGCGCAGTTTATAACATGATGTACCGTACGGTAATTGACCATATCACGTGATCTGTCATAGTGATCAGTCGCCATTGTACGCCAGTTTATTTCAGATTTAATGGTTTCAGTATGAGTTTCACTGATTTTCTTTTACATAAGAGCTTCGCTCTATTACAACAATGGATCACTGATGTATTGTGGTGAGGTTTAAACGATGGTTTTGACTAGCTCCAGATTTATTTTGATCATACTTTCATTCAGCTAGCTTACCATGTCTCAAGGTAGCGTTATGCTACTAAGCCCTATCAATCGTCAGTGTTCTTACAAACACAGCTTCGCTGTACAGGGCTCCGCCCGCTCACACTCATTCAGGGCTCCGCCCACTCAAATTTATTATTACACAGGGCTCCGCCCTTTTGTCATTTCTATGTTTTACATTTCGTGTAGTTCCCTTATGCCAATAATAAAATTTGAAATTTTATAATTGTGTTGTGTTATAAATAACCATTTCGACACGAGTTTAGTGCATTGAAAAATATTGATTAACTATAGAGATACGAGGTAAGTGTAATGAAATAGTTTGATAATAACCATTTCGACACGAGTTTAGTGCATTGAAAAATATTGATTAACTATTGAGATTCGAGGTTAGTGTATTGAAATAGTGTGATAATAACCATTTCGACACGAGTTTAGTGCATGGAAAAATATTGATTAACTATTGAGATACGAGGTTAGTGTAATTAAATAGTTTGATAATAATCATTGCGACACGAGTTTAGTGCATTGAAAAATATTGATTTACTATTGAGATACGAATTTGGTGTATTGAAATAGTGTGATAATAACCATTGCGACACTATATATTATATCCATTTTATAAACAAATTGTAGGTTGAAAATCTGTCCATTTCATGCACTTGTGTATTTTTTAAACAAATTGTACGTGGAGTATTGTATATTTATTTTGTGGTCATGTACTTGATCGCCGGAACATAGATCTGTCCATCTGATACACATGTACTTGTGTATTTTTAGTATTTTAGACGAATTGTATATTGAGATATTATGTATTTTCGATTTTTTTCTTTTTTTTTTCAATGTATTGCCCCATGGGCTGAATGTGAGACAGGACCATGTCCTTGTGTATTGGGCCTAATTCTGACCCATGTAAAATAAAGAGTTTATTATTATTATTATTATTAAATAGTGTGAAAATAACCATTGCGACACGAGTTAAGTGCATTGAAAAATATTGATTAACTATTGAGATACAAGGTTAGTGTAATGAAATAGTTTTTATAATAACTATTGTGACACGAGTTAAGTGCATTGAAATATATTGATTAACTATTGAGATACGAGGTTAGTGTATTGAAATAGTGTGATAATAATCATTGCGACACGAGTCTAGTGCATAGAAATATATTGATTAACTATTGAGATACAAGGTTAGTGTAATGAAATAGTTTTTATAATAACTATTGTGACACGAGTTAAGTGCATTGAAAAATATTGATTAACTATTGAGATTCGAGGTTAGTGTAATGAAATAGTTTTTATAATAACCATTGCGACACGAGTTAAGTGCATTGAAAAATATTGATTAACTATTGAGATACGAGGTTAGTGTATTGAAATAGTGTGATAATAATCATTGCGACACGAGTCTAGTGCATAGAAATATATTGATTAACTATTGAGATACAAGGTTAGTGTAATGAAATAGTTTGGTAATAACCATTGTGACACGAGTTTAGTGCATTGAAAAATATTGATTAACTATTGAGATTCGAGGTTAGTGTAATGAAATAGTTTTTATAATAACCATTGCGACATGAGTTTAGTGCATTGAAAAATATTGATTAACTATTGAGATTCGAGGTTAGTGTAATGAAATAGTTTTTATAATAACCATTGTGACAGGAGTTTAGTGCATTGAAAAATATTGATTAGCTTTTGAGATTCGAGGTAAGTGTAATGAAATAGTTTGATAATAACCATTGCGACATGAGTTTAGTGCATTGAAAAATATAGATTAGCTATTGAGATTCGAGGTTAGTGTTTTGGGATAGATTGATAGTGTGTTCTGTGTATTAGATGGCTCTAAATATTGAATTTGAGGTTTCTGAGGTATATGAGTTCAGTCTATCGAAAATAGTTTCTTATGTTTAACACTATTGAACAACTAGAGTATATAAAAAAAAAAGGTCAGATAATGAATTGAATACATGGATACAGAACAAACTATTAATACCTCAAGCTACGTGGTTGACTAGATTGTACATCTCATGACACCCAAAGGATATGATATTTAAATGTACCCTTTTAACAGAAATCGACTATGATTACTAAGTTTATATACAATAGAGAACAACCTTTTTTTTATTTTGTTAAAATGTAAATCTTATTATTATTGTATATGTGTGTATATTTATATTCATATATACCAATTATTGGTATCCGAATAAAGTCATTATTGTTTATGCATATTATTTTATATATGTGAAGTTACACATTATAATTCTGTAGAAATTCTACTGTCCATTTAACAAGCCTATTTACTCCACCATATAATGCATTAATACTGTTAGAACTAAAAAATGTGTTGTCATTTGGTGTTGTTACAAGTGTCTTTAAGGCCTAAAAACATTTGATGATCAACAATAACATACCCCTAATTTTGAACATGAACAAACAATAATAAAACAAAAACTAAACTTTAATAAATTTCTATTTGACACTGTCTTTTAATTTATATACACATCCATGCAGTCCTGTCGCTTTATACAATTGATTTAAATAGATTCTATTTCCTGTACCAACTCTGTAATACAGACATTCTCTGTATTTTTTTCTGTAATTGTAATACACCATATAGCAGAGCTTCAGCTGTGGGCGGACAACCTGGAAAGTATCGGTATAGTGAACAATTAATGAATTTCTTCTTATGGTTACATCAATTTACAAACAATGTAGCTCAATCAATATAACTTAGTTTTAACGTTACTGAATTTTGTTATGTGTAGTTCTCTGCTCAAATCTCAAAATAACCTTCAATTGTGGATTATATGCATCTATTTCAGGTTGAAAAATAATACTTGTTGAAAACTTACCAGGTACATAAATATCAACGGGTATAACTCTATCACACCCTCGAACTACTGCATAGGAATAATGGTAATAACCACCACCATTAGCACAACTACCCATTGATATCACCCATCTTGGTTCAGGCATCTGATCATAAACCTATAAAGAAAAAAAATATTTAAATATACTTCTGCATCAAACTGGGATGAAAAAGAAATGACACGTAGAACAACCTGCAAAATAACATCCTTAAATAATAAAAGGGAGATAATTATCTTGTCTTGATTTTCTTAACAAAGCATTCAAAGTTGTCTAATTATCACATCACACACACAATAAACAGTTCTAGGTACTATCAGAAATTATGAGTGCCAACATATTCATTCAACTTTTGTTAAAAGGATTATGCATTAAAAATATTACTTTTCTGAGAGCAGGTGCCATTTTATTTGTCAAAGTTCCAGCAACAATAATAACATCTGCTTGACGTGGACTAGCTCGAAACACAACACCAAATCTATCCATATCATATCTGGGAGCAGCAATGTGCATCATCTCTACAGCACAACAAGCCAAACCAAATGTCATTGGCCATATTGAACTCTGAAATAATACATTTATTGTTACTTTTCAGATGTTCATTGTTGGTATTTTGAAACTATTCAAATATTTCTATAGTCAATAGTGTACCTGAGGTACTTAATGGCTATGAATTTATACCATTTAATTTCATGCAATTTTGATGCATTTTGGTTCACTCTCTTTATTCTGGGGTGGTCCCTGAAGTTGGTAAATAAAAAAAAATAATTTACCCTTCTTCCCCAGTTTATCAAATCATCCAAACGTGCAAGAGCAAAATCTGCTTTATCAACAGGGGCCTGAAAAGGTGAAACTGTGCGCCGTTTCTTTTCTACTGCTGGGCTCTTTTCTCTCTCAGCCACGAGACTGAAAAAAAAGGATTCGAAAATGTGTATGGATTCATTTTATTCTCAACTAAACATAGTTCGCTGGTATAAATACCATAATATTAGTGTATCTTTAGTCGTCTCGGAAGTTTGAATAAACACATAGATAAATTCATTACCCTTTTTCTGTTGAAGTATCTGTTATATTATGTGATTTGGTAAATAATTGTTTAGTTTGTGATGAGGATAAACAGGCTTGCTGACTGATCACAGCTTTCAGGTAAGGAGACAAGATGCCATTCAGGCCCAGAACTAGAATGAAAAATCGAAATTAAAGATTCTTATTTAATCGTTTAAGCGGTGTCAAAACAAAACAAAGTCAACAATTACTTTTTAAAGGTCAAGATATATTTTTAAATATGAACTAAGACTAATGGACTAATGTACTAGGCCTACATGTACATAGAAGCTGGATTATGCATTTAATGAGGATTCCGATTAGGCCCGACAAATCTAAAATATCTACACATTTAGACCTACAGCCAGACATAAAATGTTACTTTTATGGGAGTTGCACAATTCTTCATATTCATAACCTGCCATTCAGCCCATATCATATACCATCGCCATAGTCAACATGTCATGGTCTAATGTGATGTCAATATTGATGTATTGTCAGGCTAGATCTAAGTAGGCCTATTAGAACAGCCTAGTAAGTAAGTAAAGCCTAAAGGGCAAATATTCAGCACTTCACAGTTCCAAGAGTATATGAAGAAAACTCTAAATTTAACAAAGTGCTAGGTAATGCACTTGACATAATGATTAACAGCAAATCGCTTAGTTTATGATCAATTTGAAACAGCAGACTGAATTAAAGATTTAATTCAATAAGTTAATTATACAACCTCTGCTTGTCGCCATTTTTATTGTGGATTGTTTTGGTACACAGCGCATGCGTCAAAATAAATGAAAAAAATGGCGGAGTCCACAGAACTAAAGGTAATATTATATACATTTATATTCTTATATACAGTTATATTTGAATGAATAGTGTTTCAATTATAACTCGAAGTAAACGGAAACAAAGTCAATTATTGAAATAAATCAAAATAATCACCTAATATGATCTATTCACACCAGATTTGTGTTTTCAACATCTCAGTTGGACTTCCTCTGTTTATTTTTGTGTATTTGCGGAGAAAAATTAGGCAAATATTTCCTGTCTAACTTCTAATATTTGTGGCCTTTTTATGTGTATATTTGAAGGACAACGGTTCCTACACCATCTCTTTACGTTCTTTGAATAGTAAAATCTTATATATATCTGTTAATCAACATTTTTTAGAAATATATCTTCATGAAAGGGAGGTAACTCACTTTCCAAACTTAGCCTTAATAACCGGAAGTGGACGTATTTAATGTGATAAATTGTTTTTTGAGTCCATTTCTGGCATGGCATGTACAAGCTTAACTGTGTTAAAGATGTAACTTGTAGGTTATTGACAAAACAACTCAAATCTTTTTTGAGATTAAACAATCCTTCATGTCAACAATTTACAAGTCTATAATTTGACTTAAATGTAAAAAAAATGTGAAATTTGAGATTTTTTTATAGGAAGCCTAAGCCCAAGGTCGCTGTGTCCTCTTTAATATGGAGAACACATTATATACCGTATGGCAGAGCTTTAATATTATGTTGTTACTGAAACAAATTTTACGTAATTTTTATTGGGGGAACATCAGACTAAATTCAAAACTGTAGGCTACTGATATTAAAGTAGTCTTAAGATTGATGTGCACTGACTAGGTATTTCTCAGTTGTTAACCTGCAGTGCCCAGTGTCTCTGACAGCCCTACTAAGCACATGTACTAATAAATCGAGAGTCATTGGGGATTACTGGCATGTTTGGTTTGAAGATCAACCAAGAGTTCACCCAAACTACCAAATATCTGCAAAAAATTTCATTATGTAGGCCTACCTTTTTTAAAAGGCATATTGCTCAATAGCTTGGGAATCAGGTAGGCAGTGTCATTGAATCATATCTTCATTTTTCTTCAAATTGTGTCATACTGTAGTAATTAACTTCAAATTAGTTTTTATTTGACACCATGTGCGAAAAAAAAAAAGGTCATTGCTATGTGCAATTCAATTTCATTTTCTTTCTGAAAAATTTCTGAATTTTAGTAAAGAGTGATTTATAATAGAACAAAAATAATTCATTTTAAACAAACTATGACAAATGATAATGTCACATTTCAAATGTATTTATTGTCTTTTTAGTTGCTGTTGTACTACTGAACAGCAAGATTTAGAATGACATAGCATTGACAGATATTTTGACAACTAAAAAGACTAAGCAAAGCTATTAGTGAATTGAATGAAGAAAGACTTTTTAAGCATTTTGTTCACATTCATATAGTATGAAGATTCTGTGAATTCTTCTTCACATATTATAAAACAATAATGTAAAACATAGAGAGAATTGAGTTGACAATGTAGAAATATATATGATGGTTTATGATTCTAGCACATGATTATGAGCTTTCGAGTCTCAGAATTACAAGTTTTATTGGGTTTTGCTGGAAGAAACAAAAGTGGTAGAAAACAAGAATTATTACAAAGAGCTTTACAATTGGTACAAAAAGGCTGTGGCCTACAAGTTCAAATTAAAATACGTGAATTATATAGGTATAGTAAATTATATTACTTGCAATGGAAATATTTTATTGATAACAAGCTTATGACAATAAAGAAATATAATTTACAAATTAATCAACAAAATAATGTTTACAGTTTTATATGACTGTCATCAATCTGCATTAGATTATTATTACTGTAATAATTTCAGACAAATATTTGCTACCAACGCTAATAACAGAAGACGGTTTACTGATCCCACTACATTGACGCATAGTCAAACAGACCAACCTACGCCTACTCCCGGAATAGCCAGTGGTAAGTATTGAAATATTTGAATTTTGAGTTTACATCAAAATTTTCTATGACCCAGATCAGCTTGAACTACAACACATATTGTTTAAAAGTAATTGCTCACCAAATTCTAAATATCAATCATAACATTCTAAGTAAAACTGGCATTTGAAATAAATATGGATAAATCAAACAAAAAGAAATGTGATAGAAGGCCTGTGATAAAAGATATACTGCTAATAAAAACTCACTACTACCACAATTTGTCATTATGAAAACCTGATATCAATGATTACTAATCAGTAAACGCTGTTAACTGATATTTAATCAACTTGGTCTACAAGATAAGGAAAGTGAGTACTAACTCAATATTAGTTTTTGTTGAACAGTTGTATTAGTTAAAATTGTATTAGGTAGTCAGTGTTCACATTAAGTTACCATCAGAATGGTGAATACTAAAGCCAAAAAGAAAAAAGGTCAAAATAGTGGTTCATGTTTGGAAAAAGTTGGTAAAAATAAGAAAACCAACCCTGTGAAATTAACCAATATACAAAATGTGGATTTAAGTAGAAATATTGTGAATTATTTGGAATCTAGTAAAAGAACAATTACTAATCAACAAAGTGGAGAACAGAATAAAGAAAATAGTGAACCAAAACAAAATGAGAAGCAGGCTGATACTAATATGTCAGCAAAAACTGTTGAAGACACGATTCCTGTTCAAACAGCAAGATTAGCTAACACACATATATCTAATGGGCCAGCCAAACTTAATCAAATACCTAGTCTTATGGCTATAGGCCTACCAGTCCAATATCATCAGAGGCCATACCATAGAAGATATGATAATGCAAGATGGTCAAATAATCATCATTACAGAAGTTCTGTTAATTATTATTATCCTAGGCCAAAAGGTATGGTCGAAAAAGTGCCAGAAATTCTTAGAGGGAACTAAAAACATGAGTAGGTCTAGGGAATATAGTGAGATATAAATCCTGAAACTATTTTCTAAAAATACGTTGGAGTACTTTATGATAATAATAATAGTAAACTTTTACACAAGTCAGAATAAGATTCACCACACCAAAGTTGTCAACAAGCCTATAGAAACAAACTGTTACTTAATACCTTGTTAATGAAATAACTGCATGCATTAAAATTCATATGTCTTTTTAATGAACTTAATGCATTTTATTTTATACACCCACATGATTGCGTGGACATATTATTGTTGTTGTCCGTCAGTCCATCAACATTTTTTCCTTAATTTTTGGTTTTAATGAAACTTGGTTGAAGAATAGGTATTTATAAGATGGCATTTAAGTTAGATTGTAATGTTTTTTTGATGAACATATTTTTAGTTCTTGCCCCTGCCTCTCTATTTGTTGTAGACACAATAGAAGCTACAATTTTCAATGAAACCTGGTTTGAGCATTTGAATTTTATAGTTTTTGTCCAATTTATTATTGAAATTCCATTCTGCCAATGGGCATATAATACCTTGCCTGGCAAGCTATCTTTTATCTAACTAAATGTGATTAAGTATTCAATGTTGTATTACAGCTGGAATAGATTATGGTGGAAGTAAACATTTAACAACAATACATCCTCCATCATCATCCTCCATGCCTGTTCATCCTGATGTTAGATTTAAACATTTACCATTCTATGATTTATTAGCAGAATTAATGAAACCAACTAGTTTGGGTAAGTTCTAAAAAGCAACTTAACAGTTGAATTGTTTCTTTTACCATGAATCTTATGTATTTTGCAGCATGGAAAAACTTGATATAAAATACTGTTTGTCAAATTGATAAATTCACATACTTTTTTTGTTTTCTATGGTGACACTAGTGGTAAATCAGTAGACAAGTGACGGGTATTGCCAATAATGCCATGATACTAGCATTAGCACTATATCATGCCAGCTCTCGTTATGACATTTGCAATTGTTACTTTCACATTATTTTGTTTTAATTTTGTTTTTCAGTTCCAAAAAGTAATAACAGATTTCAAGAATCATTTTTTGTGTTTCATCTTACTCCTCAACAAGCTCAAGATATAGCTATGTCTAGAGATTTTCGACCTGGTGCCAAATGTGAATACACTGTACAGGTCCAATTGAGGTAATTTAACTGTTGCTTGACTAGATTGATAAATGATTTTTGCAACAAATTGATTAATATTGCCAAAGCACCTTTTGAATTACACTATATTAAATATTAAATTAGTCATAGTCAAAAAACTTATATTATATAATTATATACTCAGTCAAGTTAATTACAACTGGTTATTCTTTTTCAGATTTTGTCTTTTAGAAACTAGTTGTGAACAGGCAGATAATTTCCCCCCTAGTATTTGCGTAAGAGTTAATGGTAAAATGGCCCCATTGCCGGTATGTAGTGTTTACACATATTCTCCCTTTCAATTATATTTAGTCATAGTGACTTATACTTATTATTATCATTGTATTCTTGTGTTTATTTCAAAATTTAGTCTTATGGTTAAAAATTTCTTTCAAAATGTTCATGATATTCTCTTTCATTAACTAATGAGCCAAATTTTAGAATTACTTAATTTTTTTTTTTGAATGGAATAATTTGCTATGTTACAGAATCCAATTCCTACAACCAAACCTGGTATAGAACCCAAACGTCCCGGTCGAGCTATAGATATCACATCATTATGTCGTTTATCACCAACAATATCAAATCATTTAGATGTGTCATGGGCATCTGAATTTGGTCGGGTAGGTTTCTCTATGTGTTGTGTATGTATATGTCGCCTTTTATGTGTTTTCAGAATCCAATTCCTAAAAAGAAACTACCAGGAAGAGCGCTTGATATAACACATCTATTAAAGCTAAATCCTAACATGAGAAATGAAATCCATGTATCTTGGTCCTCAGAGGAGGCAATGGTGGTATGTAATAACAGGTCATCTCTTATATTACACAGAGTTTGTACTGTGAATAACCAATCAGACATGCAAGGGGCATCAAAAAATACTTACCCATATATATAAGGTTTAATGTCAAACATGGATAGTTCAATCCCTAACTAAGTAAAATCATTAAATCATGAATTCGAAAATGACTAAAATTTTACATTTCATCAATATGTATGAAAGTCAAAGCCAAATATTGTCATAAATTTTGAAGAACTGCTCTTGGTTGCGTTTTAAATTGTATTCGGATACACATAATACAATATGTTGAACACATATTGCTGCAAAATTTTTTTTCATTTAATTGAAATTAAAAAAACCCATTTGTCATCATGAGATATCTGAAGCTTTTAGGTATCTGTCTAAGCAGTTATACTTTAATCAGGAATCTTCTATTTAATTTTGATTGTATGGCCCCTTGTTAGATTAGAAAGACTGTCTGCTTGGCTAGTGTTATCTTTTAAAGAAAATAAGAGAAGACCTGATATACCAATAGTTGTAATTGACTAAACAACCACCATTTAAAGTTATTGGTTATTTTCATTCACCATATAGCTTCTTCACCCAGAGAAGAACAAAGTCTGTCAAGATTGTTTATTTTTTTTTTAAATTTCACCCAAACCTTTTAGTTTGGTCACCGCTTTGATATGCACGTTATACTAACATGTTTTGTTTGTTTTTTGCCTGTTATGTTCCTTGATTTGGGTAATTAGTTTGTATTTTACCAGACTTGTTCTTATTTGGTTACCTTTAATGAAATTGAATTGATAAAGATAGAGATCACATCAAATATCAGAACACAATATATATATTGTCAGTTATTTAATACTAATAAACTTGTTTTTGGTTTCAATTTTTTTTTAGTGATATATGGAACTGTGTTAGATAACATTTCTGTTATATAAGCCTATGGCAATTCAGATTAATGAAATTAATTGATTTGTTTCTTTTTTTCCAGAATATTGTCAATTATTTGTTATCATTATAATATAAGTATAATAACGGAATTACTATTAACTATATTACAGGGATATTGTTTAGCAGTGTTTTTAGTAAGAAGATTAACGTCTGATATATTATTACAAAGATTAAAACAGTTTGGTAATAGACATCCTGACCATACTAGAGCATTAAGTAAGTTGTCAGATTTTCAATACTTGTGTACTCTGTGAATTCTGCCAACTGTTAGTTAGTAACTTGTAACAGGTCGATGTACTAGCCCTCAGAAATGATTAGAACTGTTATTACGTTTATATTTGAGATGACATTGTTTTCCTTGCATTACATTAAACAAATTGGTTTTCAGTTAAAGAAAAATTAGCTCACGATCCTGATAGTGAAATAGCTACAACTAGTCTACGCGTGTCATTAATGTGTCCAGTAAGTAAAGTTTGAAATTGCCTTATTTTAGGGAAATAAACTTAGTAATCAGAAATATCATGCTTGCTGGATGCTTTTTCTTGGTTTTGCATTTGGCAAAACAAGATTTTTTCTTTGAAACAATGTGACACTGAAAACTCACATTATAGTAAAAAATTCTCTGATATTGTTTTTTAGCTCGGAAAGATGAGATTACAAATACCTTGCCGAGCAAGTACATGTACTCATTTGCAATGTTATGATGCTAATACTTTTCTTATGATGAATGAGAAGAAAGCCACATGGATTTGTCCTGTATGTGATAAACCTGCTACATTTGATAAATTAATAATAGATGGGTAAGTGTTCTTAGTACTTTGTTTTCACTCCTTGTCAAAATTTAAATGTTTCGTTGATGATAAAATTCATTTTGAATTTGAAATATTTTCAATATTAAATATTATTTAATTATAGTATATGTAAATATTTTATATATATATATATATAATAAAAACTCTAACACAAGTTTCCAATAATATTATATTTATTTTTTTCCTTTAGTTATTTCCTAGAAATATTCCGAGCGTCTCCTAATTGTAATGATATACAGTTTCATCCGGATGGTAATTGGAGTCGATTAGAACCCCCAAAAGAAACTCATGTCATAGCAAGTCCTGTTGTATTTAAAAATGAAAGAGCTTCTTCACCAACATCAACTGCTGTTAAAGTACAACCTTCTGAGCCAACTAGTAATAGTAAGTAGGCAATTGTTATTATCACTATTCAGTCACGATAAATTTAATTAATCTACAACATTTATTGTCAATTGATTTGGAAAATACTTTCCCTTACAAGATTGATTTCTTTAACATATCAATATCATTGAAAATATTAGAATACTCTTATCCAGCTCTGTTTTAGTGCATTCAAGAAACAAAAGCTTTAAGTGTCAAACTATATCTTAAATGTCTTTATTTTCTTTGCTAGAAGGTGGTGGTTCTGATGATGTGATAGATTTGACATTAGATAGTTCAGAAGATGAAGAAGATGAAGATGATGATGAACCCCAACCTAAATCTGTTTCTGATAAAGGGTGCGTTAGTCCAGGAATCATAAATCTGGACACTCCAACTCCCCCACATGCTGGGTCAACTCAATCAGTTTCTAGTAGTCCTAACAGTACACCCTCTTTAGATTTACATCACAGTCCTAACAGACTCTCACCTCTCTTTACTCCTAATTCTACACCTCCACCAGCACATTCTAAACCCTCTCTACCTTTTCCTTCCACTTCACTTACTAATCATTTTCCTCCTTATCATCCTTTACCTCCTTTAGTACCCAGTAGTTCAATACCTGTTACATCCATGCCTCTACCGTTAACGAACATGTCTCCATTAGAAGTTGATCCTACACCCTCAACTAGTGAATTATTCCCTCCTGGTACTGAAAATTTAACAGATAACGAATTTGAGAAATTCCTCAATAATTTGAACTGGTACTAGAACATTTTTTCGGACCTGTTAAGTTTGATAATAGAACAATCCTCAGGGAGACATAACATAATTTTTATTAACTTTTGTTTTATTTGGTGGGACTTTATTTTTAGTCTGGTCAGGAACCTGACATCTGTGAAACAGATTCCATATTTTTAAAGTATTATTAGAAAATGTAGAATTCCAAATAATCAGAAGTATTTTGCGGTTATTTGGAATAAAGTAATTCATCTGTAGATAAATGATTTTGAGTTGGCTGAGAAGATTTTCAAGATTCATCAAAAAATTCAAACAAATTTCACCATTCACTCATAATACATTGTAATTAATTACATTAAAGGCTTTGTAACTATGAAACTATGGAACATTTTGAGAGTTCATCAAATTTCATAGAGATGCAGAATAGAAGAATTTAATTGCTTTAATTGAATTATAAATTAATTATGTTAAATTAATTACAAAGCCTTCATATTATCATTATTAGAGCTACATAATTTGATTTCAATGTCTTTTCTGTTATTTAATATTTGAAAATATTCCCTTGTTTAAACCACTCTAATAACTACAAAAATACTCCAAAAAACCTATCGCTAATGTCTACTTTTTTCGACAGTATTCCATATTTGACTGTGTCCTATTGTAATAACAAGAGCACCAGAATAATCTTTTAGTTGGTCAATAGATCAGCTCTGATTGTGTAGATTAAGATTATTTATTGATATGCTGTTTGAGACATTGAAATTAGTTTATCTGCGTCTGAAGTGTTGTTTTATATATTAATTTATTGTGTAAATATTAAGGGTATGGAAACACACAAAGTCATGTATATTTTTTTGAAACAAACATATTGAATTGTATATTTGTTGATAATATTGTCGTGTTATATGTATCTTGTCAGTTTTTATAAGTGCTATTTGAAGTAAGAACTTGCATTGGCCATGCTTTTTTATTATTTTCCATATCAAATTTTCTCATTTATTACAAAACTAAAATGTAACAGCTTCTTATTGCTTTTATATGTTATGTCAAATCAAAAGTCCTTTTTATATGCGCTTTTCTGCTGAGGTTAATTTAATTCTCAGTAGTATAAACAGTGCATCAGTGTTCAGATGTGTTTTTGTGATGACAGGAATTAAAAGAAAACTACCTGTTAAAATGACAATATGACAATAAAAATTAAATTCTCATACATGGCCAATTTGAGTTTTGATTCATCAGTGGACTTAACTGGTATCAGAACTACACACCCAAGTGATATCAAATAAATCCTCAAATCAGGGTTAGCTGTTTGCTCTGAATACTTGTAGGTTTAAGGCTTTATTTATTTTCTATGGATTCTTGTATATGTTAGTTATGACACCAGGCAAGTTTACTGTTTGAAAATCAAATTTTATGGTTTTTTCAAGTAAGAAGTATTCCTTTAAAGGGAATTTTGACCCTTAGTGAATATTCAACTAGAAGTAAATTTGATTGGATTTATTCATTTGTTTTACATAAAAATTAACTAAAATTTGATCTTTTAATCTTCTGTGAAATCAAAATTACTACCTAAATATTCTGGGAATATCCTTAAGAATGTCATCTAATAATATGTTGAGCACTTTATTTAAGCTTTATTGTTTTGTGTTATAAATTTGTTACTAAAATATTAAAATTGACTACAACTTTTGGTCAGTTTTATAAATGGGGTAGTGGTAAAAATTGATTTGATGGCTTTACTAGCTTGTTTTAATTTGTTTCTAATTTGGACATTGCTTTGGTAGCCTACTGTTGTTCATCTTTATGTTATATGGCTGAATCCTGGTGAAAACAGATAACATTGTCCAAGTTCAAATGTTTTTCTGAAATCCAAACTTGAAATTTTTTATTTCAAAATAACTACAATTGTAGTGGGAGTCATAGTTGATTATATCATAACATGAACAATCTTTTTAACATGGTGCCAAAATACAAGATTTGATTTCATCATGGCAGCTTAATGGAAGTATTGGTTTGCTTCTATCTGAAAATTCATAAATTTGCACCAAGTTATGTTTTAAACTACCTTCAAATTTACACCAACAATTGGACAATTCCTCCCACTATTAACATTAGTAGTTCTTATTATAAAATCAACATCAAAACTTTACATTTCATCTAATAGTTAGTTCAGAGAAAGAAAAGTGTACATATATTTTATCATCTTAAATGGAAAGGAGAAAATGCCAAAGAAGGGAATTAGCCTTTATGTTTAAATTATATGTATAATTAGTGAAACTGTAGAATTAAACTGTTTCCAAAATTATTGTTTGTATTTGATGACTGTATGACATGGCAATAACTAAACAATATGGATAGCTTTATGTTTTGAAGTAGAATTTGGGGTTTCTTATGTATGAGATAACGATTGGTATGTATTTTCTTTTTAAATTGTTATTTTTACTAATTTATTTTGTCATGCACGTTCAAACACAATTCGATTTTGTTCTTTGTGTGTTCTGAATATTTTTTATATAGTTTTAAGACAGTCTAATGTATAAGGGGAGAATCCTGATTATATCATGTGGCTGTATTTTTGACACTGCTGCAAAGTCTACCCCTTCTGCTCTCATTTGATTTTAGATTTCATTGACGATGGTGTCTGGACCTATTTCCCTAACCAAATTGTTTTGTTATGCAGACCCTAGTTTAATATGGTATACTTGTATATTTGCTTGAGGAATTTTCGTGAAATATTAATGTCAGTGGAAAAATATAACCAACTTCAGGAATTCTAGAACATTCCAATCTAATCAGGATTCTCCCTTATCTTTCAGCTCAACATACACAGGTAATGAAAGTATTATTTGTCTTTCGTAGATACCTACTTCCACAACTACCATGTGAACAGTGAACTTTAAAAGAGAATTATTGGTGTTGGTGACTCATGGGGTGATTTATATCAGTTGACTCCAGATGAACATAAGGGCAATAGGGTCTATTGTGTGACACTTGCAACATGTTTTAAAATTAAGGTTGACCTTTCTTTTCAATGTGAACTGCTTCAAGAAAACTTTGATCATTAACGCATTTCTATATTATTGTCAATCTCTTAGTAATTTCTCAATTTCATAATACATTTTGCTTAGTGCTATTTATATTTTATGATATTGGAATGCATGGAAATAAAATTTCAATTTTTCTCCCTTTCTCAATATTTTTAAATATCAATAGCTGAGATATTATCTCAGTCCTCAAAGACTAAAGCTCAGGTCATTCTTGAAGGCGATTCTAAGGCCCGCTTAAATGATTAATCGCACAATTCACCGAAATCGATCATAGGCAACGGTGTGGGTTTCGGTGATATTGGCAGCCCTTCGGTCCTAAATCAGAGCAACGCACGTGCAGTATACGCAATTTACGACGGAAAATTTGCCGTTATAATAGGCAGTTATGAACTTATGTAGTGCTTGCGCATGGACAAGCACCGTCGGTTGTGTTCACGAATTCTTTCCGCGAGTGCCACTGACATGGTTTGTCAAATTTGAGAAAATTTAAAATTGTCTGAACATTGAAACTTTAGCTCAAACTATTGGTCCGTCGATTGGCTGTCTGGATCGTTCCGGACAGACGTAACAACAATCGAATGCTGAAGCACAGTGTGCAGAACATGACGTCTATAGAATAACTTATTCTGTAGAGTTCATTGGCGCAGAACCTTTCAGAACTGGTTAATTTGGACGGACCTTGGTACACGCTCGTTGATGTGTCCGGCAATGACCGGTTGATTCCATGAGTTGAGCATTGAAGAATTGGCTTGAGCAGACAACTGTGCTTTTGATTGACAGTCATTTTGGCGGGGTCAATCGGTCTTATTTTAAATTATGCGCAAAGCAGCATTATTTTTCGAAAATATTATTGCGCAGACTGCAAGTGCTCTGGGTGGTTTAACATTAAAGATTAAATCAAGGCTCTCAAATTCGAATGATAAGACTTAGGCTATATCATATGCCAATAAAAAAAAATTAGAATGAAAAGCTAGTGCAGTCGCAGAGTGAACACAAAATCTTTGTACACATCTGCGACTCCAAATTATTATACATCGCTAAACGGCAAACGGCTAAGTTTAAACTATTGTTAAGGTCTCGTTACCAATACTTATAATAATATAATTCTCTTCAATACATCAAATTACATAATTTAATTTAGATTTGGTTTCTAAAAAAAAGTGTGCGTATTTGTCATTGACAGGCAATCATTGGACTTGCCCAGACATGAGTTGAAAACCTATGAGAGAGTTCATATCAACCGAACTAGTTATGGTGGTGCAAGGTGCGCGAATACCGAATGACGTCATCATTGGTCATGGATTTCCACCTCGTGTTAAATATTAAATCAATATTTTCGTTTAATTCTTGATGAAATGGATACCATTTCTATTTAAATGTCTTAAAATAAAATAAATACATTGAAAGAACGAGAAAAATGCTAAATAAATAGTATATTTTCTTAACCGGAAATCACGACAATCGCCTTTTAAAGTATTTTAGTAATTTCTGACTGCGCTTCATGAATGTAGTTCTATAATAGTCTTACATATCCCGATGTTAATGACTGGTTTTTAAACTCAAATTTTGCCGATACTGCTTAACAATAATTTCTCTAATTTTCATAAGATTTATGATATTGTTTAGTGAATATCACGAATATATATGATGAAACCCGACACTTCCGTATCACGCTGCATGATATTCGGCATGCGCAGACGTGGCCATATTGGATTATTTCTATAAATACTTTAGTAATTTCCATTCCCTAAAATAGCACAACTTGTAGATTTTACTGAGCAACATTTTACTGGACAGTAAAAATAGAAACCGCTTGGATATTTTAACAGATCTCGTGGTATTGTTTTGGTAAGATTATCAGAAATTATGGTTTTAGTATATTGGGTAACTTTTGGGTCGTAATCATCATCTAAGAAAATGGCTATCTTACTTAGAAAATGTAGTTTGACATTGATATGGGTCGGCTCCTTGGCGTTCTCTTCATTGCCATCTCAATTACCTTCCCGTCTTTTGAATGTCGTCTTTCCAGTGAACCTTCTGCTTTTCGTATGAAAAGTTAAATATAGATAATATCATTTCGATCTTTTGTTTTGGAAAATGATATTAGAATGATATTAGAATTGACTGTCCACATTTGTTTGGTAGGCTTTGTTAACAAAGTTGTTCTGGGCCTACTCAAAAAGTCAATGTCATGCATAGCTTTAAAACCCAGTCTACTTTTGATTAGGTTTAGCTGTCAACTTACATGCTGGTTTATAAATAGCAAAATCAGAATCTTTAACTTGCTGATTGGTTGAAATATTATAATTTCTATATATATTTGGTTATTTTTGGAAATAAAATGTTTCTATATCAGGATTAACATGGATTTATATATAAATTTACAATTTAGTTGTGTGATTGCAATTATGGGATGACACAGTGAACACACAGTATGTGTTGCTTTGAAAAACCCGTCAAAGAATGGTATCACGTTTTCAGAAGGGTTGAGCATGCCCTGCTTTGTCAAAAACACTTGTTGAAATTCTAATCGTGTGGAGTTTAGATTTCAAAAAGTGCCATGGATTGATTGATAATAATATAATCATAAATAAATCTTATTTTTATAGTAAACCAACTGTAAGGGATAAAGATTCCAAAAATAATATTGTGCAAGCAATGGATATTTTAAGAATGAAAATTGTTAAACCAATTTTATGTTTATGTGCTGACACTTAAACTAAAGGCTTTCATTACCTAAGAATATTCTTGAAACGGCTCCATTGAAGTGCTCAAATCATCGTAAAGGGGAAATATTACTTAATACTGAGATAAACACATATAATAACATGCAAAATTGTTTTAGAAAAAAATCTATCAAATGAATATCAAAACAAGACAGAATGCAATTTTACAGTTCAAAAATGTTTTCTATTGTACACACACTACACTCAGTACATGGAGGCTCAATTCTGTTGTTTCTCAATCCGCTTTTAAATATAACTGTAGTATCATATGTATTTCAAAGTTTTCAAACCAAAGTCCAAAGTCATAATCTCTTTATTTGATACAACTAATTACAAAAATCCTTTATATAACACATATTTGGCTAAAATCTATTATTTTTCTGTTGATTAATGGAAAGTATAGGTTTGATCAATGATGTTGATCAATCACACTGATAGTTGTCCCATATCTCAATTTATAACTTAGCTGACCTAATCAGGGTTGACATAATGGCTAAAAATAGATATGACCTGGGGATTTCCCTGCATTTCAGCAGTAGTTTTATAACAGTTGACAGTAAACAGTTGTGCTTTAAGGATATATTCATTTTGGAAAAAACTATAATACTATGGGATGAGTGAGTGATATATTTTGTTTTTTATTTGTTGTGTAATTTGTAATGTTTAAATAATATTATTTGAATTTTCTTATCTAACTTCTTTCAGGTTCTAAGACAATGGGTCGTAAGAAAATACAAATAACAAGAATTAATGATGAAAGAAATAGACAGGTAAAAGGAATTATTGTAATACCAGTACTTGATACTAGATGAAAATGATATTTTTTTTTGTTTAAAAATTCAGGCTACCTGTAGCATTTTCCAATATGAGAGTTTGGCAATGAAATGCCTATCAAAGAGGTGTATCCCATTGTACAGGGCTTGCTATGCCTATTATTATTTCTCACATAATTTTAAAAATTTTGTAATATTTGTTTTATGTAACTACTAAATAACTACTTACTTATTTCAATTACTTCTTACTTACTTTCAATTCAATTATTTAAGACTCTTTTAAATTTAAATGGAAAGAAGTTTTGTTTATAGTTGTAAGGATTTTTCAGTGAAATGGATATAATATTAAAAATCAACTTTTAATTTAGGTGACCTTCACAAAGAGAAAGTTTGGGTTGATGAAGAAGGCATATGAATTAAGTGTGCTATGTGATTGTGAAATAGCTCTGATTATATTTACAACCAATAATAAGTTATATCAGTATGCCAGTTCTGATATGGATAAAGTTCTGCTGAAATATACCGAGTACAATGAAAATGTTGTTAGTCAAACTAATCGTGATATTGTTGAGGTAAGTTCAAATTTACCAGATTGATATTATAAGATAACTGGCACATAAAAATGCTTATGTGTCTAGAATATGATAATTATCTAAAGCTATACATGTGTTCTTTAGTTAACATTTATTGCTGTTGATGGTTTACTTAAAACTCTTGGCTCAACCAAGAAAGATTCTTTCCTTATCTTTTCAATCAATACTTGAAGCATTATATAATTGTTAAGTCCCAGATCTCTCTATATACAATCTCTGTTTGTCCTTTCACATTTCTCTATAAATGCTCCGTAGTCTTTAGAGGGTCTGCTAAACCAAAGAATTAATTGGCTTTGCTCATTTCCAGTGACTTAACATTTATTAAAAGCATTATTTGATTATAGATGTTGAATAAGCGTGAAACAAGAGGTGCTGATGGTCTTGATGGAGATGATGATGAAGAGTATACACTTACACCAAGAACTGATGAAAATTACCGAAAAATTGACATGGAATATTCTCGAGTAATGCAAGGTGGTTCTGCTGCAAGAGTGAGTGTACTCTGTATTATTAATATGCTCTTCAAAATTATGAATAAGGTGTTCAAGTAAATCTTACAAATTTCACAGTTTTAATATGTTTAATTTTCCATTGTAGAATATATCTCAGTATCAGCAAATACCAGTGGCTGTTCCAGTACAGTCTACTACAACACATTATGTTACTCAACAAACTGGCTCTCAAAATACAGTTGTTCTACTTCAACCACCACCGGCAACAACCTACACCCAATCTTCTCCTAGCCCTTCTGGTAGTCGATCAAGTCCAGCTCCATCTTCAACAGTAGCTAGAGCATCACCACAACCCCCTCATCATCAACCTAGTACCTCTCCAGCTCCTTTACCTATCAAGGATCAAGGTGGAGGTGATCTTGCTACAAAAAATAAACCCAATTTAAAGGTTGTGATACCGCAGCGCACTGAAGTAAGTCTTTTACTTTGGTTTTGCATAATTAAAATTGCTTCATTGTTTAAACTTAATACTGTATCCAAGTAGATTTTGCTTTTTGCTAAATGAAATTTGTCAGATACCAATATTAATAGTCACTGTTAGTAGTTGGATAATATTTTTTATTCTTACTGATACTTTTCAGACTCGAACGACTATTGGAAACCAGAGCTTAGAAACACCGATCATGTCAATGGCAACTCCCGGACATCAAGTTAATCCGTCCTTGGCAACATCAATTCTGAATGCAGGTATGATAAAATAAATTTTCAAGATTGTATTGAAAATTAAAGTATTTCTCATATGTTCATTTATTTGAACAGTTAAAGCATTTCGATAAATCTGATTCAAAATGTTCGAAGCATATCTTTAGCAGGCTTATTATCTTGCAATTTGCTGAAATTTCTAATTCTAATAATGCAAGATATATGTATTTTAAGTGAATAAATATTTCATTTCAGGTGAATTTCAGTTATCTACTGCTGACCTATCTGGTTTGTCACCTTTGGTAGCTCAGTTGAGTAGTCAACAAGGACCTTTAACAGCAGCGGTACATGCTTCAGGCTTAACATTAACACCAGGGTAAATAAGATTACTTTACTATTAAATTTTCTGTTTACTGATTTTGCAGGAAAGCAAAGCCAATTTGGATATATGACCAGCTTCTGTAATAGTATAAGCTTGTATATGAATGACTGCAAACTTGAAATAACAGTGTCTTATATATATTATATATGCATTTATGTTACATTCCAGCGGTTCACTACAATTACCATATAATATACAAGTAAACCCTGCATCTTTACGAGTAGCAGGGGTGAAAATGGAACCAGTGTCACCAAATCATGAGGGGAATGGAGGAGGAACTATTCAGGTGGTTACGTCTCAGACATCACCAAGACCACCAGCTTCTCCAAATGACTATGATGAACCTCCAGAAAAGCGCAATAAAACCAGTCATAGCTGAAAATAGTGTTTGATATTTCTATATTGTTATATATTTTGAGTGCAGTGTTCTAGCTAGGTCACTCAAAGTGTGATTGCAATATGTTAGATATTTTATTATCATGTTATACAACAAAGTTTGTGTGGTTTTCAATTTCCTTTCTAAATGAAGTTTTTTCCATGCAGTCTATGTTTGAGTTAAGCATCTAGAAATCTTGTTAGATATTTATCTATTTAGTTATAGAAATTTTACAGATTTGTTACTTGGATATTTGAAACTTACGTTAGAGCATGCCGGCGATTTTAATAACTATGACTATGTTTGGTTTTATTTTGTATTAATACATATCTTTATATCAGGAATTCAAATAAAATTTACTAGTGATTGTGTTTTGTCTTTGATTATGCAATGTCTTATATTATGTTTTTGTTAAAATAACGCAATTAAGATGTTTTGTAAAAGAATACCATATCTAAAATAGGTATACTAAATGAAATGATAATTATAATTCACCAGTATACTTCAATCTGATCATTGAAAACCACAAAATCAAATGTTGTTATTGTTTTATCATTCAGATATATCATATTGTACATAGGCTACTTTCATTAGTTGTTTTATATGACAGATTTAGAGACTATATAATGTATATATAAATGTAGTTGTTAAATTCTAACTAGATAGAGATGAAAAGAAATACAAATAGATTTAATTAAAGAAAGTTGTAGCTTGATAACAACTTAAAGAAACCACAGATTCGACAGGTTTGACTGCTTTATCACCAAATTACTAATGACAAGGCAAACCTAAATCTATGGTATCAACGAAGTGCTATGTCTAGACACCAATTTATTTGTTTTCTTTTCTGCTCTATTACTGGTTAAGACATATATTATAATAATATGTTTTAATATTAAGTTAGATACACTTTGTTTTATATAACACTTTTAATCATGTTCAAATGTCTCAGTAGTGTTCAATACATGCATCCTCTTACTCATTTCTGAATATTGGATATTCTTTTTGTTTTTGATGTTAAGAGGTTTCTAATGGAATTTAGAAACATACCTAGTTTTATTAAACTTTCTCTTAACCAAAGGTAAACTGATGTTGAAATACTTAAAGTAATACTACCTCTTAGAATGGACATAAAATTCTCAAAAGGTCTCAAAATTGGTTTAATTGGTGCCTTTTTCTGGAAAACTTAACTGATGATTGTAGTGCTCTGAGGCCTTGTTCTTAAAATTTTAGATAAAATCCTGCTATTAAGAATTACACTAGTCTGATTTATTATTCAGCTAAATTTAAGATTGATTTTGGTGACTGACCAAATAGATGACAAATTTTAAATTCATCTTTAGTTAGGTTAAGAGAATAAGGGCCCTTAATCTAATTGGTCAATCCATTACTTTAATTGATTTTAGATTTATCCAATCAGATTACTGTATATCTTCAAATTTGAACTTGATCTTAAGTTTTCCAAAATGAGCCCCCAGTTGGGTTTCAGGTACCATGACTAAAAGAATAGAATCTCCATAGCACTTTTTTATGATTCATTACATAGTTTTATGGATTTATTGGGTTATAGAGAGACTGTATTACAGTTTGGCCAAGTTTTTAATTTAAATTATCATTTTAAGAGGTTTACAAAACTTTCTATATGTATTAGGTTCTATAAGTTTCCCAATTCATTTAACACTTTCAGAAAACCTTTACAATCCTTTAATCCACATTGCAAAGCAAATTATTGTACTATTCAAAATTTTTTACATGACAAATATCATATTAAAATAACATATATATTAGAGGGTCAATATCATATATGTATAGATGTTTAGCACACATACGAACAAAATTTATCACTTCATCTCATTTTATTGTTCATATAAATTTGATATTGATATTTCATACTGTAATATCTGATCTCTTCAACAATTAAGGTCTACAAATGAATATTCATATTTTGGACTGAGAAAATCTTTGTTTAGCTAGTAGTTATTTGTTTTCTTTCTTGATTAGAGAGAATAGAATGTTTTTAAAACATTTTGTAAATCAAAGAAGTGTTTTAGAATTTGAAAACTTCAATATTGTAAAAACAATGAATTGAAAATATTTTCGAAATTATATTATTTGAATATTTTTTTGAGCAGCTTGTGTGCCAAACACTGAAAAAATTCAAAATTCAAAAATAAAAAAAAATTCAGTCCAAATGCAATTTGAAGGATTCACCATTAAGATGAGAGAGTTCTACAATTTAGGATTTTGTTTTGAGTAAGAAGTATTGTTAAGAATTTGATATCATTTGTTTGTGTCATTGTAAATATAACACATGTAAATAAAATTTGATAGATATATAAGTCTACTTCTATCTGGGTCCTTTTTTAAAAATGTTTCTTGAATTTCAAAACTTCACATGATCAGTAATGAAAAGTCCTGCTCCAAATTAATTCACTTCTGTTATTTGGTTTGGATGTTTGAATAAATTAGACACAATCCATTTAGTTTAGACAAAATTAAAAAAAAGCCAGTATTTGCATTTAGAAAACTAGGCCCATTTTGTTTCACTGTGGTTGAGCAAAAGTTTGCTTTATCACCATCATTAATATCCATGTTCTCACAATTAAATGTTAAAAGTTTTCTTTTGTTGTACCAGGTTACTATTAGCAATTGCATTTAGGTTTTAAATATAGACAAGAGCAAGAACAGATTTTGATAATATTTAGTTATCACATCTACATTTCAAGTAGTAAGTAGGTGAAAATAAGGTGCCAGTATGATAACAATTTATTTATTTTTTTGTAACGGTTAAAATAAATGTTAACTGATTTGTGTATTTTAAATTAATATTGAAGGAAAGAGTTCTATAATATAGTTTCTATATGCAAACCTATGGCAAGGACTTGTTTCTTTTGGGCAAAGGGATGCAACTCCGATGTACCGACTTGTCAATCCAGTCGGACGACTTGTGAACAAGAATCAAAACTATATTTGTTCAGATCATTTAGAATTATATACATTTTAAGTAGTAACCAACCAATGACTTTAAAATGGAATATACTACTTTAGAAGCTTAGCATGTAGCAACCTTATGGTCTCTAATCCCCACCAATCCTTCTAGCTACCCTAGAAGCTATCAACTTTCCAGATAGATGAAGTCGAGTATAGCGCAAAAGAAAATAACACCTCCTTCAGATATACGTAGCGTCAATGTAAATGCAACCACACAAATACTAGAGGACAGAGGTAAGTAATATTGATCATAAGTTCCTAGGTGCATCACATCACCAGTATATCATCCCACGGACTTATTTATGTTATCCCTACATTTATGTAATACCACTGGGGTAAAATAAGAAAGGGATATAACTACATGAAGATATATTACAGTACTAGAAGTAAAAGTGTATGAATACCTATACAAAGTTTTACATTCATTGACCCTAAATGCTTAACATCGTGTCCAATCTGATTGATACTTCCTATTGAAATGTTAAATACCTTAATGGGGATACGATGAATCTAGGAGTATGCATAAATGCGTATATAAAAATGTAACAGTTACGTCACGGGGACTAGAAATATGTTATCAACGAAAATGATGATGTATAAGAATCAAAAAGATAATGTCTCCTGGAACAATATAAAAGTATTATTCATTGTATTTCATTATAAAATATTCATATTTAAATTTAAATTAGAGTTATGAACGTTAATTAACAATTTAATAACCATTCCCAGAAATCTAATTATAAGGCCTAATAAAATTAATTGGATTATGAAAGAGACAAACACGAAGCCATAATTAACATTGCCAAATTAAGCACTTACAATATAGTATTCAATACAATACTGCTGACCATAAAACTAAATTAGTTCTGGATGGTTTTCTTTGCGCCCAGGATCCATTGATTATTGCGTCAAATGATTATAAAGCAATTTTGTTTTATTTTACTTGTGAATAATTTTTATTTATTCAATCGATATAATATTTGATAATTACTAACAAAATAACAATAGATCAGATCGTCTCTGAGAAATTATTTCTAGTAACAATACCTTGAGAGATAAATTTTTTTTTTGAAAATAGAAAATGATATAGAGCTGCACTCTCAAGCAGTAAACTGACCGGAACCACAAGAATTGTCAACACAAATAGTTTCATGCTATCTCTGATATTACAAGAATGGGTTTTAAATGCACCGAATACATACATAAAATATGTCAATCCAAAAATAAATCCGTACACCAATGTAAATGGTCTAGTGCCGGATAAAGGGAATATAAAATGAAGGATGAAGTAGGATATTGCAAACTGCATTAACATGGTGTTAACAAGGGCCATAAATATGCCAATTTTGTAAATGAAAAAAACTTGAGTATTTGAGATAGTTTGTAGAATTTCAGATATAAATAAACATCTTTGCATGATAAACTGAAATATTGAATTAGTTTCTTTTTCATACATTTCACAATCAATGTGTCCTACTTTATGTCCTTGCTGCCAGGCCCTCAAAACCATTATATTCTCAACAGTTATGTCTGGTTTACTACCGAAATCAAATCCAATACTCTTTTCTACTCCTGCATTGCATACAAGAAATGTACTTTTAACACCAAATAAAGGCATATTTAAACATTGGAGACCAAATCGCGACATTCCATAATCCATTGCAATGCGAAGTGAATCGGACATTACAGAAACAACATTAGCTGAAGTGTTTCTACATGTCACTTGTCCTTGGCCAATTAACAAATTGTCATCATATATAAAATTAGCAATACTTATCACAGAATTGTTTGATATTTCAGTTCCTACATTCAAATGAACAATCCAGTCGTCATAAGAAAGTAAATTAACGCCATCTTCAAGACAATATTGCCAAGCTCGTGATTTTCCTTGACTACTTAATACTGTTCGATATTTCGATGGCACTATAATTTCACGAAGATAATTCATTGGAACTATTCCTAAAGATTGTTCAGTTACAACGTCAAAAATAAAATTTCGCAAGCCGACATTAAGGCAAGTTTGGATATTTTGTTCAATGATTGCTCTTGCATGTCCAGAGAAAAATGTATCGTTGTCAACATACACTCGGAAACAAATGAAAGGGGCGAACAGAGTTGAAGATTTAAGTTTGTACTGATTCGCGTGAGTATTGAAAATTGCCAGTCCCAAAAGGTTTGAGACAGCCACTGGGAGTAACACCACCAGAGGAAAAATTCGTGCTAGGTACAGCAAAATGGCACCGTTGTTCTGTTCTGTCACATAATCTGTATCCAAAAAGCTAAATACATAAATGCCGATACCACAGAACACCACCATGAGACAGACGTTTATAAAATGGTAGCATTTTCTCTTCATGTCTTGATTTGTATAGCCCATAAGGTGCAGAAGAGTAGGACGTAAAACTCTATTCATTTCATTTCATTTCTTGATTCGTATAAAAGTTTCCTATTCATTACCTGAAATATTAAAAGAAAAATTATTGGTTAGCCATAATGATATGGACTGAGCCGAAACGTTATTAAGACTTAAAACATTTTTAAACAGTTAACCATCAAATCTACTTGGGGAATAGACAAAATAATATATTAAGACAGCATACCACCGAATCTTCTAAAACATTAAGCCTACACCTCTAAATCTACTAAAAATAGTACATCACTGGATTTACTTTTACAGTATTCCATTGAACCAAGTTTGACAGTATACCACTGAATCTACTTGAACAGTATACCACTGAGACAGGGGTCAATATTTTCCAGCAATGTTCCTATTTTTGGTTAATGAAAAGCCCCCATTTCATTTCAAATACCGACTTACCATAGCTGTCGAAAAGAATATATAAAAATTCATTAAACTATCTTCATATAATCATATTGTACATAAATTACACCCGGCACGGCCTTGCATTAAATCTTAAACCATAACATGGTCACAGACACAATATATTTTTTTTGCCCCCAAACGTTTTCCGACGTTCCCAGCTTGGGACGCGACCCCAAGTTTGAAAACTCCTGACTTAGACAGTAAATCACTGAATCTAGCGAGACAATACATCACTGAATCTACTTAGACAGTCTACCACTCAATCTATTTGGAGACAGTATACTACTGAATCTACTGAGATAGTATACCACTGAATCTACTTAGACAGTATACCACTGAATCTACTTAGACAATCCCATCCCCTTGGCATCTACTTAGACAGTATACCACTGAATCTAGCGAGACAATACATCACTGAATCTACTTAGACAGTCTACCACTGAATCTATTTGGAGACAGTATACTACTGAAACTACTGAGACAGTATACCGCTGAATCTAGCGAGACAATACATCACTGAATCTACTTAGACAGTATACCACTGAATCTATTTGGAGACAGTATACTACTGAAACTATTGAGACAGTATACTACTGAATCTACTGAAACTATTGAGATAGTATACTACTGAATCCACTGAGACAGTATACCACTGAATTTACTGAGACAGTATACTACTGAATCTACTGAGACAGTATGCTGCTGATTCTACTTCGACAGTATGCCACTGAAACTACTTCGACAGTATACCAATGAATCTACTGAGACAGTATACTGCTGATTCCACTGAGACAGTATACCACTGAATCTACTGAGGCAGTATACCACCGAATCTACTTATTCAATAACACTGAAATATACTGAATAAACTGTGTACCACTGAATTTACTAATGTTTACTTCTGCCATTTACATATGTGTATGTTTCTAGACTCATGACATTTCAATTGATGAAATCAATATTCTGTTGTATGGGCTATTATATAAAGTTGCTATGCTGGCTAAGTGAATAAACAAGCGGTTGCCTAGCCAAGATACGCCCACTTTAAAGTATATTTTCTCTTTTAACACAGGTAATAACTCTCACATTATTTACGTCCAATCCAAGATCTCATCAATATAAATGTTCACACCAAATTTCATTCAAATCAGATGAAACCTAGTCTATTGTAATTACTAGTTTATTTTCATGTATTTGGACAAGGGCAATAACTCAAATATAGTTCATTTAAAAATGGTCATTATTGAACTTGTTCAAGATCTCATCAATAAAAATGATCACACCAAATTTCACTCAAATCAGATGAAAACTGTATTGTCTATCACAAGTCAATTTCAATGCGTTTTGACTAAGTCAAGGACAATAACTAAAAAACCCTTCACCGAAATATCGTCACTGTTAAACTTATCCAACATTTCATCAACATAAATATTCACACTAATTTTCATTCAAATCAAATGAAAACTGTAGTCTCTATCGCGTTCACAAGCAAATTTTCATGCGTTTTAACTGAGTCAAGTGAAATAACTCAAAAGCAGTTCATCGAAAAATTGCCAATTTCGCACTTGTCCAAGATCTCATCAATATAAATGATTACACCAAATTTCATTCAAATCAAATGAAAACTGTAGTCTCTATGACGTTCACAAGCCAATTTTGACGAGTTTTGACTATAAAAGTAAAGTGCAATAAATCAAAAGCCGTTCATCGAAAAATAGCCAACTTCGAAAAATTGTTAAAAGTAGGTCAAAACACAGTGCACAGTTCAAATAGTTATATTATACATGTACCAGGGAATGAAAAATAAAATGAATAAAGTTTAACGTCCTATACCCTTGGTAGGCTATTTGGTTAATGAAGACAGGTAACGCCATGCAGGGTGCAATGAGGGAAATTATTCCAGGACAGTGGCATTAGCCCACTCTTCTTGCGATTTCCAACTGTCGAGGGATCTTGACCATGCACAGCGTGAAGCCCATCGGGCCTCACTTTATTGTCCCATCCGAATGAATGACTAGACGCTTTTCCCCTCCGACTTGCATCACAGACAGGGGAAAATCGAGTTGAAAAATCCGAAATTTGTCAGGTTAGCTAGTAAACATTTTCACTCCCTGAGCCACTACCGCTCCCTATATTTTACTAGGACATTGAACTGCATAACCTACTTGGATATTATTCCACTGAATCTACTTAGACAATATACCATCACGTCTACTTTGATATTATACAACTGCATCAACTTTGTCAACTGCAGTCTTTGTATATGAATATCGAAAATTGAAATGCAAAACAATAATAAAAGCATAATTATAATAAATCCATAAAAATATTTCAAATTTTAAATAAAGAATATTGGTTTCTAAAATTCTTATTTGAATTATTGCTTTTTTCTTACCGATTTCTACATTTATTAAAGGAACCTTTTAAAATGCTATGTTTTCATACGAATATGAAACTTGTATCACTCTTTTTTTGATTTTCGAAATATTTTAGAAATTGTGAACAAATAATCATGTAGGCCGATATAATTTTAAAAAAACTTACCCATAATAAGGTAGAGAGAAACATAGACTTAATATAAAATTTGACCTTATATTTGACCACTCCCCAAAAAACAATACTAAATATGTATCATGGAAACGAAAAAATGTGTAAATATACGGAAATATAACAATGAAAAGATATAAATGAAACTTCCAGTGTTATACGTTCTATTTTCGTGTTTATGAAGAACAATTGCAAAATGTATAATATTTTTGTTAAGTTCTCGTACCAAAATAGAGGTAGTAAACGATTTGTTTATTCAAAGTTCAAATCATAAAATTATCGTAAGGAAGAAGACTGAACTAGATCAGTGCTGTTTTACAAATAGAATTAGTATACGTTTTACGAATAGAATCCGTGTATTTTTCTTAAAAATAGAATCAGAATTATGGCTGACAAATAGAATCAGAATTATGGCTGACAAATAGAATCAGTATAATGACTGACAAATAGTATCAGAATCGTGGCTGACTAATAGAATCATCTAACAAAAAGAATCAGTATTATTGCTGACAAAAAGAATCAGTATTATGGCTGACAAAAAGAATCAGTATTATTGCTGACAATTAGAATCAGTATTATGGATGCCAAAAAGAATCAGTATTATTGCTGAAAAAAAGAATCAGTATTATTGCTGACAAAAAGAATCAGTATTATTGCTGACAAATAGAATCAGTATTATGGATGCCAAAAAGAATCAGTATTATTGCTGAAAAAAAGAATCAGTATTATTGCTGACAAAAAGAATCAGTATTATTGCTGACAAATAGAATCAGTATCATTGCTGACAAACAGAATCAGTATTATTTATTATATTATATTAGATGTCCGTGTTAAATTTCTATCATAGGCCTATATTAAAACATATAGTAATATTTAGTACTCATTTTTAGAGTTCATTTGAAAAGAATTACTGCAGTAAGGCCTATATAACGTACTAAAACGTTTCTAAAAGAATTAGATCTGGATCCTTAAAGTTCTAAAGAAACTATATCCGGATCCTTAACGTTTCTAAAGAAACTGGATCCGGATCATATAGGTTTCTAATGATATATCTGTTGAGTTCTGATTTCTACGAAAAATATATAAAAATATAGAAAATCACACACACATACCTTGAACGTCTACACAGTAAAAATATCTATTGAACTTCGTTCAACGTAGATGCATATGTTTCTCTTTACCTCAATAGGTCAAACTCTTTGTCCAAAACGTGAACCAAAATATTTCTTTCAGCTGTATCCACAATACTGGTCGAAACCCTGTAACTGGGGTTATAACCAACGATGCTTATAACAAAAGTTATAAAGTGATAATGTTATAATGGACATTAATAAAGATATGACAGGTATAAGTTATAAATTAATTAGTGATAACTTCCTCATTATCACCCGACACAGGTATTTTAGTCAAACTGTTACCTGTTCGACAGACTCGATAATTTCCCGCACTAATTACCATAGTAATATGCGGGATAGTTCAAACAGCTGCGGACTAAAAATGTAGTCAAGCGATTATTTTTGCTATTTGTATTGTCTTTTCTAATTATCTCTTAATGTATAGGCCTATATAATGCTAATAAATCTGAATTTTAGATGTCTGACCCAAGTACGTACGACCTGTGGGACTAATTCAACAAAAAGAAATGCTCCTCCCTCCAAAGACGTTATTTTTTATTCATTATTTATAATAGAATATATTTATATATCTTATCTCTGTAAAATACAATTGTCTCTTTCTGCTTCTCTAAATGTTGTTCCAATCTTAAAACACTATAAGCCCCTTCAAAAATTGTTTTTTTATTTTAATTTTTACACATAGAAAGGACATATGTGGCACACTACGCAATACATTTAATAAGATACTAGTATATAGATAAAAATAGAAGGAAAGTTTTAAATATATATTTGAAAGAGTCATGCGATTTTTCATACATTTCAGTACTTCTGAAGATGTATACATATATTCAAGATTTCCAATTATTATCTTATTTTTTTATTTTGTGACATAGAATTATTGTGCTTGAGAATTGATCATGAAATAGATAGCCTACTATGTAAAATAATAGGAACATTATTAACTATGGTAATTATAATAATATTTTTATTTGTGGAACTGAGGGATTTTTCTAGTTGGGATGGTGGGTTGTAACATTACGGTTAGGTACGAGGTATACAGGCGTTACCTCTTGTGGGAGAGTTTGGTAGTGAAGTTAGTTTGTAAAATATAAAATATTTAAAATAAAGTTCACAAGCTTCTAAATTTGATATATAATAGAGGAATACTGGTTCCCATAGGAACATTATTAACCATGGTAATAATAATAACATTTTTATTTGTGGAATTGTATGGAGGGGTATCGTTGCCAAAACTGTGTGCAAAGTCAAGATTGCAAAGTCAAAAATTCATGTTTCCACATGTCACGTTTTACAAAATTCATTCTTTACAAAATCAGAATGTCGCAATTTGAATTGCAAAGTGAACAATTACTCATTTCGGTTTTCAAGATTGTCAATTATAACAATGAAAACGCCAACTTGAAATCGTTTTCTAACAATATTAACTTCTGCATTTTGCATCAATAACATTACCAACTGTGTATTCTTGACTTTGCATTCTCGACATCTGTAAACTCGACGTCTGTATTCTTGAACGTTTACCATATAAGGTTCCGTGACCTACTTCATTAGCATATTACGCAAATCCACGGAACTTATTAAAGACGGCGTTAAACCTTCATTAGCATATCACGGAAACCCACGGAAGTTATTAAAGGCGACGTTAAACCTTCATTAACATATTATGGAAATCCACGGAAATTTTGACAGACGACGTTAAACCTTCATTAGAATATTACGGAAATCCACGGAAATTTTGACAGACGACGTTAAACCTTCATTAGCATATTACGGAAATTCACGGAAGTTATTAAAGGTGACGTTAAACCTTCATTAGCATATTACGGAAATCCACGGAAATTTTGACAGACGACGTTAAACCTTCATTAGCATATTACGAAAATCCACGGAAGTTATAAAAGACGACGTTAAACCTTCATTAGCATATTACGGAAATCCAAGGAAGTTATAAAAGACGGCGTTAAACCTTCATTAGCATATCACGGAAATCCACGGAAGTTATAAACCTTTATTAGCATATTGACTGATTCTCAACTAAAATGGTAAAGTTGTGATGGAAAAAAATGAGAAAAATAACATTAGTTTTAAGGAAAATTTCTTATTTTTTCTAAAACTGTATTATGTTAGGAAAATAAATGATTTTTTTTACCAGCCTTGTTGAATCGGGTCAATCTTTACAGAGGGGGAGTCACATTTTTCTGTAATTGTAATTTACGAGACATACCCATCTAACATAAATCACTGAATTTTAAGTTTTCTATCAAATGTACGCCATTAATGTTGCGCCAGAATCAAACCCAAGGAATTGATCCTAATAATATAATAATAATAATAATAATAATAATAATTATAATAATAATAATAATAATAATAATAATAATAATAATAATAATAATAATAATAATAATAATAATAATAATAATAATAATAATAATAATAATAATAAACTCTTTATTTTACATCGGTCAGAATTAGGCCCAATACACAAGGACATGGTCCTGTCTCACATTCAGCCCATGGGGCAATACATTGGGAAAAAAAGAAAAAAAAAGAAAAAAAGAAAAAATTGACTGTGCAAGCTCAGATTTAATAATGGATTTGAAGCAACGCACAGATAAAAAGGATTACTGTATAAAAATCACATTTCGTGAATTTTAAGTAATTTGCTTTTCATATCAGTCTAAATCGAACAGGACAATAAACAAATGCAAGTGACAATAATTTTATTTAATTTTAACCAATGTCTTTCAATTTACTGTTAACTTTTAGTTTTTACATATATTTAATCCACAATATGAAATACGTCCGGTAAAATACATTTCGTTAATGAGTGCACAGAAACACAATGATTATAAAATCAGAAAATGTGTCATATTTATTAAGAAACTGCCTTAAGTGCGGTAAACAACCGGTTTTGTAGGGAGCAGTCAAGGATTCAGTAAGATTGCGAGATTTTCCGTTATAGTAATATGCTAATGAAGGTTTAACGTCGCCTTTTATAACTTCCGTGGATTTCCGTAATATGCTAATGAAGTAGGTCACGGAACCTTATATGGTAAACGTTCAAGAATACAGACGTCGAGTTTACAGATGTCGAGAATGCAAAGTCAAGAAGACACAGTTGGTAATGTTATTGATACAAAATGCAGAAGTTAATATTGTTAGAAAACGATTTCAAGTTGGTGTTTTCATTGTTATAATTGACAATCTTGAAAACCGAAATGAGCAATTGTTGACTTTGCAATTCAAATTGCGACATTCTGATTTTGTAGAGAATGAATTTTGTAAAACGTGACATGTGGAAACATGAATTTTTGACTTTGCAATCTTGACTTTGCACACAGTTTTGGCAACGATACCCCTCTATGGAACTGAGGGAAAATTCCTAAAAAAAACGACTTAAATGAAAGTAGGATAAGGTAAAATGAGGAATTTTTCCAATGGTAATTTATTACATAAATTATGGCGGGGGAAAGCGTCAAGAACCTAATGCTATGTAGAAATGTCTAATTCAAAACACAAATGTAACATAATGCAATTCCAAACACCTAAAACGTCTAATACAAAAGACAAAATACATGAAACTTCTTATACATAATACCTCATACGTCTAATGCAAAAAAAACAAAGTATAAGAAATCTCTATTACATAATACATATAACCTCTAATGTACAACTGATTTTACAACCTGAAACATCTACCATAGCATTAGATGACATATCTACTTAACCTTATCTACATATCTTTTGTAATATATTTATTTATCTTGACAAAACTTGCTGAAATTGTTTATTATCACCCAAGGATGAACCCTTTTGAAAATAGAAAATATCGAAATATATTTAATATGAATTATTGCCCCTGTTCTATAAAATGTTTTGGATTTTTGCCTTGTAAACACTCTACAATTCACAATTCTTGAGCGATTTTGACGTAACTTGGCATGAGTATTTGTAATCACCTAAGGATGAACCCGATTGAAATCCAGTTAATTCGAAAAATATTTAGTATCAGTTATTGCCCTTGTTTTTGAAAACGCGTTCAATTTGTGGTTTGTAAACACTCTACGAAGCACAATTGTTGGCTGATTTTATCAAAACTTGCTGAAATTGTTTAATATCACCAAAGGATGAACCCTATCAAATCAAATATATCGAAATATATTTGTTACAAATTATTGCCCTTGCTTTTTAAAATGTGTTCGATTTTTTCCTTGTAAACACTCTACAATTCACAATTCTTGAGCGATTTTGACGTAACTTGGAATGAGTATTTGTAATCACCTAATGATGAACCCTATTGAAAATATTTAGTAGTAGTTATTGCCCTTGTTTTTAAAAACGCGTCAAAATTTTTAGCTTGTAAACTCTCTAGAAGGCACAATGATTGACAGATTTTGACAAGATTTGCTGAAATTGTTAATTATCACTCAAGGATGAACCCTATTGAAAACAAGAAATATCACATTATATTTGATTGCCCTTGTCCTTTCAAATGATTTCAATTTTTGGCTCATAAACACTCTGCAAGTCACATTTCTTGACTGATTTTAACGGAACTTGGCATGAGTACTAGTATGCGGAATCACCTAAGGATGAACCCTATTTAAAATCAGATAAATCGTAAAATATTTAATATCAGTTATTGCTCTGTTTTTGAAAGAAGCATCAAAATTTTAGCTCGTAAACACTTTAGAAGGCACAATGCTTTACAGATTTGACAGAACTTGCTGAAATTTTTAATTATCATTCAAAGATGAACCCTATTGAAAAGAAATATCATTAAATATTTCATATGAATTATTGCCCTTGTTCTTTAAAACGCGTTTGGTTTTTGACTTGTTTTTCCAAGGCAATTTTAGTATACATGCTTTGAACGCTAAAAGGGCATTCTCTGGGATCTTGACTTATTTTGTATCTTCTCAACAAAGTCGTTGGTGTCTTTGATATAGGCAGGATGTGTTGAAGCTTCCAACCAGTAGAAAGTGATCAATATATTCCGATCACAAATCAGAAATTATTGGGCGTTCTTTTGGGATTTTATTTGGAGACTACCACTCAGTTTCGGGATTTTTTATGTTTTGTTGAAAGGGTATACAAATGACTCTGACGTGGTTGTTTAAAAAATCAAATTGTTTTTGTTTAATGTAGTCTTTCTCAAGTAGATTTTTCAGGATATTTGTAATTTATTTGTAGGTTTCTTTGTAGATTGGATGTTGCAAACGAGTATAATGGGCAGGGTTGCTTAATTGGGCTTCAGCTTCTTTACCATAATCTAGTTAGGGTCTGTGGATTCTTTTATGGGTAGGACGGATTCTAGTTGGGTCTGTTGAATCTAGTATGTGGGGTCTGTCGGTTCTCGTTAGGGTCTGCAGATTTAAGTATAGGTAGTCTGCGGAATCTAGTATACGGGGTCTGCGAAATTTAGCCTTGGGGGTTTGCAGATTCTAGTTGGGTCTGTGGATTCTAGTTAGGGTTTGCGATCTACTGATTATACAGGTCTGTATCTTTGGATTATACACTATCCAATTGGGTGTGGTTTTTTTGTTTAGGGTGTAGACATGTGCGGTTAGCAAACATATTTACCTTAAAATAAAAATAACTTTTGTGAAACGATGTGAGAAAAAGTCGAATGCAGCATAAACCAAAGAAGTATAGTCTTTTCATGCAAGTCAGTTTTCACGGGGGTATTTACAGATTAGATTAGACAAGCCTGTTTCTAATCATTTCAATCTCGACGACCATTCACGAGACGATCTCACCCTTACAGAAATTTAGAGTATACAATTGATTTGTCGGAAGATGAAACTACAGAATTCTGTCAATCCATTGTATTGAGATACGGAATACAGAAAGACATATGGGACTCAGTAGTCACCATAATACAGGCATAGCAACCCCATATGTCCCATTCAATACAACCAGTAATCGATCAAGATAATTCATGCCCATATACATGTACATGTATTCTTTAAGAGAAATCTGCCAATGCCAATCAGTACTGTATCTTAAAATACTGTTCACAAGCACATTATAGAGCATTATAGATGAACAGGCAGTTGTGCATTTAAGTCCAAAGTAAATTGTGAGATGTTAAAACTTGAAAACCACTATTTTAACACTTTTTATTTTAATATGACAAGAGCAAAAAAAAATAAAAATAATAAGAAACATCTTTCTCTGCAATCTAAACTTTTCTATTTAAATTCAGATTTCTTTGACCACATCATTGGTCAATGCTCCTTTTATAGGATCCAATTTTATATCCACATGTAAAACTAATTCTTATACAAGATTTTTCAGGATAATAGGAGCTGAGTCATTTCAGCTATGATTGAACAAAATCTATCTCTTTATAAAATGCATAAGACTCTTTGTATAATCACTTTTCTCATTCTGCGAAATGAAATAATAACTTAACCCAAAAGAAGACAAAAACTTAGATGCTATGCTTGTTACCTCCCTTACTCCATTTTTTTTTTAAATCTTTACACTAGACACCCTGTTCATAAACCACATAGTATTAATATCGTTACAAACATAAATATATAAATAGTTGGTCTTAGTGTATTTCATAATTTAGTGATGCTACCCATTATAAACAGTGACAAACTATTATAGTGAGGGTGTTATATCAAATTCATAAGACTGAATTTACAATTTGAAAGTACTAATTTTAGTCAATTATAGTCATAATTTTGACTTACCATGACTGAATAACTTGGCAGAAATTTATGAATTTTGATACTATTGAAAAAGATCATGACTTAATTAAGTTAAGATTTGTCTAAACAGCCAAAAGTTTTAATTTAAAGCCTGTTAATAAAAGTAATCTTAGCCTTTTTGACTTCATACAGTGACAAGACAACAGCTAATATTTAAACAATAACACAACTTTAGCGAAACAGGACAATCAGTATCTCCTTTATATCACCCACAGTTAGAAAATTAAAATGTTAAAAGTAGCTTCAACCCTCAATATATACACCAGATTAGATGAAATCATATGTCCATACATATCTTCAGTGAGAACAGATAAGTTTAGGATCGGGAATAAGTTTGCATTGAAAGTTCATAACTATAATAATGCTATTTCAATAAATCAAAATTTATTACAATCCCAGCTTCTTGTGAATAAAAAATACTTTACTTATTCAGAGTTCAGAGCTGATATTGTGCACTTTAAATTTGAATTCACCTAAATCACCCAAGAGGTTGAAAAAAATATAAAAGCCATGATTACATTCACATTGGTAATTATTGTAAATCTATATAAAATTTGAATAAAGTTGTGATGTAAACTGAACTTCACTTGGATTTAGTTTTTAGTAATTAAGGAGCATATGGTGGAGGTGCTGGTCCATCCATTGTTCCTGGACCATTCATTTTGATGGCATCTTCATATTTTGGTGGTAGAAGCATCTAAATAAACAAAATTCATTTAAATAGGTAAATCCATTCACAATTCATTAATTCTCTACAGAATACTAACTGAATGAAATCCAATACATGTAATGTAATCAATAACAGTTATGTATTACATAATTAATAGTAAGTAAGTATTCAGCACACAAACGTATAGAATCCAAACATCAATTACAAAGTTGCACCTTGAAAATGGAGGGTAATGACTTAAGACATTGTGCAAAAGTTTGTTGCTTCAGTAAATGATTTCCCATTATTATTCCTGATCAATATACCATTAAATATACATTAAAGAACAGGATTGCTTTTTTAATAAGAGCTCTTATATTTACTTCAAGAGAGATTTGAAGTTTGTGTCTGATTTTAATACGAATGCTCATACCTCAGAATCTGGATCAACTGTATATTCTCTGACAACACTTCTGTTAGCCAATTTCAAATGGAGGTATTTATTACAAGCCCAAACCACACCAATCAAATAAGCCTAAAAATCATAATATATTAATTTTTAATCCTTGAGAATCAACATCAAAGGTAGGTATCAGTTATAATATGCAATACTGAAATATTACCATGTCCTAGGAAACATCAGGTATGATAAAAATGTAATAATTGCTTCATGGAATATTCAGTAAATATTTACCTAAACACCCAATACTTAAATATTTATATCTCAATAAAAATAAAGATATGTTAAAAATATTCAATCAAAGGTTAGTAAAATTTAAGGTTTAGCAGAGTGATATCACTTGTGTTATCTATGTATAAGCCCCTCCAGCAATATCTGAAACCTATAGACACACTTACAGGGTTTGACAATTTTATCAAATATAAACACACCCACCTTGATGCACAAGATGAACACAAAGAATGTGACGAAACCAAGCATTAACCAGTTACTATCCATTTTCATTAACATATTCCATCCTGGCAGATTAGCCTAGAATAATAAGAAAAAAACATTACGTAAATTTAATATCTTTAATTCTCCTATCTTCTACCAAAAAACTTAAGTCAAGAGATCCGACAGTAAAATTCAACAGTTGTATTCTATATTCTATATAATAATTAGTCATAAATCATACTTACTAGACCCTGTTGTTCAATCCATAGCTTAATGTTAGGAGCATAAGTGAAAAATCCAACAACAGTGATGCATTTCAAACAGAAATCGAAAACTTGAAGACAGAAAAATGGTAGGAGGTATCGAGGCTTGGTCTGAAATAAAGTTAAATTAATTATTCAGAGATTAGATCTATGTAAACTATATTTTAAACCAAAACTTTGTTTAAAATGTTGAGAATGACCACCAAGATGTTACTTGCACCAATCGAGATACATATTCACAAAAAAAGAAATTCAACACCTACCCTTATTACACCATAGATTAACGAAGCTGTGATTAAAATTGCAGCGAAGGTAAGACCATAAGCAACACACATATCCTCTGTAGAAAAAAAAACTCAAATTATTTACACTTATTTTAACATGAAGCACAACATAATTTTTATGCATTGAACTGTTTAATATCATACCATGGTATTTTTTGCATAGAAAGATAACTTTAATGGAATCAACAGACTTATATTCCTGCTATAACTTTGAACCCATAGATGTAGAATAGCTTTCAATATCAATCCTTCAATAATAATGTATGATGAATGTAAACAAGATACAAGCAATTTAAGGTAATATATAATATCAACTCTTTACTCAATGTACAAGAGGGTAATTTGGTAACTGGAGCATGAAGACAAAATAATGATTGACATAAGGCTGAAAGTTAAGCTTACCAATAGAAATAATTGGTTGCTATATAAGTAAATACATGAATTTTTTACCTTTGGTAAATTGTTTACGAGTGAAAACAGAGTATGTATCAATGAAATATCCATCATCATTCTCTGTCACAACAATACTATCAGTCATCATTTGACTATCAGGTTTGGGGGCCAACACATCAGGATTAACTGACAAAAATAACAGCAAACCGATGCATGCTAACTGTGCAAGCTAAAACAAAAGAGGAATGTTCTTCAGCAGTTTTAGAAATAACCAAATTGAAAAGTTACAATAGACATAGTGAGTGTCAAAACAGAATAAGTCTCAGTTAAGTTTTTTTGTGAACAGTATTTTATTCATGATTATGTCAAATGCAAGAAGCCTATCTTCAGATAACGCTAACAGTTCTTTGTTAAAATCGTTCTTGGGAAAGAGAAGCAGATTTCACAAAATTTTATAGGCCCTAGTCGTTAAGTTTCATAAGTTCCACACCAAAAACAAAAAAAAGGATCTATAAAATGGAATGGCCAGTGACAGAAATGAGAGAATGCAATTATTATATTATCTTATACAAAAATACCAAAAATACAGTCTGAGTATAATATTATAAAGCTATTTTTGACTTTGGTCCCAACTAAATAAAAACCAAAATGTTTTTGGAAATTGGGCCAAAGTCTCAATTTAACACAAATTGGTCCTAGTCTTGTACATTTAAGAAGCAAATGTTGGTCTCATTAGCATTATTGGTGTGTAAACGTAATACTAATAGATCGAGTGACAATAAAAATTATAAATGTACATGTTTGTGGTGTGATCTATTGCATTTTCACACCAATAATGCTAATGAGACCAATGTTAAATTCTTATATTTATATTTTTGATACTCTTGTTAATACAAATTCACTGTTTTAAATGAAATTGACACAAATCGTAGATAACATCATTGTTGTACCATGACAATGTCATAGTGACAAGTGACAATCTACAGTTCATCGAAAAATAAACGCAAGTTAGCGTAAATATTACTGAGTGTACTTGGATATCAGAGTATAATAATAATAAAAAAGTGGTCAATGTTGTCTTTGATTTTGGGTTGTGTCGAGTCAGTCTTTACTTTAGTCAGAACGACTGCTCTCTAACTAAAAAAACAGACTGGTCAAGGTGTTTTTACACAAAATTGAGTTGTCCTGAACCAATCTACTAGATCTATGCTTATAAAGAAATGCAAGAAAATTAACATTCACATATGTTGACATTGCATTATGGCTAAATACGTATGGGTTGTTGTATGAAACCCAAGACCCTCCAAAGTTTCTGAATTTTTTGTAACTTGGCTAATTTAAGTTTCGACTCAAGTCACTCTCGCGAGTCATACTCAACAACTTACCAAGTAAAACAACCCAATAATCAGGGTACCAGTCCTGACATGGCAGCAGAAACAACACCTGTATGATTCAGGGTTATTAATTTCAAATTTAAGACGATTCATTCTGTAATTTCGGCTGAAATAAAGCCTGAAATTCAAATAAATATCTACGTTTACAATATTATTTTCCGAATAATGGATTATAAAATAGTTCCTTCACTTCCTGCTTATCCCTTCGCATTAATTTCGGGTGACAAAGGGTTTTGTCTGGTTTGATTTGGAATACATAAATTAGATTTTAAAGACTAAATACCTATTATCACCTTTGAATATTCCTGTTCAAATCTCTTGAATTAACTTCAAACAAACGAATGCCATAACACTTGGGATTATGTTTTCTGGTGTAATGTTTACAATTTCATTTATGACGTCATAATTTGTAGTCTAGGTTATCAAAGATAACAATTGTATCCAATGATCGCTAGTAAGAGACCGGTTGAGCGAAACTCAACTCAGAGTTGTTTGGCTGTAGCAGGTGCTCTCCTATTTACAAGTTATCTCCAACTTTAATGTATTAATTATGCAGTTAGCACTAGCAGACGAACTTTTGTGACATGAACTATCTAGTATTGTGTACAGTTCTAGGCCTGACTGTATTATGCCCTTGTATTTGGTGCTCAGAATGGGATGAATCCGGATATATTATTTATTGCCCCTGCATGGGTGAGTGTCACTTGAGTGGGAGATACCTTGCCCATACCGGCTTATTTTTAATTTTAGCCTATGAAAGAAATTTTAAGTGATTTCTATCCTATTCAGAAAATTTTCAGAATAAAATTGTCTATAAATTCATAAAGACTAGATCTAGATGTTTTAAAATTTGTTTCTTTTTCTCTTTTGTTTTTCAAAAAAGTTTTAAAAGAATCAAACATTGGACTTCATCAGAAGTAAGTTGTCAATGTTGTTATGACCCTTATAAGTCAGGATTAAGTCATTGATATCAGCTGATAATATAATGCAGGTTTCCCCAAAAAATATTTTTTTTTTAAAAAGAAGATTTGGGAAAGAGGTGAACACTTCCCCTTAGGAAGGGTTGGGCATTTCTAAAATTTATTTTTTTAGGGAAAATTTAATTCGCCTTTTTGAATTTGGGGGTGAAACTATTAATGAACATTTTTTAAAAAAAAAAATTCCACCTTGGTTGAGATTTGAGATGTAATCTTATAAGAAAGGATGAAACTACCAAAGTAAAAACTTTTGGTGATTGCAGGAAAAAAATTTGTGAAGTTTCACAAAAAGCTAGATCTAATCTTATATATTATCCCTGAAAAGTTGCTCTATTTTGTCTTATCTGTGAGGTTACTCACATCATGCTTAGATAAGCTGTTTTTTAGTGGTTTTAACATGAAAGTGCCAGATAAAGTTTATTTGAATCAGATAACAGAATAAATGTAGTATCTTTTATCTTTAGACGAATGAACCATTCAACTCATTTTTCAAAGTAGAACCTCTTAAAAAGTATCATAGAGTTATTTTGGCTGAAGATTTTATGAAAGATTTGGCACCTAAATATTGGCCTGAGGGCAAAAGATCTGGATGGTGTTATAAAAGCTCCCACATGGATCCGTCCTATGTCTGTGAAATGAAAAAAGGTAATTTTCAAGTATTAACATTATTTTAATTCTTATATGCTGATATTTTAAATTGGAGGTTTTGATCTCAAAATCTTTAATACCTTAGGCCAGTGTTCAATTGACTGGACATAAGATATTTAAATGAAGATATGTATATTGTATATTAAAGGGGCCCAGGCTTTATTTGTTTCGGACAATCATCCGACAGCCGCAAACACATGAAATCTTTTGGTTAGCTAATCAGAAATAGTCTACAGAGCTTACCTTTGAAATTTGAGCCTTCAAATCCATGTGTATCCATAAATATCCGTGTTTGAAAAATCATAATGTCGTAAGAAATTACGAACATCACGCCATATTGGAAAACGGTTCGTCTTGATAATCAAAGAGTTATCCTTCCTGTCGTGCAATAGCAGTCATCTATATAAATAGACGACAACGCATTTTCAATTGTAGACTTTATCAACAGGACACACAATTTTCAGACTGACTGGATACTAGCTGCGTACAGCACGGAAAAAAAATGAAAAGTGAAATTTTTTTTTGAGGTATATTTCAAGGTATTTTGTGATTTTCTTAGAGCTTGAGTATTTCTGAGGACTGTTTAAATGTAACAAAGGCCCAAAACGACCCCTAAAAATCAAGCCTGAGCCTCATTTTTAAAAACTTATTTTAAATATTCCAGGAAATCCTTTTTATTCATTTTGGGATGGTTTATCAATTGATTTTGATTCTCATGTCTATTTTGACATAAATTATGAAGATACTGAAAGTTGGACACGGTAATATCCTGTATTAATTAATTTATTCAATATGTTCATTCTACTGTAACATGAATCTAGTATAAAATACCAGTAGATTATTATTAGACATAAAGAGTAAAGTCTAGTTTTCTGGAACAGAACAATATCTGCTTTCAAATTCACTTTTGCTGATTGTTTATTGTAGACATTCCAAATAATTGATTTGAATTCCATTCCATTTCTGTGCAATTATTGAAATGGAAATATTCTGTAAAATTTATTATATACAATAAGTTCTGTTATCATATATATATGTACAAATATTATAAAACAAAACCATTGGAAATTGATAGTGGTGGGACACTTTTACACACGTAATGTACTAAAACATTTAAACATTTCAAATTTTAGGTAAAGTAGATTGTTTGAGTCCTTAGCTCAGTAGTTGTTAAGTTAAGTAGATATGGAAGGAGTGAATTAAGATTAAGTAAATAAACTTACACCTATTAAAGATGGATACCCACATCTTTGCCATTCGACTAATAAACATGACTTCAAAGGACTTAAACTATTTAATACATTTCTGTCTTAAGGGAAATTATGAATGATGATACAAAAGTTTTGTGTAACCTCATTACAATGACTTTAGTTTTATTTAAAAAGCAATAGCACAAAAGTAACCGGTATTTGAGTTTTAAAGTAATGGGCAAGAGTTCAACTTTAATTCAAAATTAAAAGTCTGTCAGTGGTATGAACTGTAAATATAACAGATAATAAGTATAGTATTCTGCTGTATTAAATGTTTCTATATTTACCACTCCTATTATTATTAAAGTAGAACTTTGTTATTTTCTTCACCACATCTTGTCAAGTGTATTGAAATTTGGTTGGAATTTGTGTTATGTTGTTATAGCTTTTATTTTTTCTCTGTTTTTAACACAATTTATTATGGCATGCTTTGAACTCTTTAAATTAAATTCAAAAATTTCAATTTTATCACAAATGGTAATGTTCCTATATTTAATTTATGAAGCCCTTTGTTTTACAAATTTGGACATGTTTGTTGTCTTTTAACTTTGATAGGGATTCAGTCTTAATTAGATTTTTGAAATGTATATTATTATTTTACCTTACTTTATTTTATAAAATTTGTCAAATTCAACGAAAAATAATTTGTATGTAGTAAACTTAGAGTATAATGTATTTTAAGGCTGCCATTAGATCTCATGCTGTGTCAGTGTCGAAATGTCCCCTTTTATTAGGCATTTTTTTTTTCGATCTACTACCCTTGAGATATTTGGAGTCAAATCTACTTAAGAGTTTCTTGCCTAAGAGGTGATTATTTATATTGTGAACCCTCTATATTTAGGAAATATCCAGCTGATAAATATCCAGTGATGGCATTTAAAGGTGCGCCAGCTAGATTTCCTGTATTAGAGAAACACGTACACCTTCAGGAATATTTACAATGGACAGAAGATATTGAATCAGAAACTGATCTACTGATAAGGGCTTATTTTCCTAATGAAAAATTTATTGGTATACATCTGAGAAATGGTATAGATTGGGTAACATAAACTTCCTTTTATATTTATTATATTAGTTAGATTTTGGAAGAGAACTGAACCTGAGCGAAAGTATAGTGAATTATAATCAAACATGAATTATACTCTGAATACAATTAATTTTGATAAAACTACTGTTAGGCTACAAATTATTGCGAGATAGAAATTAATGCGTTAAATACGACCTATCCGCGATCGCATTAATTTGTATCCTTATTTTTAAATACATATTTCCAAGTGAATTAAAGGATAATAGAATCAAATGATGGACAAAGGTAAAATGAGTCAAGTAATTAAATTGAGACAGGGCGGGATTACGTAATAAGGTAAATTATGAAGCTGATTAATAATCAATGATGTTAAAAAAACAAAAGATTTTCACACTTCACTATTTAAAAATGAAATCTTGATCCTTGTTCATGTCTTCATATATTAAACACTTGTAGAATTCTGGGAAGCCATTTTCTTTTTTATGATATTAAAAAATGCGACACTTATCACAGATCGCAATAATTTGTACTCGCATTTTATTCTCTATACCCCATGTCGAGAAAGTGTTACATTATGAGAGTTGATAATTAATTATTTTAATTTAAAATATTTATATTGTTTAATCTACTTGATTACCCTTAAATAAGTTGACAAGTCAAGCACCAGTTGTTGGAAATCGCAAAAAGAGTAGGCTTATACTGCTGTCCTGGCAACATTTCCCTCATTGCACACTGCATGGCATTGCCCATCTTCATTAGCCCATTCATTTATTCATTTGAATTGTCCCTGGATGACCTCTTCTTGATGAGCATGAATATTGTTTGCTTTACTACTTATTATAATAAACAGATGTAGCCACACAACTTTATAATATGTGTATACCTAAAGCCTTTTATTCTGAATAAAATGGTTTATATTTCAGCTTAAAGCTTGTGGTCATATCAATGGCTTAAAGTCATTTATGTCCTCATATCAGTGTTATGGTTTTAATAATGAGAGAGAAATACATGAAAATGTTTGTTATCCAACTGAAGATACTATATTAAGGTGTGCTATATTATTCTACCAACACATATTTCTAAATGGGACTATCAGCAAGTTTTATTGTTTAAAGGGGGAAAGTCAGCCAGCTTATAATCAGGAATACTGTTAGTAGTATACTAATGATAATGAAATATAGAGCTCTTTGTTTTCTGAAAGAGAAAATAACAAATTTTATGTTTTATTTATAGTCAGTTAAGAGAAACTGTAATAGAAAAGAATGTCACTGTAGTTTATATATCATTTGACAGTAACCCAATGTTGGAAGAAATCAAAGAACATCTTAAAGACCTAAATGTGAGTACATTTTTCACTGTGAATATTTATATTTATGTTGTGCATATATCAAATCTTATCTTCTTGGGTATTATGTGTAACTCTAATTTTCCAAAAATTTTTGATGACATATCAGGTACCAAATTAAAAATAATGTTTAAAATATTTATCAATCATAATATTTACAATGATTTCTTAGTTGAGCACAAATGTTTCTGCTAAGTAAAAAGAAGTTAATAGGATCTGTTTGTTTACACCAGACCAAAGGGATTTTTGTGAACAGGGAAATTGTTTCAAATTCTCTTAACTGATTATTTGGACTTTTTTTGGACTGTTTGATGCAGAATTTTGTTCTATATTTTGTAATAAATAAGTTAACATTTTTAAAAAATTTTAGGTTAAAGTGTATAATCACGAAGGAAGAATGCCTCAAATGAATTTAGCTGTATTACAAAGATCATATCACTTTATTGGTTCATGCATTTCATCATTTTCAGCATTTGTCAGTCGCCATAGAAAAGTTCATAATTTACCTTCCACTTTTTGGGGTTATCACGACCCTCCACCTAGTCATACAGAACTTTAGTTATAATACTCATCTTTCATTATTGTAGTATTGATAAAATATTTTCTCAGCTATTAAAGCTCAAATTTAGCTATTTCTATTCTTTTCCAGAATTAATTAGTTCCTTTACATTTTTACAAAATTGTACTATGATAGCTTAGACTGTGGTTACTTGCGTACTGTCAAAATTTTTCACATGCATTAATTGCAAATATTATGTCTTCATCTTATAACTATGTTATGATGATTTGGTAGTGATGCTTGTCTTTTCTTTCATCTCAAGAATAGTTTGTTTAATCAAAATTAGAATGGGGTTCTTACTACATGAAGAGTTTAAAATTGTTTCTAATTGCTTGTTTAAATCAGATATATTCAATAATATAACTAGAATTCTCTTGCTATGATCACATGACTTTTATATATGACTTTTATAATGTTGATTTTCATAAAACGCCTGAATAATTTAATTTTGACTACTATGCATCAAGTTGACAATTTCTCTTTCCTTTATAATCAGGTTCCATATACTTTAAATGTATATTTTATCTTGTCAGCTGGACTGATGTTTAAAAATCAAAGTGCCTTTCTTAATATTTGTACAGGACTTATTAGCGATAATTCATTTAATTAAAATAATGATGAAAAATGTCCATTATTGACAAATTGGAGACCAGAATGCATTTAAAATATGTGATACATCAACTTTATATAGATTTATTCATATGACTATTGAAATATACAGAACCTGGAACTCATATTGAGTCACAGGGTGTAAAACTTAATTTCCTTCAATTTCACCTATACCCTCCCTGTAGACGCTGGTCAATTATTTTTCTGAATCTCAAAAACACAATCCTTTTTAGCAGTATTGTTAGAGATTTTATGTTATATTTTGGATGTTATGTTATTGTTGTTACAAAATCATTTTGTGTCTTTCTACCATTATGTGTCTTACTACCATTTTTTAATGACAGCCAAGTTAGTTTAAACTAAACAACAATTGTTATACAGAAATTCAAATATTAAAGTCCATCAGCTGGTAGAGCAACTGCTTTCTATGGTAAATAGCAAATATAAATTCTATATTTAGTATAAATGAATTATTTTTCAAATCCTAAGGATATGCACAGTGATTACATTCACTGCTAAATGATGACTATTTTTATAAATAATTAATAAAATTTGATATACATGTAAATGGTAATATTATCCAAACTGAAGTCATGTGAAAAATTTATGTATTAGGCTACAACAGATGGTCTTTCCAACATATGGTTATAAAATTACATTTTTTTTATCAAAAACTTGATACATAACTTTATAGCTTGCTATAAAAATGAAATCAAAATGATTTTGCTTAAAGAGAGAAATTTCAGTTTTCTCCATTATTTTTTTTTTTCCACTTTCCATTGCTACTTTATATATTTCAACAAACTCAATATTCGTCAATAAACCTGCTATTGATTTTTCATGTATAGAATCTGTTAACTCACTACTAAGCTTGAAGGTAATATTTGTCATTTTAGGACTTTTGTCTAAGATTTTCTGTGATGATAGATTTCTTGACTGGGATTCATCTTCTGTCATATAGCAGCACCTTTTCTTTGTTACAAGTTTTATTTGTTTATATGTTTTGTATTGTCTGGGCAAATTGGGTTAATTATGCAAATATGACTTTTTTCTACAATGAATATTGTATTCAGGTTTTTAGTTTTTAATAAAACTATATAAAACGCTGTGCTTCTTATTTTTTAAACAAGTTTCTTAAGTATCTTAATGATGCATAATAGAAGAGTTAATAAAGAAAATATCTTGAGCAGTTAGGATTGGGACAGCAAACAGAAAACTAATTTCAATTGAGAATATATAAAAGTTAAAGATCTCCGGATAGCCAATCGGAAAATCAGACGATGAGAAAGGAACATTATTACAAGCCTGGAATCTTTGATGGCTAGTTTGACTTTAGCTCATGATATGGCACAAGCCTAATTGTAAGACAGAAATGTACAACAACATTTATGTTAATTCTTTAAAATATTATAAAGAAACTTTGACAAAAAATCATTCCTTTAAAATTCTTTATATTCATAAATAATCCATTAACATTACATCTTAACAATATATACCATGTCAGGAATTGTCTGTTTGTAACAAAGGAGAAACATCTGGTGTGGTTTCAATTTCAGATATCTTTGTCACACCATTTTCCATAAAAGGAATTATTTTATCACAAGCTGATTTAGTTTCTGTCACCCTCTTCTCTTTATTTTTAAATAATGTCTCGGTAATATTAATAATCTCTTCTCTACTGTTATTATCTTCAATATATTGTTTTAATGACTCCAGCATCTGCAAGTGAACAAAATCAATATTGAGGCAAAAAATTTGGCAAAGAAACAGAATTAGTCTTAGATCCTTTATAATTAAAATACTGATTGCAGTGGAATGAAATGTTCGAACTCAGTGTTTGTAATATTGAAATGACCATTTATCAAATAATTTAAAGTACAGATTAAATAGAACAGATTTACCTTTTGTAAACAAGTAATACCAGTAGACTGTTTATATAAGACAGAAAGTTTTATATGATTATAACTTGTTAGATATTCTTCAGCTAATAATTGTATACTCTTTACTATATCTTTATTCCATATAGAATATATCACTTTATAATCAAATTGATATGGTATATCTGAAAATATATGAGTATATAAAAAACATTAACTTAAAAAGGACCTCATATTGCATCTAAAACAGTGGCTCAGTGCTAACCATAGGGTTCAACCCCAGATAAGGTCAAGATGAACTTTTAAGATTTTTCAACCCAGTTTCCCTTTGTCAATGATACATGTTAGATGGGTTGACATAGAATAAATTGTTTGGATGGGACAATAAAGTCAGGCACTGTTTGTCCATAATTACACAATGCATGGCATTGTCCATCTTCATTAATTGAGATTATCATACATTAAATACTGTTGTGTGTATGATAATTGAGATTATCATACATTAAAAACTGTTGTATGTATGATAATTGAGATTATCATACATTAAATACTGTTGTATGTATGGTAATTGAGATTATCATTATGTTAAATACTGTTGTATGTATGATAATTGAGATTATCATTATGTTAAATACTGTTGTATGTATGGTAATTGAGATTATCATTATGTTAAATACTGTTGTATGTATGATAATTGATTCTAATATACAAAACCATTTTACAATACTTTGTTAGTATAAACTTACTACAGTGTAGTTGTGGACAGATATCTTGACTAATAGTTAAACAGTTAACTTCTGACAGAAATCCCTGATTATTTCTATTATAAGGACTGACTATTATACCAACAAACTGATTACCACCCAGTTTACTAAACCAGTCCTGAAATATAATATCCAATATTTAGCTGACATATTACACAAGGTTTGTTGTTTACAAATATAAATCAAGGCATTTGTAAGACCTGTCAGCCCTCATTCATTTCGGTTCAACAATGGTGTACAACAGCAAGTATTTTTTTTTCTTTTGTTGGAAAGGACAAAGCAGGTAATGGAGGTAGCAAACTTTTACCTGAAATTTAATCTGAGTTTCAATATCTCTTATAGAAGGATTAGGAGAGAAGGTAGGATGAGAGTGATACCAGCCAACAACTTTCAATCCTTTATTAGAAATTTCTTCACTAGCTTGAGTTTGAGATACTGAAAAGGATGATACAAATACAAAATTAGATACAACCAAATATGCCCACTTTAGCATATAGTTTCATCCAAAGTCAATTGATAACTGAAAGAAGTACATGTAAACATGTTCAATGTCAGAAATTAAACTAAACTGTCAAAAACTGCCTTAATTCCACCCTTTTTAAATTTATAATTATAAACATATCAAACTTTATGAAAATTGGTTGTAGAACAAATGACCTAAAGCATTTTCATTATTTTGAGGCAATCACTTTCAGAACTAATCACAATTTTTTTTTAGACTATATACTTAATATGGTTGCAATGTAAAGGAACAACAGTTTCAGTCCATGGGCAATAACTCTTCATAATTTCTCATTAAACCGTAAAAGCTCCAAATTGTAGTTGTAAATTATAAGTATTCACAAAGTTTTGTTTTAGAATTGAACTGACCTGGATCCATTTCACACTGCATTCCAGTACTTAAACTAGTACATGGTACAGCAACCATTATTTCTAATTTACCACAGTCAGTATTATACCTCCCTCCCAACATTCCTATTACCTCAGTCTTAGAGATATGGGCGTGCACATCCATTACAATCAGAGAGGAATTATTGATTTCAACATTAAATGGTGCCTGAAAATACACAATACAAATTAGTTTTACAGTTTGACCTTATATCGAATGGAATATTAAAATCTTGATTAAGGGGACAGCATTGAAATCTTTCAGCAAATTTGATTAATGGTTAATATATTCTCACCTTTTTATCTTCAGTAAATTTTTGACATGGAATCAATTTAAAGGGATCATAGCTGGTTTTAAGAACTTTCAAAACTTTTGGTTTCAAATCTTCATCTGTTAAATCTTTATGCTGTAATTGTTAAGATGAAAAGACTGATGAATATGTTTATTACATCCAACTAAAAGACAGCTTTCGATTTATTTTAACAGCTTTTTTTTTTTAGCTTTTTATATAGGACAAGAACAGTAGACAAGTTTGCTCTTCTATGGCTAAACTCTGCATTAAGTTTCAAAACAAATATCCCCTATTGTCTAATGATTTTGTACTGAACTAGTCATTGATATCAGTTAGTAACTGAAGTGAAGACAAAACATTAAGACCTCAATAGTTTTTCCTTCTGAATCCCTAATATCTATCCATTCACCCATACCATCTCTTATTCTTCTTTTTCTACATCTCTAAAACAAAGATATATATTAAATTATTAAAAACAACTTCAGAATTTTTGGTCTCTTTGGAGGAAAATTGAAACCCATAACATGTGAATTCTTAAGACAATGCAATCATACTGTGCTTAAAAGCACCATCCAATTCAGCTCTTGAAATAAGTCATGGCACTGACATATTCTGATTTTTAATACATTGAAAGAACAAAAACCATACAGCAAGGTTAAATGGTAGGGTTAGAGTCAACAAGCAACCAACACTCAAAAGTAACAGGGAAACATCAGAAATCATGTGTACAAAGTAACAAGCATAATAAATAGTCAGATACTAATACTACTTACACTAACTAAATCCTGTTTGTCTATACAATTGTGTTGAACATAAGATATAGGAGATTCACTTTTTATATTAACTACTTGACATTTATTTAAATTATTATATAATGCTAATTCTGAAAAAAAAAACCAAACAATCATTTAGTGACAGTACAATAAACTTAAATATTTCAATGAAAATTGCACATTTTGCACAATTGTTTGAATAAAATGATATGGCAGATCTCTATTATAACTGTTTTGAGGTACAAGTTTAAGGGTTTTTCAACATAAGATCAGTTAGTTAGCTTGGTTGAATGTCAACAGTGAGGAAATTGTAGCATAAACAGGGATGTTGTTTTGACTCTTCATTTTGGACACCAACACCAAGGCTCAAGATAATCACAAGCTTCTGTTTGGACATCACATATTCAAGGTTCGACATCCTGAGCCATTCAATGTCACTGTCTTGGTTAGAGTATCCATCAGGTTTGAGTCACCAGTCTAATTAGGCTGACTAAAACACTAACCTCATGCCACATTGTCAAGTTCTTTATAACTATTTTTTTTCTCCTATAGACATTAATTTTAACTTATTTTGACCATCTTTCAAAAGCATCATATTTCACAAGGTATTATAGTACAGAGCAATTTTAACATATCTAACTTACCACAGCCGAAATTAATAACACCAATACATTCTAAATAACTATGTATTCTACCAATACAGTTAACATCTCCACAATTCTTTAATCCTCTTCTTACAGCTGTTTTATTTAAATATACAGGTCTACATTTATACCTACAAATAATATATACAAATATACATTCAAATACATGTATATCAATACACATATTTTACTAACTGACCTAGTTTGTTGACTTCCACTCACATGTAATTTAGATTGATAATTGTCAACTGCACAATGTCAAGCTATTACCAACTTCGTCATATACCTATTTATATAAATAAGCAACACCGTGTGGTGAAATTTTAAAATAAACCAAGACTCAATGTATGTTATAACAACAATAAAATAAATCTTGCTTACCAGGTTTCTATTATGTGATTTCTAATTTTCAAATAACGATCTGGAGTTTTAGCAATTCTTCCATCAAAAAATTCTGAATGTATAGTCTGCTCTTCTTCACTAATTTCATCAAAATTTAAAGTTAATGGTGCAGTAGGTATTGGAAATTCTATCAATTCACCAGATGATGATGTCACACCATTTACTGCAGAAAATATAAACAAGCAATCAACGTTGGTCAGTATCAAATTCTGAATAGTTAAAGAAGAAGAATGAATCATATTGTAATTAGTAATTAGTCATTTTCATTTATGCATCAAATACATACAATTAATATAGCCAAATTTTTGGGAGTAATTTCAGTTGGGAAGTCTGATCATCTGTGGCCTTGACCATTAAATCTTTTCTTAGATATATGCAGTAGCTTAAAATCAAAATTGCAAAAGTAAAAACAAATATCAAACCAACTGTAGATATCTATACATGTAGTATTGATATTCTAAAAAATAATCTGTAACAAAATACAACCTTACCCATGGTTTTCTGATTTCTTATTCTGAGGTCGATGTCTGTTTCAACCGAATTGTTATGTTCATTCAGACCATTTTGTTCACAATGACTACCTTTGTTACAATTAGTGAAATGTTTATTACCATCATCCTTGATTTTATGACTGATTTCATTTTCAATTTTTGGGGATATTTTCCCAGAAGACTCATTTGCTTGTAAAGAAGCTATAGGACTAGAATTAACACCCAAATCCTCAGATTGAAGTTCTTCTTCATCTTTATCACTTTGTTCACTGTCTGATTCACTCTCACGTAAATTGACTTTTGCAGATTTCAGAAGTTTCTCGTAAACTGATGTTGGAGATGTTGATCTAGTTAGCAATACAGGATTCTCTTCATCATCATTTTCAATGTCAATATCCAGTTCTTCACTATCACTATTTGAGGTCTGCTCACTTTTGGTATAGTCAAGATCAGTAGGTCTTTTACCTTCCATAGGAAGAGATTGATAATTGTGTTCTGCATGTATTGTTAAAGGTATTTGTTTTGAAGTGTCTGGTTCACAATGTTCAGAGTTTGAGACAGTATTTTCTATCAGCATACCGCTAAGAAGATTATTGTGGAGTTCTCTTTCAGACATGACATCTGTACTTGAGTTACCAGAAGTGAAAACTTTTGGCATCAAACCTTTGACATTATGAGACAAAACTGAGGTAGTCCTGTTGTTAAAAATATTTATTGAAAATTTTCCATTGTTTGATAAAGTTTTTTCTGCTAAATTTGTGAAAGACTGACTTTGTACTGTTTCGGTAGTATAAGTTTTTGGTTTATTTTGGGATCTTGCACATGGTTTAAGTATTTTAACTGTAGTCTGGCCTGTTTCAACAGATTCTAGTACTGACTGTATAAGGTCGATATTAACACTGGAAGGTACTCCTTCAGGCTTATTTGATCCAGTTGGTATATCTTTATGTTTTGCCTGAAAAAAAAATGATCAGCATCAGTTCAGATTAGTTCTGGTTTTCTTTTTTATTTTAACTTCATCCCACTTTTGTTTCATAACTCATGCATTACCTTTCAGTTCATTTGGAAAATGAAATGAAATGAATGGAGTTTTACGTCCTACTTTTCTGCACCTAATGGGCTAATGAAGACAGCAACGTCATGCAGTGTGCTATAAGGAAAATTTTGCCAGGACAGCGGCATCAGTCTGCCCTTTTTTTATTTCCAACTGTCGTTAAGGTATCTTTAACATGCACAGCCAGTAGAACACAGGGCCTCGGTTTATTGTCCCATCAAAACAACTAGATGCTTTTTCCATGTCATAAATTCCCTATTCTATATAAGCCATAGGTATAATTAACTTACAAGGTTTTTAAAATGCTGTTGAGCATAATTTTTTACTTGTAAACTGGTTCTAGAGGGTATCAATTCTGAAATCTTCACCCAACTTCTTCCAAATATTTCCTGCAATAATAATTTTTTTATTTCATTGATGTCTGATTTCAATTACAACTCTCAATTTTGCAGTTAAAATTTTAAGTTTGTTTGTTAATACGTCTTTTGAAAAAGAGATAGTTGTTGATGCTAAGTACATTCCACAAGTTTGGTCATAAAATATCAATACTGAGATGGACTAAGCCTTAAGTCCTTGTGTATATGTGAAAATTATCAAAAAACATTCAAACATTAAATACTTTTTTCGTTATGTACATTACTTACAAGTCCTTTTAGAAACATGGCTTTTTCTTCATCAGTCCACACACCTTTATTTCTCTTATTTTTTCCAGGTTTAGCTGAAATGTTGACTGTCTGTAGTTTAGCTTGAACAGGTTTCATTTTGGCAGGCTGTGATTTTTTCACAACTTGTTCTATAAATGTTGATTGTTTACTTCTAGTTTTACCATTTAAATATTGTCTAGTTATTCATTTGAAGGAAAAATAATTCACATATTTTTGTTTTATAATGGAAATACTTCACATATTATTTATTCAATGGCATTTTATAATAACTTTCATAAAACAATGTTAATAAATATTTAACATAACATAATAGACTAATTTCAAGAAAAAAAAACAATGAGACAAAGAGTAACATTTTCTTTAAATAATACTGAATTCTAAATAATTGTAATAATACAATGTTAATTTGTATTTTGAGTAAACTAGCTCAGAATATATTAATACTATAATTCATAAAGGATACTGTTCTTCTAGCAACATTTTTTCAATAGTAGCTTTAGATTTTTCATCCATATCCAAAGTCCACCCCTTAAAAAAATATTAGTGATCAATTAAATACCAGTATTTAACTTTATGTTACGGTTGGGTGTTATAGAAGATACTCTCCTATGGAAGCACTGGCCAAGGTGACAAGAAGAGAACATACATTTTCCTTCACATTTCTGTTATTACATGTAATGATTCCGAAGATTAGATTAAAAATACAATGTATAGGTTCACACAAATACTAAGCATTAGAAATCATGAAAGTTCTTCTAAAACCAAGTAATTATTTCTTGTTGTCAAAGTTTGCAAATATATGCTGCAAAGTGGAGAAGAAAATCTATAAGCTAAGTCATATTAGCAGGCCTACATTGATTTCAGATTGTTCATTTTACATTAAATGACTTTGTTTGTGTAATTTACCAAAACTTACCTGTTCCAACATCCATGGTGGATTAGTATATTCTGGTAACAAGTTAGCACTTTTAGATGGTAGTTCATTAACATCATAAAATCCATCTTCCACCCTATAGTTATAAAAAAAAAAAACAGGTTAGAGGATGATTATACACAGACAGCAGGTAGTATTTTAAAAAGACTTTCTATCTAAACTATCTTTTCAACAAGACATAGTCAAATTTACAGAAAGAGACAGGGTATCCAGTTGAAGCAATAACATGTCAAACAAAATGGTTACAAAAATTTAGCTACAAATTTTAGTAACAAAAATGAATACAAGTTAAAACGGTAACATGTAAAAACAGTAACAAATTGTATTAGTTAAAAAGGTAACAACTGTACCAAAACAGTAACTGAAATTTGGCTAAAAAGGTGACAACTCCGCTAAAAGGGTAACAGATATTTTTGGTTGAAACAGTAACGAATTAATAATATATAATTTATGTTATCTATATTAATCAAGATAGTATTAACTTAAAATCAGTGATTGAAAAGAACTCAAACAATCTTTGCCAATTGATCAAGTTAATATACGGCATACCGACTATCTGTTTGGGATTGGAGGTGCGTTTGATACTTTCGTCGTGTCATTTTGAAATCATACTGGAGGTTTCGCCCTGGGAGCAAAAATCAAACTCAACATCCTCACAGATACTCGTAATACACTGCTCATGTGATGTCTTTCAACACTTCTGACAGTTCAGAGGTTATTTACCCAACCTTCTTTTTTTGTACAGAATACAAAGAGCCCATACATTAAAGAAATACATAAATAGTTTACATGCTGGCCTCAGTAAAGTCGAGACAATATTTTGGAATAAATAGTTTTAGCACTAAAAATTAAGGTGTCTCTGTTTTGTCCACTTATTCTTCGTCGGACGAGGTGCGTTCAAAGTAGACCTAAGCATACATTTTCACAAACTGCTCCATTTATATTTTTACTACTACCGGTACGAAATGCTTATATTAAAGAATTGTACAAAATATCTTATTTTTATTTACCAAAATATCTGTTACCGTTTTAACAGAGTTGTTAACGTTTTAACCAAAAAATTTTGTTACCATTTTGGTGGAGTTTTAACCGTTTTAACTAATAAAATTTGTTACCGTTTTGACATGTTATGGTACCGTTTTAACTGGATACAACAAAAAAATATCCCTCAAAAAAGTATAGTCTATATTTAGTCAAGATCTTTAAACAGTGGTTAATTAAAGTAATATACCGACAATATAAGCTAATTGATTCCTTTCAATTGTGATAATTGGTAATCAGTAACTAAAATTCAAAAAACATGTCAATTATCTGAATCATTACTTCAGTATCTAGAATTTTGACAAAACAATAACAAAGTCAATGGAAAAAAACCCTATAAAATGATGCTTTAATTCACGTCGTTTTTTAAGTAACACAATAAAAAGACACACGATACCATTCCCTGGTATTTTGTCTAAGAGAGAATACTATTCTGACTGCAATATAATGTAGAATAATTACTCTAGCTTGAAATCAAATTCCCCTTCGATGTCTATTTCTCCATCGTCAGCCATCTTGATATCCCACTTCCGGTAAAATTTGGCTTCAGACTACAAGTACAACAGGTGTAGAAGACAGGATAAAATAAGTTACTTCCCTTTAACCGTAAAGCTTAAGAATGCACTGGCACAGCTCTCAGTACGTTGGTGGCCATAATCGAGTTAAATAACTCTATGGTGCTTATGCATAGTTCTTAAATGAGTTCCATCTAATGTATTACTGAAACGATATGTGTCTATTTCATGACAAACGTAAAACATTAATCTCTTAATTAGTTTGATAGCCTAGGCCTACTCATTTCTCTCTGTGAAATGATATAAGTGTAGATCAGTCCTTGCAAATAAACCAAACTTCTGTACTTTCCTTCCCCCCAAAAATTAATATACACATTCTTGCCAAAATGTTTTAATGACAATTTTAAGTATTACATATGAGAATCAAAAATAAATAGTAATTAAAATGTGTTTATAACAGATATAATATACTTCCTCTGACTTCTGTGACCTTTACTTTACAACAATATGTTACACAATTATGTGGAGAAATATTTATAAAACCTCAGTAGCTTAGTACAATCTTTAAAAAGTACTAACAAATTAACTGTATAAAACAAGTTATGATATGACTCTTATATATATCCCTTTTTAATGATTTAACTGTACAACCTATGGATAAAGCTACAAGTACAACTTAAATGCAAAACATGTACAACATAGCTATAATTTACAGATACAACCTATATATACATATATAACCTGATTACATTACACAACTTAACTGCATATACAACCTAAATAATAAGTTTGAACCTATTATACCAATTAAGTAAAGACTAACAGACATAACCTGATTACATATACAACCTGGTTATGGTTTACAATTTTGCTATTCAGGTCTTTGTGGCTGCCTACATTACAATAATTCACAAACTACAACATAAAACCCTATAATTGAAATTATACCTAATTAAGCGTTCTTTTGATATTTATGGTTTCTGTATAAAAATACAAACTACATTAAGCCTATATTAAAAAATTTGAATTTCTTTCGTTGTCTTAAATGCTTAATTTTTTTGACTATTTCTGCAATTTGAAGGCAAATTGATTTTTCTGTTCAAATATTACACAGGAGGTGTCACTTGAGATTAATCTTTGCAAGTAATGCACTTAAAACAACAAGAGAAGTAAACAACTAAAATATTCAGTCAACATTTACTTGTTTATCTGTCTTTTAAATTAAAGAAGTACTTCAGTTGGCCTTTAATTTAAAAGACAGAACTATCTTCCCCTGACCTCCCTTCTCCTTTAATAATAAAGACACACCTCACTTCCTCTTTAATATTAAAGACAAACCTCACTTCCCATTTAATACAAAGGAGAGACCTCACTTCCTCTTTAATATTAAAGACAAACCTCACTTCCCATTTAATACTAAGGAGAGACCTCACTTCCTCTTTAATATTAAAGACAGGCCTCATTTCCCATTTAATACTAAGGAGAGACCTCACTTCCTCTTTAATATTAAAGACAAACCTCACTTCCCATTTAATACAAAGGAGAGACCTCACTTCCTCTTTAATATTAAAGCCAGACCTCATTTCCCATTTAATACTAAGGAGAGACCTTGCTTCCCCTTTGATATTAAAGAGAGATCTTGCGATTGTTCGAATCCCGAAACAGCATGAATATCACACAGAACAGTTATATAATATTTCAAACTTAACTAGTATTATTACTTCTGAATCGAAAGTGTTCAAATATGAGTTATTGTGTATGACACGTTCAATTATTGGAACAGCCAGTTAGACAGAGATTAAGATAGTTAAGTTCAATATTTAATTGATAGTGACCATAACCTCAGTGTTATTTACTAAGTCAATATAGCACTGTAACAATTTCTTTGATATCACCATTTAGTCCAACACATAGCCTAGATTTACATTTTACCCTTATGTTGACATTCAACTTGGTTTTCTGAAAAAGGATTACAGGTGAAATAGTAGACCTAATGGAATGTCAAGTTTTGAACAAATATTCATGGAATTCAAATGAGCTATCAAATCATACTAATGAACAATATTCTTGATAAATATGTAATTAACATCATAAATATTTCTGATCAAATTGATTGTTTAACGAAATTTGACAAGGAGTCTTGTATAATAACATCATTTTATCAAGTAAGTTAAAATATGTTATTTGCCAAGAATTAGAGCAAGGTACATAAAGGGAATAATATTAAACTAGAAACAAAAGTAACAGAGTATATTAATTGAACGCAGGAAATTATGTAATAATACATGATAAATCTGTTTAAAAATATATAACATGCAATGTAACAGAGTTATTACATAGTATTTGCTTAATTTTCATATTGACTAATTTCATTTACATAATATATAACAATATAAACAATATATGACAGTAAATCAACAGGAAAAGGAAATAATGAACCAGGTATTTAGCAATCAACAAGATAAAGACATTGTTGAAAGGTCTGTTTACAAATCTTTCATACAATGTGAACAAATCATCATCAGAAACAATGTTTACATTATCTTTTCATATGTAATGTTTTACATTTAGTTACCTAATATTTAAGATAAACAGAACTTGTGATTCATTCAAGCACTGGTGTAACTTAATGGGGCATTCTGTTTTTGATCAATTTTACAAAATTTTACAACCAACCATCCAAACTATTTCATAAGATAAACATTAAGTAAACTATTAAGTTTGTTTTTGTTTTTTCTAGGTGTAAGAAAAAGGTATGGATTTTAAAAAAATAAATCAGTAATTGTAGACAACATGCATAGTTATATTACATAGTGTAATAAACTTGCTTATTACTCAACTGAAAGTTTTAACTAAAATATCTAGACATCCAAACTATATCAAAAGATTACGTAAATTTTTAAGTTTGTTTATGTTTTTGCTAGGTGTAAGGAAACTACTGTATGGATTTAAACAAAATAAATTAGTAATTGTAGAGCAATATGTCTCCAGGTAGTGTGAAGGTTTCAAGTAATATGAAGCAAAACATCAAAACAGGTTCAAATTTTTTTTATTTAACCCTTTTTAAAACATATTCAGGTTTCAGATGGTTGTATGTATTTTGAGATATAATTAATGCTGTATTTGATAAAGCAAAGTTTGCATACTGTAACCTTGGTTTCCTTGTTCCTTCAGATCTTTTACATCCTTAGAAGCCAATTGAATTCTTTTTCTTCACAAAATATTTTACCTTGTAAATTTTTACATATCATATTAAGTGCCATTACAAAATATTTTGTCTAGATTCATTTTCAGAACGTTTCTAACTAAATGCGTACGTTACTCAACCTTAATCTTGCCTGATTTTCAGAAAATTAAAGATATAATTCTATTTATTTTATTCAATATTTATCTAATTTCAATATGTATGTACATATAGGAATAACATGTACAGAGAAAGCATAATGACATGGTCAAATATTAGTTTTAATCAATCATCAATCATACATTTCTGTTTTAATACCATAATCAGTTCCAAACTATTTTAACAATATATAAAAAGTCTCTTAAAATATATGTTCAAAGAAAGTTTAAAAATTGCATGTTTTTGAATTGGAAGACTGTAGAGTTTATCACATATTGTTGCATTTGTATTTTTCATCAAATGCAAGAATACCCAAATTTTGGTTTATGAATTCAAATTAACAAAAAGCTATTTCTACAAGCATAATGTGTAGATTGATTGAAATGCTCTCTTAAGGCTGATAATTAATGTTATTCTATGTAAGTTATATAGATTGTAGAAGAAAATATGGATTTTCTTAAGTCAAATAGTGTCCAGAGCTAGGATTGCCTTTACAGATAATGATATAAAAATAATGACAAAACTGCATTGAGTGATATATTGCATGGTCTATCGAGGTGTTCTAAACATCAGAATAAACTTTTTACATTAAAGAAAACAAGTAAAAATAAATAAAAACAAAATGGACAAAAATAACTTCAGATCTTAAAAGCTTAAAATTCATTTTAATGAACGACGGAAAACTAATCACAACCTTGTATGTTTAATGCGGATGAAACTTTCACATTGAGTATTCAAATAACTTTCTTTCTCAAACAAGTGTGAATTAACAATTGTATTTAAGGTGCACTATATAAACATGTTTCTAAAAGTGTAGTATATAAAATAAAGAGCTAGTGTATATGTTGTAAACTGTTTTTGTATAAATGATACTGGCATACTAAAAGAGATCTGTAAGAGGGTGCTTCAATAAAATAACCTATAATTATTTTCTGATTTCATTTCCCAGTCTAAAGATGACAAACTCTGAATCCAGAACCTAATTCTTTACTTAATAACAGCATAAAATTACTTGGAGATGTAATATCATAATATGGAGATTCTGCAAGGTGATAGGTTCAGTAATATATATTAAATGAATATATATTGATTTAATGTCACTTTTATATACTGGAACACTGGAACGTATTCCGTATACTGATAAATATTCCGTATACAGTCACTTATATTAAAGGTATAACTACCTCTTAGGATGACCAAACTTTTCAACTTGACTAATAGGACTATGTATTCATTGTTATCAGCAGATTTACCTGGTGTCGTGATTATTTAACAGAACCCCTTATATATTTCAATAATTCATAAAACTATGTAATAATTTGTTAATAACTTAGTTTAATGAATATATTGTCTTATAAAGAGATTCTATTTTTATGTCATGACACCAGGGCAGTCCATTCTAAGAGGAAGTATTTGTTTAAATTTGGCCCATGATTATATAGAATAATTTACAGGCAAATGATAATAGAATAATTCCTATGACAATTCTATATTATACTGTTTCCAGAGCATCTGGACAATGCTGAATTACTTTAGCTATAAGTCTATCTATATATCCCTTCATATCTGCATTCTCATTCTTTAGACCTGAAATTAAATTAAATATCTTTAAGTAAATGCCTTACACCATATATTGAAGTATTTTAATTTCTATTTTAACACATTTAATTAACATTAGTGAACACTGCTTTGACCTTTTGAGCTGGTGCCTTTTGTTACCACTATATTATTAATTTGCATATTGATTAAAATAAGTAAAGTTTATGTATGTCGATTTTTAAGAAAAAAAACCCAGCAAGTTGGTTTGTAAAATATATAGAAAGAAGGTGACAACAAATTTAAATTTAGAATTTATATAAATACACCACGTATTTAAATAGATCAATAAAGCAACCTACTTTGATTTTCATTATATAACCTAATGACTTCTGCTTGTAGTTCTTTCTTTGTTATACCTGTAAATAGAGAATAAAGTAGGTTTTAAACATGGAACCCATATATATTTGGCATCTACAGAGCATATCAATTATTCCTTAGAACCCAATTCTAATATGTAAGGTTTTTACATGGCTGTTGTTTCCTACTGAATATTTTTACATGTTTTTTAAGATCTATATTTTCATAGAAAATGTCCTAAAGATCAAATTTGCAGTCAATCATTTTGCAGTTCCTATCAGACATGACTGGCAAATACACCCCTGGATTTTACCAGTGAAATACAACTTAAAGTGTTATGGCTGCTTTTGTCATACAACTGTATTCTCTGAATAATAATAATGCCAACTATTTTGGTACAGAAAATGGATTGTGGTCTAGCTGGTCTTAATCATTCTGTGTCTGTCTGTATTTTGTGCGTTTCTATGAAATAAATAACCAGACAAAAGAATGACTTACTATGTCTATCTACGTCTTCTCTTTTGAGACCTTCCTGTTCGGCCACAATAGACTCACTTGCACGGCGGACATGTTTCATAAAATTCTTTTTATATCTTCCTTCTATATTGTCATTACTGGTTATACGGCCTAAAGTTTTTGACTTCTGATCAGAGGGTAACTGAAAGTAAACAATCTTAATTCATTTATTGTGTTCTTTTCCTTTTTTTTTCTAAAGGTTTTTTTAAAATTATTTTAAGTGGCCTTAAGACAATTAGTCCAACATGTACAATAACAAGGAAAACAAATTGTGCATTGTAAAAACAATATCATTAATCAAAAGAAAATATTTAGATGACCCCTACACAAATGTGCCAACATAAATACAAAATATCCTGAATCATTAAAGTAAATTATAAGTAACAATAACAATAATTTACATGATACCAAGCACAATCATTCCATTTCTTAGCAGATAAAGCTCAACTTGATTTTCATTTGAATAAAAAATATAGGCCTACAGTTTAAATTGTCATTCAAAGGCTAATTGCCACTAAAGCTTTATATCATCAGTGATGAGCCTGATGGCTGATTCATCCTGATTTTCGTTGTAAAAGGTAATAGAGATCACCAAAACATTTTTAAACATTCTTAAATAATGTTACAAAAATTATAAGTTACAATTTATTTCAGAAGGAGCTGTTCATCTACATCTGTAAAATAATTCTAATATCAAAATCCTACACCAGAAATTAAAAGTCAGTTGAAGAGGGCATGATTAATGGATATGGGTAGATTAAAATAAAACAATAATTTATGTAAAGTTAAAGTCTTTAAAGGGACTGATTCACCATTCATTTGACTAATCATACCTTAAAGGGGCACAATCTTGATTTTTAGGGGTCGTTTTGGGCCTTTGTTACATTTAAACAGTCAGAAATACTCAAGCTCTAAGAAAATCGCAAAATACCTTGAAATATACCTCAAACAAAAAACTTCACTTTTTATTTTTTTTTCCATGCTGTACGCGGCTGGTCTCCAGTCAGTCTGAAAATTGTCCTGTTGACAAAGTCTACAATTGTTATTACTTTCTTTATTTTTTGTCAGTGTCGGCCTGCGCAGTAGTCTATTTATAACTTTTTGATTATCAAGACGAACTGTTTTCCAATATGGCAAGATGTTCGTAATATCTTAAGACATTATGATTTTCAAACACGGATAATTATGGATACACATGGATTTGAAGGCTAAAATTTCAAAGGTAAAATCTGTAGACTATTTCTGGTTAGCTAAGCAAAAGATTGTGTTTGAGGCTATCGGATGATTGTCCGAAACAAATCAAGACTGTGCCCCTTTAACTTCAGAAATGTTCACAGCACATTGTGAAATTTGAGCCAGAAATGACTCATCATTTATTGAGACTGTGATATATAGAGAAGATATAATATAGAAACAGAAAATAATATTCTTAGTTCAATGTATTTTTGAATGAATTATACGATTTTGTGCATTTCTAGTACTTCTAATGAATATTCAAATATAAGGTTACATCAACCCCAGAAAATGGCAAACCATGGCCTTTTAGGACCTTATAAAAAAGAATAATGTTAATTAAATATTCAAGACTGTTATGAATAAGTATTTAATAATAATTCTAACTTAAAAATATCAAATATAACTAGGTAATTACCATATAAAATATTGCTAGACATTAATTCAGGGAGATTCTCAGTGTTGTTTCAAAAATATAATTTGGCATTTTCTTTTTACCGGTATATAAAAATTCAAGTCAATTTAATTAAAAAAACTACCAGCCAAGATCTTTAAATTTCTCAGCATTATATGTTTAAAAAGAAAAAAGAAAACTATCAATTTTGACCAAGAAACTCAAAATATGTAAAGATAATAGACTTCATTTGTAATTTTCAATGTGAAAATAACTGAAAATAAAACAGCTAAAATCAATAAGTTACAGCAACTCCAATCCCTCTGTTCACAAATCATTCATGTAACCATTAAACATTCATAACAAACAAGGAAAAACTAACAAATAACAACAGCACCTTAATGATAAATCTATCCTATATACAATGGTAGACTTTGCAACCTTTGCAAACTTATTAAACCAGCCCAAGAATATAAACATGACAAAGCTTCAACACATTAAAATCCAAGGACATATTTTTAAGTCTTAACTTCTATAACCTGCATCACTAACAAAACAAAAGTGTTAGAAAACTACAAATTGAAAGAATTTTTCTCTGGAAATGCCAATAAAAGTAGCAGAATTATAACTACAGTTTATTATACAAATATAACTCTGAAATAAAATAAATTAAATTTTTGGTTTTTGCTTGTACCAAACTAAAGACCCTTGCATGTTAATAGGCCAAAAGATCTACCACTAAGAAGCTGTTAATAAAAGCAATGCTATGAAATGAAATGAAAAATACCATATATTTTTTCACTAATGACCATCGGGAACCCTCATTTATTTGCTAGAAAAGTGGAGAATATAAAGAAATTGAAAACTCGAATAAAGCAAAATAGATTTTTGGGGAATGCTCCTGAATTTAAGAAACTTGAAAGATGCCAAGCAATAAATGTATGCAGCATAGCATGACAATGAGCATTAATTTGCAAAAGCATATTTCACTGAAAAAAGATATATTTTTTTCAACAATTGATTACGGCCAGACCAATTTTATTTCTTGTTTTATGGAGCCTCCTACTTTCATTTTTATCATTCTGGAAAAACAATCTACAAAAAGTTTTGTCTCCTGCTCTTTACATTATTTCTTTTTTGCCTCCAGCATTTACAGAATTTTAATGCAAAAATCCACAAAACAAGACATTAAACTGCTCTGCTTTATAACATAATAATGAAGATTATTCAGTAAGCTTTTATATATACAAGTGTGTAATATAGATTTGGATTGTGCAATATATAAAAATATTATCTATCATTACCCAACAATATTCTTGCATAATGATATTCAGTAATATATCAGATCAAATAGTTGGATTACTTACATCTAATTTCTTCTGAGCTTTAGGAGTACGTGGGCTAGGTTTTGGAGCAGGTTCTTTACTTTCTGGAGGTGGCGTTGGGGGAACAGATAAAGATAAGTCCGAATCTGTAGTATATGATGTATTATGAGGACCATCAACATCGTCTGCTCCTATTTCTGATGAAGAATCAGAAATCTTTAATGACACAGGGGCAGGCACAGTTGTCTTCAGAGCAGACGTATCAACAAATGTGAAGAAGTTTTTAACCACTGTTTGTCCACCGGATACAGTTTCATACCAAATATCTCCTTTGCCTGGCTCACATTCTTTCGTTGTACACACAATACTATTGGCTGATTCATATTCTACACTATCTAAAAGATCACTACCACAAACCAATAATTCTACAATATCTGATTTACCTAGACCTAAATTACGTCCCTCAATTATAATCCTAGTACCCCCTTTTACAGTTCCTATATCAGGTATAACATTAGTAATAACTGGGGCTTGAGCTTGTTGAAATTCATCCAGATTATTTGTGCTGCGGAATTTCGATGTAAATTTGGAAAAAGAATTCGTACTAGATTTGTCCTCATCTTCTTCAGTTTTAGCGAAACTAAAGATATTGTGGATGGATCGTGATAACTTCTTATTGAAATTAGCTAATGAACTACGATTCTCTCGTTTATTTGAGTTGTTTGAATTAGGTGATGGAGTCAATGTGCTCTTCAATCTGGCAAAACCAGTTAACTGAGGTCCAGAGTTGACAGATCTAGGCGTTGACAGAGTGCTGCCTTTGATAATGGGTGTCATTGAAGCTTCTCTTTGTTTAGAAATATAACACTGATAAATAAGTTCTCCACGAGGGTTCATACATTTTTTATGAGGTTTAAGGGCAACTTTTTTAACTTGTCCTTTCACAGTTTGTAAAGATAGAACTGGTATAACAACTTGACCTAGAACATCATCCTTCTCCATAACAGTAAAAAACACTTGATCTGTGGCATGGCCAACTTTACTAAAATATAGAAAACAAAATTCAAATAATAGGATTTGATTCTTTGTAATAACAGTTACGACAGAACAAGGCAACAAAAAATAAACAATAGAAATATTGCAAATAGTTAATGTGAAATATTTCTGCCAAGTAAGAATAAGGCCCACTGTCATTGTTTTAGAATTTCTGTGATCAGACCTATGCCACTCTGTAATTTGGTTTGTCAACTCTGTATCACTTTCAGATGTCATAGTAAATAATGGTTCTTGGTGAATTTTTGATAACAATTGGACAAAAACAACTTCTTGTTGTTCAAATTGAGTATTTAAGTCTTTAGAATTAAATAAGATAATTCACTTACACTGTACTCTCTTCATTCCAATCTGGTGCTGCAGAGGCATCTTTTACTACACTAGTCTTATACTTCTTACTACCTACACCAAATATAACTGAATACTTGTGACGACCTATAATGCATTAAACAATATTACATGTAAATAATTTTAGTTAAAAAACCTTAGTTGGTGAGGAGGGATTGTTCAGTCTTTTAAAGCTATTTCAAAGGTTTTATCTGGCATAGATTAATACTATTTCTCCTGTCAACAGTCCGTTAAACACCAGGCAGCTACAAAAAGTCCGCAGAACAGTTATTACATAAATTTATCGAGTCTATTCTCGGAATCTTTCAACATCAAATCCAAGAGATGGGTCAGAAAATGTATAAATATTTAGTTATAAAAGGGCCAATGAAGAAGGTCTGAAGATATCATATGAAACAAGTGTCCTTGCCCCTCAGTAATTTGTAAAATAAGAAAAGGCAGCGTGTGCCACTGTGAATTGTACAGTATAGGATAGGAATTTGTGTCATGGAAAAGATCCAGAGTTATAGGTTATGTATGACGAAAGTTCTAACCATAATAAAGATGTTTCTTTATTTTTCCTTTAAAAGTAAAACAATGAGAGGGTTCCTTTATTGATTGATTCTCATTATTCATTTATGACAGAAACATTAGATTTTTAACCTTCAAAATATGACTTATTGCATGTAATATATATAAAAAAATCTCATCATTTCCTTATACCTGTCTACAATATACGAATGAGATATAAAAATATATACTGTATCTAAGTATATTATAGGGTCAAGTTTATAGGGTATAGTTTTGGACAAACACATCAATCAAGATAATGGACACACCCTGTTTGATGAAAGCCTCATAAAGGATGTGGTAAAATATTTATAAACGAATCACAATGAGAAAAACTACAGACGTATATAACTTAAGAAAATTACTATTTTGTATGCAGCTAAAAGTATTTTCAAGATGTCACAAAGGCCTATAGATATCAGCAGAATTTTGTGATAGTGACATTATCAACCGCCAAATTAAAGTGGAACCAGAGACATGTGACAGAAAATCGAAATCGTGAAAATCAATGCAATCTTTATCAGGGCCGTTAATTTTATTTTTTTGCCAATAGGACGTAGAGATTTAGAAACCTCTTTTTAACTAATGGAAGTTAACCTTGCTAGCATTTTAACAAATTTTTAAAAAAGCTATTACAGAGATGAATAAAGCTAATCTACCAATGATAGATCAAGATGCAATCAAATTATTTTGAATGAGAATTTACTCCTTTTCAGTGCCAAAACTAAGAAACCATCATCAACACTTTGTGTGACAGTTCAGGTATAAGTTCACTTTAAATAATGTTTCAATGTAGTAATTAAAACCAATAGGTATTTCAGATCATATATTGAGATAAATAAAATGGTAAGTAAAATTCTACCATGTGTATAGCAATTGAACTGTAATCTAGGCCATTAATGGACTATTTAAATGGACAGTTCACTTACTATCAGTGTTTCGTGAGTGTCAATCCAGATAAGATTTTCATAATATTTAAATATTAAACTTCTAGTAGACCATATACTCATTAAAAGGCATTTAAACACAGATCATGTCGAGGACCATTTGGGTCACCAACTGTTAAATCTGACGAGGGAGTACAGTACAGGTGGTGATTCATAGCATCACTGTCAGTCAATATGAGCTTATATTAATTTTCATAAACAATTTGAACTCCAAAATTTATTAGCTTCATCTTTTATTACATTGCTATAAATCAAATTTGACCTGAGATTTCCATATATGAGATGCTCCATAAGAAAACAATAAGCATAATTTCTTTAAAGTTATTTGACCTATCAGTTAATAGACCCTGTTATCCACTTATTTATATGAAAATTCAATCAACTGTTAAACTCTTTGATGATTAACCTAAAATTAAATATCAGAAGTAAAAAGATGATGTTATTATTTGAATAATGATAAATACTCACCAGGTTTTTTGCCTTGTAAACCTCTGGCACCATGAACTGAAAAAAAACAAATAGATTTTTAGTTGCTTTTCTTTCTTAATCAAATGTGTTTCAAAAATCAAAAAAACTGTAGCAATTGATCATCATATCTTGAGATGCAGAGCAGTTTTAGAGGTTTTTTTTTTTTTTGGATGTAAGTCTAATTCTGACAGCACTACTGCAGTCATTGCTGAAGCCTGCTTTCTCTCATCAGGGCAATAAACAGTAATTAATGGAAGGAATAGAATATCAGTTGTACTCATCTGGTGTCAACTAAGGTCATGGATGATACATCCAATGTTTCCCACTGTGATCAGAAGATCAATACTAGTTCATGATTACCTCTTAAACTAAAATACACAGTAGGATAGCAGTTGTACTTGTAAATATTTCAGTTTGAACAGGGTCATGGTAATTTAGGGATTTATATGTAAAGGTTAACTGAGGTTAATGCATAATTGCATTTTTTTTTAAATCCATTTGCATGACATGAATATTCCATTTTCTTGTGATTTTATTGGAGTGAATAAAGTTTTTGCATGCATAAATTGTATATATATAGGTCCTCGGTCAATTTATCAACATTGATATCATAATGTATTAGTTATGTCTTTTATAGAAAATAATGTGTTTAAGAAAAGATATATATCATTAGCTAAAGTGAAAACTGCAACCACCATGACAGTTAACCATTTATACCATCCCCTGAGGCCATAACCTACTCTAGACAACAGGAATGTTAGTTTTATATAAACACTGTTTTAAGTCTTCATTTTCAACAAAATGTCAAAAATGTTGGCTACAGGATAATTTGGCTCCTCAACTTCTTGAACGTTTTATTTCGATTTTTCTTCTTGATCAGACATCAAACTTACTGATACTTATCTTTCATATATCAACACAATATTATCTCTACTTAACAGAGAAAAAATTGCCCCAAAACATCCTTATCCCTGCAAGCTACAAGTTAACGCAATGATATGCTGTTGTCAATACATCCTCCATATGTGCCTTTAGTCATTCTTTGCAAATCAAAACATAACTAAAGTAAACAAGTAATCAAGTCCTTTTAATTATAATAAATTTTCATCAAACTTTATTTTCTAACCATCAGATAGCTAGCAATATCACACAACTCCCAATGCCAAGTCAATGGAAGTCCTGGATCTAATTATAATAATATGATTTGTATAATTGTGATGCTATGACCTAATCAACATGACTTTTATTTAAGGAATCATTATTTCTAAAATGTTGCAAGTTATTCATTAGTCATGTGATGTAATCATAATATGGTAAAATAAGAACAATTCCTACTTTGGGCCAACAGAATCATTATAATATTCTTATGGGTAGAAATAAATTTTGTCAGTTAAACACCTAACAAATCTTATTATATCACCTGAGTATAAGATAGACCAGAATAATTGAATTAAATAACCAGAGACTATATGGGACACCCATTTACTTGACATGTAGGTCACAATCATATTTCTTCTGTAGTGTCTATTGTTATACATTACCTATATCAAACAAAGGTTTTAACAAACAATAGCTCTTATTCTTATACCTTAACTGACCCTGCAGTTTCATTAATATGTCGACTAATCTATACGGTCCGGGATGGTTAGGACCATGTCCTCTTGGTGTATAAGACCTGATTATCATTAAATAATTACTGCCACTGTTCAATTTTCTCGTATCTGAATACTATTTGAAGATCTTAGTATTAAGATGTCCTAGGGTCTTAATTTCTAACACTGTTTCTTGATATAATCTTAGTGCTAGGATATAATCTTAGTGCTAAGATGTTTCAAGAATACACAAATCCTCAATAAAATATTACCCTTATATAATCTTATTGTTCTGGGCTGATGTAATTTTCTGTAGGGAAATTTATCTACTTGCTCAATACCCAAAGAAACCAAAATTTAATACCCAGAAAATTCTCTTACTACTGTCTATTGCCTACAAAATAATTTATAAGTTGTTGCCTCTCTCCTTCTATACTCTTCATCTATGTTACTCCCTTCCATAAAGCAGGATCTAGGAAATATAATTCGCAGTTTGATAACAAACAAATTCTGGAATTCTTGGACAATTTAAAAGAAACTCTTCAGAAAAAGGATGTTTTTGTTTAAGTACGTCATTATTTAAGAAGAAAAATGTCACTTACAATAAAAATTGCCTTCGCGTGATAAGTAATTAACTTTGTTATAAACAAACATGAAACACATGGAGTTAAAAATCCGGTTTTCAGTGACAAATTCAATTTTATGTGTGTATAAAAAAACTAGTAAATATCTGAAATGTTTTTAGAGTCAGTATATTCATAAAATATCATTTTATGTTCAGAAGTGTCTTTAAAGAAATTCACCAGGGTTTTTGAAAATGGCAAATGTCTAAAAAATACTGAATAACGCATCATAAATTTCTTGTCTTGTCTTTTTTAAACATTTTCAAGCTAGTAAATTTAATTTTCAGGGAAATAATTCAGACAGGTTATGTCAACATCATTTTTAATAAGAACCCAAACCTGAAACATCCTACATGGAAAATGGAAAATTCTACGGGAATCCCAAATGGAAATATTTATCATCTTCAACAAAAGGAAGTTACTAAAACCCAGTTTAAGCCTGCTATTTGTGAAATATCACCAACATAATCACTTATTTTAAATATTTTTGAAATAAAGCAACAGATTTATGCTGATTAGTCTGAAATGAGACAGACATAACTCTGTACTAGACATCTGAATCAATTGTTGTCTTATCTGGTATCTTGAAATGTGAGTTATTGCTACAGATTGAAATAAGTAAGTTTGGAAAATATTTTGAAAAAATAACATGCATTGCACTCTTAATAATCAAATTTGTCCATCACTATCTTTACAATAATCCTATCAGATATTGATCTATTTTTACAAGCTGAGAATTTTGGGCTACCGAAATCACGCTTCGACCTCAAAATTTTATGTTCAGACTTCCATTTCATTCATTGCAAGCAAATAAGACCAATACTCTAATGGTTAAGACAATATAAGATCAATTTCAAAATTTGTAATAATTTGATAGACTGATGCAGACCCTGAAAGACATGTCCCCAAATATATAAATATTATCGTATTTGCCTTCCTTTTAAATTGTAGATAGCCTAATAAATTCATATTATCTATGTATGGTCAGTTATAGGTCAATACAAGTTCAACAAAGCATATAACAATACTTGAACAAGTAACTTACTTAATATCCAATAAAACTTAGTATAATAGGTAGAGGAAATTAATCAAGCGCTTTACAAATCTAATTAATGAATTTTAAACACCTGCACCAATATTTATTTGAACAATCCATGCAGGCTTAACTTAATGGAATATTTAGATTTCTCAGGGTTTTATTCAGCAGGTGATTTTAAATGGATATTGTTACCTGAATATTTTCTATACAAATGATTTAACTCAATTAAGCTTTCTTCAAAGATGATTTGTCAAGTAAATAGTCAAAATTTCCAAGGTTAGGTGCCATGTAGACTCGAACATCTAGTCTCTCGATGCTGCAGGCAGAGACATAAGACTAGTATGAAAATATATTTTGATATTGGAACAATTTAGTTGCGTTGAAACATTGTAACTCCAAAAACTGACTTTTTTCTAGTATTATTATACGAGTCAGGTCATACAATTCTTTTTTAGACAGAAAAAATAAACCACAAATTGTTGTCTAGAATCCTCTTTAAAACTTTCAACTGTGCAGCTATTTAGACGACAATAAGACAGCGGCCATCTTCAAAATAGCCTTACACTTGAATACTTTAACATAGTATACAGGCTTCAAGGATTGGTTTATTCTTTGTCAGTTTTTTTAATTAAAACATCAAGGAATAACAATATATTTCAACGCAACCAAAATATCAAGATGTATTATGCAAGATTGGTCTCTTGTCTCTCTGCAAGCAGCATTGAGAGACTGGATGTTCTGGTCTAGGTGATATGAATCCTTTTTGAATATTTAAGGAACATGGGCCTACTACTGTATAATGAAGACTAGAGTAAGAAAGCTGTCAAGGTTGACAGTGTTTGTTTATTGTGTTTTTTTATTTGATGCAAGTAGAAAACTAGACTGAACACACACACTGACTGTTTCTCAGGTTTATGAATAGCTCTTCAAAATATGGTGACCTTTTGCACCAAGAGTTAGACAGTGGCAAAACAAGAAATGTAGATTAAAAAATTGTTTGTGATTATTTCTGGAAGTACTCTTTCAATTTTTTTAGCATCTAACTCTCTCAAGTACCTTTTGTTCACCTGATTAATCTCATGTCTCTCTGATAATAATTATATCATACATATATTGTAAATAAATAAATATATTTTAGTAGTAAGAACTAGTGAAAACCATTTAACAAGAAAATGACTAATTTTATTCAATGAGATCAATTGCAATGGGTGTTGTCATTCTAGAAAAGAAACTTTAACCTACAAATAGAGTTGTTGGTGTACTTTCAAATTAAGTTTACACAAACTGTAAATTAGATTCATCTTAATGAAATTCAACTGCAGTTCTCACAGTTAGCAATTAAGTCATTCATGCAAATATACTTCTGAATTTGTTCGTAGGGGTAAATTTTACAACAAGTGTACAGCTCATTTGTATTCAAACATAATGACAACTTTCAGTAAAAACTGAGTAGAAACAAAAAAGTTCACAATGACATTTAAATAGACCTGTTGTGTTGAAAATAACGAAAAAAATATTTCTGTATCAGTTGACACATTCTTAAGCCAGATTAGCCATTTCATCTTACTTGAAATGGTCAGGTTCTTTGATCTGACAGATCTCTAGTAAATAAAAACTTCTACAGTAGATTATAACACAGAGTTGTCATATCAAATCCTATTCACAACATCAAATTGTTGTCCAGTTTAAAATTCCATAGCAGTCAAATTCAGATAAAGTCAAGAGTAGTTGTTTTTTTTTTCAAGGTATGAGAATCTTACAAAAAATTGAAAATAAATGGCAATTTACATCCTGCAGTTGAGCTTTTACTGAAAATTAACAGAAAGGCATTCCTAACAACTACATTGCTCACAGAATAGACTATCATATCAATTCTTGTGAAAACCTGTAGAAAACTGTATCCTTTATACAGATATTTCTGACTCAAACATGCTAAATGATAGACTTTGTGCATTGGACATCATTCTGACCCATGTAAAATAAAGAGTTTAAGTTAAGGCAATAATTTCATCGAGAAGTCTAAAATAACACTTGTATTGTGCATCAAGACAATAGCCTGTATCATGACAATTGATGTACAGAATTGATGTTTAGTTTTAGAGATACATTCACTGACTTTCTCTACTTTGAACAATTTATTGTTAGTCTTTTGTTGTATACATTAGGATTCAAGGTTACTATGACATGGCCCTAAGTTTACAAGAAGATGGTTAAATTGACAAATTCAATCTTTTCACCTCATGGGAAAACATTTGACAAGGATGTTGTTATACAGGAAACAAGTTTGACCTAAAGTGCACCACAATGGATGTAACATTTGATAATTGTCTAGTCAATGCCAGGGTGAATAAATGTCACAATCTGAATATGTCAAAATCAACATTGAGTGTTTGTTAGACTGTATAACAGTAAATCATAATTGTATTAGACTATTGATTATATCATCAGCAACTGTCATATCTACTCATCTTCTACATTCTATTATATACTGATTTATATATGAAAATATTATCATACATTTGGATCAAAACAACAAGTCTGACAAAATTTGCCATAAAAGTACAGATAACAAAGTCTGCAATAAACTTGCATTCATACAAAAAATACATCCTTTGATGTATTGGTTATAATCAAATAGGTGGGATGCCTCAAACTTAGACAAATTTAAATGTGTCATTGAAAAGCTGAACGATTCTTATCTACCAATGCTTTGATTAAACCAAATAAAACTGACACAATTATTTGATGTAGTTGGAAACCTGTTCTGAACAGTGCAATACAGTACTCCAAAATTATCCAAATTTAACAATAAAGAAAATCTTTATCAATGGCATTACAACTGTTTCAGGTTCTGTCTTCTTAAACAAATATCAATGACCTTCAAGCAAACATGTCTAGATTTTGATTTTGAACACTGCAAGAAGTTAATCTAAAGGAATAATAGGTCTTAGCATGAACATAAAATTTTAGTTCTCAAGAAAGATCAATATGAGTGTATATTAATCAATTTACCTGGTGTCATAATGCAACATAATCACAAAACTAAATAAAATGCATCTTTATGGATTGGACATTTTTTTTTTTTTTTTTATGTTATTTTTGTTAACAGGTACATTTAATGATGAATAGAGCTCTGACCAAGTTTAAAATTTTCAAATTTTATATTCATTCTTAGACTTATTATCTCTTTAAAGGACTTCATTTACCAAGTCTGTTTGGACAAATGAGTGAGTTTTTTTTTAATGATATTGTGAAATTGACATGAAATGAAATATAGCCCTCAGTATTTATTTATAACACCAAGTTAACTTGATAGACACAGACAACATTTGAAACAAATCTTACTAGGACTCTTCCTTTTCTTATTAAAAGTGTAAATTGGAAGGTATTGTCTACAGATCAGACATATCCCTTATGTAAAAGGAAGCGAAGAATTTCTATTCTAAAGTCACTGAACCATTTAGGCATATTCTCAAAAGCTTGATTGAAAGTAAGTGTCATCGCCTTCTGCAAGGCTTTTATTCACTGCAAGTTTAATTTTCCTCAAGATAAGTTTAATCTTCTGCTAGTGCTAGTTTATTTTGTAAATCTCTCAAGAAATTCTCAAGGAGTAATTTCTTATCAAATCATGCTAGTGTTTCTATAGAGAATATCTGTTATAATACTAATACCATTAAAGCCCTGTAGACATAAGAATAAGTATCTCCTATGAAACAGTCATGATACTAAGTAATTAGTATAATTAATGATACACCCATAATAGTATATATATCACATTTTTGTACTGTTAATCAGGTAATGTGGTGTTGACAGGATGGTCAATGAAATTAATGCTCTCTATAATATTAAAAATGAAATGAAATGAATGGAGTTAGCCTTAGCATTAGCCTTCCCTTTTAGCATTTCCAACTGTCAAGGGATCTTAAATGTGCACAGCCGGTAGCACATAGGGCCACGGTTTAATGTCCAATCCAAACAACTAGACCCTTTTCCCATGTCAGTCCTACCGACTTGCATCACTGTCAAGGGGAAACCGGGCTGAAAATCTGAAAGTTCATCTTGACCTTTGCCGGTATTGAAACCTAAACTTTCAGGTTAGAGAGTAAGCAAATAACTCACTGAGCAATTGAATTAAGTTCAACATGAAACAACACTGTATGAGTATGAGAAAAGTCGATTTTAGTTTTATCCTCAACAGTGGACATTTAAGAAATTGATGGCTACCAATGGCAAAGACTTTCCTCGTAAAAGTACAGATATAGTTTGATGAAAATTTCAAGCCTAGATAAAAAATTTAAAGCTAAATTTCTCCCTCTCCTAGTAAAGAAAACAACATGACATAAATTCATGATAATCGCCAAATCTTAATGGAGCCAGAAAGGAAAACTTAAGTAATTCATTTATTAAGTAATTGCATGCCATGTATGATAGTGGTTTTCATTCAAAACATTGTACTGAAATCAAATTTTAATAACTTACCCACAATGGTGATCTCATCGGGTTCCATATTACTCTTTAATCCTCTATCCATCTTAATCTCTTAATCTCCCTTACTGGGTTTAACAACTTGTTATCTTATAATCCCATTGTTTCATTAATCCTATAATAAACAGATAATCCAAATTATAGATTAATATATCACAAAATGTGCTGTCTAGCTGAGGTTGATAATCTGATCCGTTTCTGCACTATTCTGAAAAGATTGGCAAATACTTAACACTGAACCTGATCTGATAAATGAAGTTGATTTGAATTATATATTGAGGAAGAAAACCATATCACCCATAAAATAGCACATGTTATGTGAATTTAAAACTATTTGATTATGTGTTGAGATTAAAGGCAATTTTCCCACATTGACAAAGTTTGATAGTCCATTAAAGTCCAAATAAACTTCAATAGTTAGTCCACTACCTCTATGGTTTACACACACTGTCACACGATGGCCTATTGATTACAATATAAAGACAAAAGGCAAATATTGGACCAACCAAATTCTAATTGGACCTCAGATAACATTGACAGCACAGTTCAATAGTTCAATAAATCACTAAAAAGTTGAAAAGAACAATAAATCCAAATATAAGCTTATTCATAAAAAAAAAAACTGACTTTTACCAAAATTGATAGAGATGTTAATGTGTCCATATTCATGACAAAATACCTGAAACATATCATGTCTTTCTAAACTTAACCAAGTGAGTAACTTGAACAAGTAAATCATCCATCAACTGCTAAATGTCGTCACTAACTTAGTTTTTAACTCTCAGCTGTGAACAATAGCTGTTTTTGTCGTCACTGTCAACCTATTAATAGATATGTGCCCACAACTCACACTACTAGACCATTGAAATATCAAAAGAGAATAGGGATATTGTGTAATATCTATTAATAGGTAATGAAAATATTGGATTGAAAGCTTTGTGTATTCCCAAATGAAAAAAAAGTTTTTAGAATAACAACCTACATTGTTGATGTTACATTTAATATCATTATTATGTTATTCTTTCAGATTTCTGTGAAAAATTGTATTTGGTAGACTTATTGGGTTATAACTATAAGATTATTAAATTTCTGCTATGAATTGCTCAGACATTCCAATTAACTAGTTATGCCAATCACTGGGTTATATCAAACAAACCATACCACAATCTATTTGTACATGAAAAGTGATACAGGTAATGTAGAAGTGCTGTTAAGATATATAATCCTCTATGTATCAATATTAGATAATTATTATGTTATTCAAAATTTTCATTACCAAATGTTTTAATGTTATAAATTAATATATATTGAAAATTAAGATAGAGTGTTAAATTTAAATACATTTCCTTAAATCAGATATATATCGCATCACGGCATGATTGGCTCAAGCACTAGCCTAACAAGCACTGGTTTCTAGAATTTCAGAATAAGTATCAGTAGAATTTATAGTCTATTTATTTGTGGACGAATTCTCTTTTTTAAAATATTTTTAAATCTGAAAAAAGCGTGAAATATATAAATATGATGCAGCAAATAATCCAGTTGGCAGTTATAATATACCTCAGTACACTTAGTTGATGTTTTTTTTTAAGAGTATGTAGCCTCTTATCCACGTAACACAATATATTAACCGATTTCATAATCTTTATTACCTATGTATAAACGGCCACTAGTCCTCAATAGTATCAATAGCAACATCTATCAGTATCAGTCCGTCAATCAGTAGTCAGACATCAACAATAAACACTAACACATGAATGAAGCAACGAAAAAACACAAACACTATCCTTTCGCCTTTCAAATTCTTTCTTATTATTACCGTCTAAAATATAAAGAAGGATTAAACAACTTTAATTTTCACGTACCAAATATTATGACCTAGTAGAGACAAAATGTTCGGATGAGTTTATCTACTTTATCCTAAATAAAACTCTAAATAGACACCAAAACAACCACTGACTCACAGATAATTGCCCAAGAAAAAATAATGAGTCAAGGCTTCATCCAAACGACTGAGTCATTGGCCAATTTGTCAAGCCAGCTAGTGGCTTCGTACAATACAGAGAATTGTTTTATGAATTACAAAATTTAAACAAGACGTAGAAGTCAATGATTGGAAATTTTACCATAGGCTATAGTGCCTTCCATGATGTGTGTCAACCCAGTTTTCATTGTTGATACCTTGAGAGAAGAGGGCTTGTTGAGTTTCAAATATAACGTTATACAATACAATATAATAATAATATTTTTATAAACAGAATAGAATTCTTATTTTACATGGCTCACAAATAGGTCCAATACTCAAGGACCTGGTCCAGTTTAACATCCAGCCCATGGAATTAGACCTAAATAGGTAATCTAAAAGAATATACTACAATTGACAATCTTTTGTATTCTGATTTACTATATTTTCGTTTTTAGTTTAAACTACAAAATCCAGAATCATTCCAAAAAATTAAGTACACCCAGCAACCAGATAATTTCGCCGACCAATTGTATGAAGGGTCAATGGCATTTTGACATTTTTGAGTCGGGATTACCAAGTGCTAATATTTCAATGTTTGATATTCGAGTCTAAAAATTCCTTAAATCGGTTATTCTTATAATGGCTCTGATTGGCTAAAAACATGACAAGTATCCAATCATAATTTAAGGAACGTACCGGAAGCATGTGTGCAAGCGCTGGGCGCGTTCGTTTTCTACAGCTTACTGCAGGAAATAAAAATTTTTTCAACAGATAAAAGATTTCCCTTGATTACTGAAAACATAAGAAAAGGAATCTCCAAATTATAATTTCTTTCTTGACTATTAACATGAGATATAAATATCTCAAAAGAAAATTTCAAAAATTTTGCAACAGTACAGTACAAGAAGAGCTCTTCAATCTCTTTAAAGCAGAGGTAAATTTGGTCTTGTGATGTCAACAAAAATTAAAGCTTAAGACGAAATAACAGAATTACTCTAGGAACAATAGCTCTAAATACTAGAATTAAACAATGTCAGGTCATGGACATAGTCATAGTTGTGAAAAAGAACACGATCATGGAGTTCCACCAGAAGAAATGGCTGCCGCGTACAGTCTTTACACGAAAATAGACACTTTCAATGTTGAGTGTTTGAATGAAGCTGTTGATGGTTCGGGTAAAACCGTCTTTAAACCATGGGATCAGAGATTAAGCAAAGAAAAGGTAACTTGAAAATGTCGGAATTTGTTTTGATAACGCCTTCATATTTATAACATAGCCTTTTTCTTTATTCTCCGGATTTTTTTTTACATAATAAAGAAGCTTAGGCTATTCAAGATAATATTTAACTGCGTCATTTGCAACAATTTTGATGAAGGAAACCATTTGCCTATCCATTTATTGGTTTTAACAATAGCTATACTGATTCTAAAGTCACTTAGGTCATTGTCACTGATGAAATAAATCTGAATTCTAATGTTCTAGTATTTAAATTTCAAAATATGTAGCCCAAACAAGTGTATCCTAGTACAGACTTTCACTATGTCTATTTTGACATGATTGTAATATTATATTTATAGTATGTTGAAAGTGATGTGGATGAAGAGTTATTGTTTAATATTCCGTAAGTAGAACAACACAAGTCTGATTCAGATGATTTAATGTCATTAAGAAAGTGGTGTTACAACAGAATTTTTGTTATTGGAGTAATGCATGTTCGCAGTATAGTCTACCCGTCAGCTACCTTCCATTTTTTGTGGATGGTCCGTTGGCCGAGTGGTCTAGATGGCTGACATGTATTGCTGGCGATTAGGTGCCTGACTCCGAGATCGCTGGTTTGAAACCCATTCGGGTCTCAGCCAATTTTCAGCACGAGAATCTGTGCTATACCAAGAAAGTGTTATCCCAATAACGAAAACAAGTCTGATTCATTATATTTTGTTTCTTTTAAAAATGAATGATATTTTTTTTTATACTTTTTGACTGATCATGGTTTATCATGAAGATATTATGTGGCTGTTTAAGCGATACCTAGTGCTGTGAGAGTTAATACAATTACCCATATTACTATTATTTTAGATTTACTGGCAATGTGAAATTAAAAGGAGTTATCTTAATAGCTGGGCCTGGAGAAAATCATCCAAATAGAATGAAATTGTAAGATATATTTTGAATCCTTTCCATTTCATGTGTATAAGTTTCTTCTTCCCATATTGGATTTAATATTGTCATGAAATATAATATTCTGTTTCTAATCTAAAACTGCTCACAATTCTAAATACTGAGATTTTCAATAAAATACCATTATTTTTTTGCATTTTTAAAAAGGTTTAAGAATCGTCCGAAGATGACATTTGATGATTCAAGTGCAGAGGCTGATCAAGAGTTTGAATTACATCCAGATCCTGAAGGTGTTTTAGAATACTCAACAAAGTTAGTTTTGCATTACTTTTAAAGACCTCAATTAAATTACAGTTGTCAAACATGATCACTCAAATTGAATATACCATATTCTTTTAAATTGGGCACAATCCAATTGAACTGGTAATACATCTGTGAATGGGCACCTCAACTTATAGAAGAGTACACTTTCCTCATATTATATATTAAATATACATAAATGCCAACATTTTCAAAACTTACTTATTGTTTTGAACGAAGTATAAACATGTGCTAGTGCCTTAATTGATAACTTAATCCTTATAAGTAAAAGTTGTCTTTGGTTATTAATAGTCTCAAAATGTGGCCTTTTACTACAGAATTCATTCCAGAGGATTCCAATTGGTCCAAGTAATATTAGCTATCATTTTTGTCATTTTAGAGTAGCCAGGTTTAATAATGTAGAACACCTTTCAATACATTTTCCTACTAATTATGGTGCAGAAACAACTTGTGTTTATTATATTGGCTTAAAAGGAGATTTTACAGAGGTAGGTGTCATCATAACAATAATTTTTTGAAGCTGTTGAAGTCAGTCATTACATTATTTCTAAAACTTATAACCATATCTTGATGCCAATTTCAAGTTCAAGTTCCTGGTTAATCTTCCCTACTTACATTCCTCTTAAGGATATAGAGTAATTCTCATACAACAAAACCTTTCTACTTTCAGGCAAGGAGACATGAGGTCACAATTTGTACATATGAAGCTCGAGCTAATCCTAGTGATCATAAAACGAATGCATTGGACTCAGTCAATAGTTTAATTCAATAATGACAGGCCTTAAAAATATGTGGTTTGTGAATGATACAAACATTGCGCTAAAAGTGGTATCTTGTGTTCATGGAAGCTGGTAATCTTATGTTGTTATGGAATCAGTTGGTTTCCTTATTGATGTATATGGAAACCAATTATGCTGTTATATAATTTCTCTTTTATTTTATGGGAGCAAGACCAGTATGCAAGAATTATATAATAGGTTTGTTTAGCATTCTATAGTGAAATATTGAAATTCATTTGACTCGAATGGTGGTCTGTGCTGACAATTGAAAGTCTGTTTGTGGATCTGATTCAATGTTAACAGCTTCAGGTTGCTGCAAATATATAGTACACTGGGATATTTTATAAACACATTTAATTTCCAAATATGTTTCATGAATTCTTTCAGTTTAACAATAATTAGAATGAAACCTAATTTATTATGCTTTATTACATATTAAATTGGTAACTCTGATTCTACTATAGCTTGCATTATCTTATACTGACTAATTAATTTAGAATAGTCAAACTTGTCTGGCTGATGATTAAATAATTTAACATGTTGAAAGTTTTCAGGAGTTCTGTTTCCATAATATTGACTCATTTGACGAACTAGATTCAAGGCATCTTGTTTAGTCTGAAAATAGAACGAAAAGTCAAAATCAATTAATTCTGTTTTGAATCACTATAAAGATTTAACAGTATTCTTTGATAATTAAATCACGTGTTGTGTATATTGAGGACACTGATAGCATCAATTTTCAATCAGATATCTGTGATTCCTGCCATTCCACTGAAAACGTCTTTACAATTCCTTTGAAAACTTTGAAAATTTCAATGGACTGTATGTTATACAAATGTCACTTTGGTGTTTATCATTTATAAACCCATCACACTGTCAAATATAGATGATGGCCATCGAAAAGCTGTGATCGTAATTTTATACGTACTTAGATCTTTGAATTAACAAAATCACTGATAAAAAATGATCTATATTTTGAATAGATTTTTTTACTGTGAAATGTACTTACCAATATCTGATCTTCATACATCCCTGCCATTAAAACTATACCTAAATATAGACAGATTAGTTTAAATTGATAAGAATTCTTGTTCAGATTTATCAACATGGTTGTCAGGTAAAAATATACACAAGATTTTATCATGGAATTATTTGAGAAATTAATACAAGAACTTTCCCATCCTAATCTTTTAAAAGTTTAAGGTTTTTTCTCAACTTTGTATGTGTATCTGGGGCACTGATAGCATACATTTGCACTGTTCCAGTTGTTGTCAATCAGATCTCAGACTTTTTGCTAAAGTCCATTAAAACTAAACCTTAGAGAATGTAGCTATAACATAGGCTCTTTGATATTATAAGCAGTTTATGATAGTCATGACTTATTCAGGGAAGCATTACAAAACCACAATACCTTTAAGATTATTAGATCACCAGAAATTACTAGCTAAATTTTATTGATTCTGGCTTAGCGGTAAATTTACTAAGTTTGTAGTAATTGTAGCTCATGGAAGGTTTAATTGGAAATTTATTATTATTTTTCATGTTACCTTTGCTATGTTGAAAATCTGTAAAATGGGCTATTGAAAGACATGGTGGTGCATTTTCTTGATGTTTCTGAAGAAGATTTAAATATGTCAATACAAACTAGGTTATCTATAAAGACTTGTTTTAAGTCTAGTATGAGACCAGTCACCATTGCAGTATAATTCAAATTTTGGTTTGAACAGAAATGTTGTGTATAATAGCCAAAGTCATCGTATTTTCAAGTCGTGAAATGAAAAAAATAAACTAAATTTACCTGATAATGTATGAGTGGAGTAAAATAAACTTCTTTGTCTTTAAATTGAGATAAATAAAACTCAAAGCCATCTTGTCTTGGTAGTGGATATATAAACTATATATATATCATAAAAAGGTTATTGGCAGAACAAGGTTCATGAGAGGACTTGACATAAACTTAGAAAAGAATTTATCAAACTGTTTACATAGAAAAATCCTCAATTGGGATATCAGAAGAAGTTACAGAAATATATGACGTGAATATTTCATGTGATGTTCTTCATACCATGTAAAAACTTGCTATGCTACTTTCAGTTTATTCCGTAGCTCATAAAAATCTAAGGCTTATGAAAAATGAACATATCTTACCAAAGGACATTCTTGTGAACGTTTTAAAAACTGATCAAACTGTACATGTGGTTCCTAGAATAAAGTTAATAAGTTTTAAGGGCCAGCGTGATTTTTAAAGTAGGTTGAGAAAGTTACATGTACAAATAAATGAAAATTATAGACTTGAACCCTTGCCGTTAATTTTTAGAATGCCCTAACTATTAGTAGTGAAGGGATAATCAATGAAATCATTCTTACCTTTAAAACTGCAAACACACAGTCTTTCTTCACAAAGTGTTCAACCCAAATCTGAAACATAGATCAAATAATTACCTGTAGTCAATATTTTGATAGGAGAATATCATAGTTTAAGCAAAAGCAAAACATACAGACTTTTATCCTTTCTCAAACAAATCTTATGATTTAAGACCTGATACCAATCTACATACTGGGTTTGTCAATTTTAACACCTCAATATCTGGAGATATTTTAAAACATGAAGTGTCAATAAACAGCCTAGAATTTTTCAAAAGTACTTCTGAATCTCACCTGTTCTATTTCTGTAGAAAATTTATCAGCTAACAACTCAACTTTCATTAAATCATTTAATTCCTGCAGAAGACAAATTTAAATCATTTAATTCCAAATTATAAAATCCATTTTTTTCCCCTCTTTCCTCGGATTGTTATGAAAAAATAATATGCAGTTAACGATAAAGAAATTTTAAAGCAAGATAGAATTCAGATTTGTGAAACCTGTTGATGATTTTCAGTTATTTTGGAAATTGAGAATGTCTGAAAAGCTATGATTCCTAGTAACTAGTCATCTAGGAGCAGAACAATAAATACCCTTCTAAGTAAAGGTTTTTGTTTGACGTGTTTACCTTTGGTGGCCATGACAGTACACCAGAGCCAGGAGAAGTTTTTTTCTCAGTAGGTGGTGTGCTCAGATCTTTCTTACGTTCCCTAAAAACTTGTTCTTGTTCTTCTCTTAACTCATTTAATTTGGCATTGTAGACTTCTGGAGCATCTCTTAAAACAAAATAAAAATTCCAAATATATTTTAAAATTAAATTCATAACCTTGTAAGGGATGAACAAATACATTAATCACAATTTTTTTCAACCAATTTTAAATTCAAAGTCTATTATAAGGACATATTGACAAAATAATAAAATTTGATATCAGATACACATACAATATTTACAGAATAATAACTGGTTTGTCACAGATGGTTTTCCATAATCTCCCCTGTCTTCTGATTACAATGACTTGGGGTGTTAACTTAAGATATTGATTAAAACTGAATGACGAGACTTTGTTATTGAATCATAAATGAAGCATGGTTCACATCTTTAAATAACCCAAATATATTTGTAAAGGTAAGCACTAAGCTGAGTATTTGATATTAATTTGAATGAATAAGAAAGTCATGTCTAAGTCTTGTGTATTGTGTCTCAATTTATGATGATGTTTAAGGACAGATTCATCATTCATCTAACTCGTTGCACCTTAGTCTCAGAAACAGTACTTTTTTTTGAAAGTGAAAATGACGACTTATCGTTTCTTGATACTTGAGATTTTAAATAAAGACATTATGGAAATAGAAAGTTAAACTTCTCATTGAAGTATATGCAAAAGGAATTATGCTATTTTCATACAGTTCTGGTACTTCTAAAGACTATTTCCAAATATTCTCGACCCAAATGAATCCCCTGAAAAAGGTGAACCATGGCCTTGAGAGTATAATCAAAATACTAATATTTAAAAGCTGTCCAAACAACGGATGCAACAGTCAAATCATATAGATTATAATATTAGTTATATTTAAGCATGTGCACCTTAGCTTTGCATTAACATAAATACTGGTATTGCCCTATCTTATACATCTTATACATCTATTATAATGGTTTGCTTTGCAACTGATATATATGCTAATCCATCTTCAAAATTGGATTTCACTAAAAATTTGTTCAAGGTCCAATACATAATCAAATCTTGTAGATAAAATCTGTCAAGCCACACGATTTTATTTCTTAATCTTAATGGAAGGTCTAATCCCATTTAACAACCATGAATCACACTCTTGTCTATTCAACATTCAATAACTTTCTATTCACTATAGGCCTACTTACTTAGCTAGTTTCTGTAGTTTGCCTTTGTATTTCTCATAATATGTATTCTGCTTGAGTTGTTTTTCGTTAGGATCTGATTGACATAGTTCACACGACGGTCTAACATAACCTCTTATTGTTGTCAGGTTTGGAAAACATCTAATACTGTTATTTATATTATTACACTGGAGCACCTTTTCTAATGTTAAAGACATTCTGCAAAGCTTGGATGGATTGAACATTTTCTTCTCCTATATTTCACAGGTAGGTTCACAATATCTTTTCCTCTTCTCAACTGAAAAATAGTAGGCTATAAGAAATAACTTTATATGATTCAGTAATCACAAATGTTATGCAGGATTTTCATCAAATGTGAATTGTTCCATGGACTAGAGTTGAAGATTATAGACAAAATCTAAAAATCTACAGACTACTAACAGAAATGACTGTAGGATTGGACCAGTGTTTTAAACTTGTGACAACAGAGGCTATTATATAGGCCTAGTGTGCAACACTGCTCAGACAAGCATGGCAGGGGTGAAATAGAAAGTTAACAATAGCAGAATTGTCTTTAACACTTTTAAGTATGTGATATTATCAACATTAGGCTCACATAAAATTTGAATTTGGGTGAAATATTTTAAAAACTATTCACTTAATTACCGTAATCAAAGTACATGTAGGCCTACTCACAAAAAGTTATGATTTACTCAGTGTGAACGCATCTTTGTAGAGAAATATATCTGTATTTTAAATGAGCCAAATAATTGTGCACAGCGTACTCTGTGCAATATATCATTAAGATTGACGGATTTTACTGTAGGCCTATTGACGAACTAGCCTGGTTTCCCCTACTTATTATGTAGGGGATATGCTAAGTGAACAAAAAGTCCTAGACTATTGAGATATAATGTCTGCAAATAAAACAATCGGCAGATCACTTATCATTTAATTTAACAAGGAAATAACATAATCCTAATGATTTGTTTTCACTCACTTCATTTCGACTCAGAGCCATGCTACGAGCCTAACGAAATCACCTGGACAATCTTTCTCAAGTTCACGTCCTTATTCGATTCGATGAAGTTTCCGAAGACTCTGAACATTACTGAACTATTAGTCACGCATTTGCATTTCTCTGTTATAAAAACTATTTCACTTACATTTTGGTTACATTGAAATTAACTTGAAACCTTTAAAAGGAATCTACTTTACACGAAGTCTGCCTATTGAGCTCAGCTGTAAATAATTTCGAAGATTGTGGTTTCGATTATCACGACGAAGAGCGACAATATGACTTCAACACTCCATTCTAATGCCCATAAGATATTCGCCCAGAAATGCATATAATGTCCCTAGACATCGTTCGTATAATCATGAAAAGGACACGATTAAAACAAAATTATCCTTGACCGAAGCTTTTTATTTATACGACTGTTATAATTATATTGCTAATAGGCGTCCATAAATCATATAGGCCTTATTTAGAAATGAGGGAAAAGTCGATACATTCAGACCAACACACCACAACACACAGTGTCTCTAATGGTAACTTATTTAATATGCCGAAATTCTATTTGAAAAAGTATCAACTCAAAGACCTTTTTACAAATAGGTTATTGAATATTTACGGTGGCTCACATACGTCATAATTAATTTTTTTATTTTGAATTAAAAAACTTCATTTTCCTCCAAGGTGAAAACTATTTTCACCTAGATGTAAAGTGGGTGATAATTCTTGTACTTTTTTATTTAAAAACTTTATTTTTAACCTGGGTGATAATTCCTGTACTTTTATTCAAAAACTTTATTTTCAACCTAGGTGATAAGTCCGGTAGTTTTTATTTAAAAACTTTATTTTTAACCTAGGTGATAAGTCCTGTAGTTTTTATTTAAAAACTTTATTTTCAACCTAGGTGATAAGTCCTGTAGTTTTTATTTAAAAACTTTATTTTTAACCTAGGTGATAAGTCCTGTAGTTTTTATTTAAAAACTTTATTTTCAACCTAGGTGATAAGTCTGGTAGTTTTTATTTAAAAACTTTATTTTTAACCTAGGTGATAATTCCTGTACTTTTATTTAAAAACTTTATTTTCAACCTAGGTGTTAAGTCCGGTAGTTTTTATTTAAAAACTTTATTTTTAACCTACAGTAGGTGATAAGTCCTGTAGTTTTTATTTAAAACTTTAATTTTAACCTAGGTGATAAGTCCTGTAGTTTTTATTTAAAAAACTTTATTTTCTACTGTGGCTCATATACAACATAATTAATTTTGAAATATTTTGAAGTTTTAAAGCAAAAAGGACTGGAATTATCACCCACTTTTTACCAAGGTGAAAGATAAAGGGTTTAATTCAAAATACCGGTAATAAAAAAAAACTATTATGTTTTTAGTTGGGATTGATAAAAAAAACCAGGCAAATGCTGCTAGCCAGGAAAAATTTTCTTCTTTGTATGGTGTTGCCGTTTTATTGTTGTGAAACCATTTTGTTTAAATTCATTGAGTCTTTTCTACAAGACAATGCCATCTGTCATTTGTTTCTGAATTGACCATTTCATTTCTTGAAATCGAATTTTTGATTTATTTTGAATCAAAAGAGGAGTTTCTTCTTTAGAAGAAGAACATGAATTAAGAAAGCTTTTGGGTTTTTATTTCAGATAAAATGGCTTTTGATATGAAGTCCAATGCATTTCAGATGAAGCAGATGTAAGAAACCCCCAAATAAGTGAACATGAGAAAATACATAATGTTTAACCTTTACATATGGTTCTTTGTTGTCTTCCTTTTATTCTACGTCAATTCTCAAACAACTCCAAAGCGTAAGTACTATATTCTTAAATAAACTTGACTTTTCAGAAATGTAGAAGATTGTAAAGTCTTGTGAACCTTTCTTCATTATGCCAGTCAACCCAGCTGTAAATCATAAATGATCTGGATAAGGCCAATGCAATAAAAAAAAATTGGATACGAGCTTCTTAAGTAGGCAGTATTGTAGATTTTATTCTGTGCATGCATACATAACAGGTTGATTCTTTCTTTCCCTAGACTAGCCTAAGATTCTAACTATGTTCGTAGATTTCATTCCATAGAACTAGATCAATTGGCATTAAATTTTAGTCAAATATTTCCAGTGTTTTGGATCATGTTGTGTAAGAAAAATTTAGATCAAGAAAATTCGTGTTCATTGTAGGTTTCTTGTTTATTTCATTAAACTGCAAATCTGGATGTTTCTTTTTATTTTTTTATGCACTTACCATCTGATAAACTGATAGGCATTTTCTATTATTTACACTGACAGTTTTCACTACATTATAATTCTCAACTCTTATTACAGCCTATCGTGACAACTGCGTAGATTTTATAGAGCCGTTTATACAAGTATTTTGTGGTGATCCTGTCAATCCAAGCAGTTGTATATTAAGAACATGGGTTTGTGATGGTTCTGATGATTGTCCTCAAGGTCTTGATGAATCTGATGCCACTTGTAAGGGAGGTTAGTTATTTTTTTCATTAGCAGATTATTTCTTTATTCCATACATAATAGATATAATAAAGAATCTCTAAGAAAGGAATGCTATTAGTTCCACTTTTTTTTCATTTTTAGTAGAATTTTTAGCTCTTCTGTCATTCAGCTTTCAATATTCATACATTTCCCTAAAAAGGATAATATTGCATTTCAAATTTTTTTTCAACAAATAAAGCGTTGTTTAAGAATGCATATTGTCATTTCAGAAAATCCTTGCCTCACTGGACCTTGTAAAAATGGTGCGACTTGTTACCCATTTTCAGCTGTTACCAATGTGAGTGTTGCATATTATATCTGCACGTGTCCCCCGGGATTTTCTGGATTTCTTTGTGAAATCGCACCTACTACAACTCAAATCACAACCCAATCTTCATCCACTCTTTCACTCACCTCACCCACCAGCATGACATTATCAACGACCTCTAGGTCTACAACTGCAGACTCTACAACCAAAACAGCATCATCAACAGCATCTACATCTTCCAAAACTGTATCTACATCAACTACCAGTCCATCAACAACCTCAACTCCAGAATCATCAACACAGGTCACAGATAGGTCAACACAGGTCAACACATCACCTACACAGGTCAAAACATCATCAACAAAGGTTTCAACTTCACCAACACAGGTCACATCATCATCAACAAAGGTTTCAACTTCACCAACACAGGTCACATCTCCACCTACTCAGGTCACCTCATCATCTGCACAGATCACAACATCACCGACAACCACGACTGAATCTGGAAGCATTGGTTTCTGTTCTCCAAATCCCTGTATTAATGGTGTTTGTACCCAGCTAAGAAACAATAAATATCATTGTAACTGTATTCCAGGTAGTAAACTTGAGTTCTTTAGTTTTCATAATTTTTAAAGTCAAAATTCAAAAGGCCAAATCAAATGACCTTGACCTTCAATGACCCTGAATTTTTTCATGTAGAATGTTCTTGATCTAAACTATCCACGCATATGCCTATTATGATCGACAACAATTATTTTGACCTTCAGTGACCCTGAATTTTTACAAGTAGAATGTTCTTGACCTTTGCTATCACACATAGGCCCATAATGGTCGACAACAATTTTTTTTTCCCTGTTTTTAAAAAAATTGAAAAGGCTATATCAAGTGACCTTGACCTTCAATTACCTTAATAATTTTCAAGTAAAATGTACTTGACCAAAGCTGTCCATACATAGGCCTATGCTTATAATGGTTGTTAAAAAGTTTGTTTTGAATGTGTAAAAATTCCAAAGGCTATATCACCTTGTATCAAGTGGCCCCATAGGGGTTATTTGCCTCTCTCCGTACTGTTCACAGTTCTAGTTCATTTTAATTCCAGCTTCATATTGTTGCATGTGTCATATTCAATTGTTTTTATTTTGAATGATTTGTTTGACCTTCACTGCAATGCTTTTCAACTCTCACCCAGACCCACCTCTCCCTGAAATTCCAGACCATTAGAATTGTCCCCAGTTCTATGGTAAACAGGTTAAATTGAAGACGTGTGCCCTGTGCTGTTATGCTTAAATGAAGGATGTTACATGTTCTTTTGAAAATGGCCATTTATTTAAAATTTGGTTGTATCTCAAATCTTATTCTACATTTAAATTCTTATTTCTCATGGCCTTGATAAAAATATGAAGATAAATTAATGTTGTATATTTTAGGTTATGGTGGAGGCAGATGTGAACAAACAATTAATCCATGTAGTTCTCTCCCTTGTCTAAATAATGGTCAATGTCAGGTTTGTAGCCACATTTTTAATTTTTAGACTTAAATATAACATTTGATTTTCCTGCCATTTTGTAATTGCACATGCATAAATATTCATATTTTTATCTTATACTCATGTCACTTTCATGTCAAGTGGCCTTTTGTTTTTGAGATAAACTAGGACAAAAAAGCTATAGAATAATTTATTTCATTAACAGTGATCTCATATTCTATAACTAATTGTTGTTTAAAAGACAAACTTAAAAGATATACTTTTTATATATATTTATGAATACACATATAAATAAAAAAAGGTGCTGGTACATTCAATTTACAAATAATAATTTTATGTTTTTTTATGCAATAACTCACATAGATCCCAGATTAAGGTTAAAGATGTTTCCTAGTTTTTAGTATGTAATAAAACTTATAACAGACCATAATTTGAAAAGCCAGAAATCTATGTGATTCAAATTAATTTTTTAGAAAACTTCTTAATATCTCGGACCGAGATTCTCGGTAGTTCTCAGAATTTCCATGTATTTTTGGGTTAATGCTTAAACTGTTATGGTTCTTGTCCTTTTTCCTGTTTCTGTTCATCTTCTTTATATTCCTGATATGTTTTATTAACAACATGTCTTAATGATTCATTTGATCGTCTCCAATAACTTATTTTACATCTCACTAAAAATTCTTGGCGAACTTCTGGTACAATCAGCCAAATGGCAGGTAAGACGACAGCTTTAAACAAAGAAATTTCAAAAGTGGTAAATATAGTGATCACAAGAAGTTTGATATTTGGAAAAGAGGATTTAGTGCACTGTACTAATTGTACTGGCAACAGAAGCAAAATACTGATAGTGTTGATAATAATGATGTATTTTGGATGGATAAGCACTCTTTCTTCTTGCATCAAATGTGGTTGGAAGGCATCAGTTCCATGAGCTACAGAATACCATTTTCTTATGATTAAAACTGATGCAATTGTAATGAAAATTACAGGAAGACAGAAGGATATTGCAAAAATAGTATTGGAGGCCCACATCTGCAAGTGGAGAGGACAAGAATTTGCTGACCAGAATTTATATATCATTGTATTCATTCCAATAGGAACAATTGCCAAGTTCACAATACATGTCAGAAACCATGGTAGAATGGCCAAGAAAATGGACAGACTGCGTTGCAGACGCTCTCCTAATTCTGGCATTGGCACTGAATATTGTTTGAGCACATAGTAAGCACTGATCATAAACAATCCAACTAAAGAAATGTTCACATGACCGTGATTTAGCAGAATTTGCAGGATCACATGAAATTCACATCTGACTGTAACCTGTTTCTGTATAATGAAATCAGTGACAGCTGGTAGACCAAGACTACCTATCAGTAAATCTCCCAGAGCAACACTGCACACAAGAATGTATTGTAAGTTAGTCCTCAATTTTGGTGAAGTGAATATAGTGATCAAAAGAAGACCATTACAGACTATCATTCCAATGGTTTCGACTATGGAAGTCCCTATTGCAACCTTGTATATAGTATCAAGAAAGTCAAAATTTAATTTTTTAACAAAGTCACTAGTGGTGTTTGTACTGTTGACTGCCTCCATTGTTTCTAGATCTGAATATGAAAGAAAATAATTGAATTTATTAAGGTAATTATTTTTAATGTAGGTCTATTGTCCGAAATGGGATCCCCCGAAATGCATGTGTGAAAAACTCATCCAAACTTCTGATGGCCAGCTGACTTTCATACTCTATGATATTGACCCAGCTTTTCGATATACTGCAAAGAAAAGGATCAATGAAAAGCTTGTTGACAATCTCATGAACCAAAAGTCAAAAATATTTTGTAAATGATTACCTTCAAGTTGTTGGAATGGCAATACTACAATATCCACCTATCAACTGAGAGAAATTTCAATTTAACATCAAGTGTAGAGTAATTAAAGATATAGTTAATTATGATAATAAACATCTTAGATGTCTTACTAATTTAAATAATTAGAAAGACAATTAAGAAATTAATTGATATCTCAGTTCCAGGTCATTACAGAAACAAGTGTGCAAGGTTGTTAATAAATTAATGAGTTAATTAGTCCTTTGTCTTTAGTCTTTACTTATTTTAAATGTAGAATCTTACTTCATAAAAACATTTTCAGTCAAATATACTCTATATTTATGATTATTTCTATTATTATAAATCAATATGAATTAATTTATAAGACTAATGATCTTGTTATAATTTCATGTTATAAACTATTTGGTAGTTATACATAATGTTATAAACTATTTGATAGTTATATTTTCATGTTAAAAACTATTTGGTAGTTATATTTTCATGTTATAAACTATTTGGTAGTTATATTTTCATGTTATAACAGTTGATGGTTATAATTTCATTTATAAACTATTCCGTAGTTATAATTTCATGTTATAAACTATTGGATGGTTATAATTTCAGTTTATAAACTATTTGGTAGTTATATTTTCATGTTATAAACTTTAAACTATTCGGTAGTTATATTTTCATGTTATAAACTATTAGGTTGTCATAATTTCATGTTATAAACTATTTGGTGGTTATATTTTCATGTTATAAACTATTTGGTTATTATATTTTAATCTTATAAACTATTTGGTTGTCATATTTTCATGTTATGAACTATTTGGTGGTTATGTTTTCATGTTATAAAATATTCGGTAGTTATAATTTCATGTTATAAACTAAATGGTGGTCATAATTTCATGTTATAAACTATATGGTTGTTATAATTTTATGTAATAAACTATTTGGTTGTCATAATTTCATGTTATAAACTATTTGGTGGTTATATTTTCATGTTTTAACTATTTGGTGGTTATAATCTCATGTTATGAACTATTTGGTTGTCATTTTTTCATGTTATAATTTATTTGGTGGTTACATATTCATGTTATAAACTATTTAGTTGTTTTATTGTCATGTTATAAGCTATTTCGTTGTCATAATTTCATGTTATAAACTATTTGGTGGTCATAATTTCATGTTATAAACTATATGGTGGTCATAATTTCATGTTATAAACTATTTGGTTGGCATAATTTTATGTTATAAACTATTTGGTTGTTATATTTTCATGTTATAAACTATTTGTTGTTTTCATGTTTAACTATTTGTTGTATATTTCATGTTATAAACTATTTGGTTGTCATATTTTCATGTTATAAACTATTGGTGGTTATAATTTCATGTTATAAACTATTTGGGTGTTTTATTTTCATGTTATAAACTATTTGGTTGTCATTTTCATGTTATAAACTATTTGGTTGTTTTATTTTCATGTTATAAACTATTTGGTTGTCATAATTTCATGTTATAAACTATTTGGTTGTCATAATTTCATGTTATAAACTATTTGGTGGTCATAATTTCATGTTATAAACTATTTGGTTGTCATAATTTTCATGTTATAAACTATTTGGTTGTTATATTTTCATGTTAAAAAATTTTTTTATACATGGTTGTTTTATTTTCATGTTATAAACTATTTGGTTGTCATTTTCATGTTATAAACTATTTGGTTGTTTTATTTTCATGTTATAAACTATTTGGTTGTCATTTTCATGTTATAAACTATTTGGTTGTTTTATTTTCATGTTATAAACTATTTGGTTGTCATTTTCATATTATAAACTATTTGGTTGTTTTATTTTCATGTTATGAACTATTTGGTTGTTTTATTTTCATGTTATAAACTATTTGGTTGTCATAATGTCATGTTATAAACTATTTGGTTGTCATAATTTCATGTTATAAACCATAATGGTTTTTATTATAATGTGGGCGTATATTGTCGTACCCCTGTCCGTCTATCTGTCTACTAGATTTGCTTGTGAACGCGATAGAGACTACAGTTTTTGTCGAATTTGAATGAAACTTGCTGTGATCATTTATATTGATGTGATCTCGGACAAGTTAGAATTTGGCGATTTTTTGGTCAACGGTTTTTGAGTTATTGCACTTGACTTAGTTAAAACATGTCAATATTGGCTTGTGAACGCGATAGAGAATACAGTTTTCAATGGATATGAATGAAACTTGAGGTGATTATTTATATTGAAGAGATCTCGGACAATTTTGAAGTTCCGGATTTTTTGACTAACGGTTTTTTGAGTTATTGCCCTTGACTAGGTCAAAACGCGTCGAAACAGACTTGTGAACACCACAGAGACAACAATTTTCATCTGATTTGAATGAAATTTGGTGTGATGATCATTGAAGTTGATGAGATCTTTGTCAAGTTCGAAATTGACGATTTTTTGATAAACTGTTTTGAGTTATCACGTCAAAATTGGCTTGTGATTGCGATAGACAATACAGTTTTCATCTGATTTGAATGAAATTTAATCTGATTATTTTTATTGGTGAGATCGTGAACAAGTTCAATATTTACTATTTTTCGATGACTTATATTTGAGTTATTGCCCTTGACTTAGTCCAAACTCATGAAAATTAACCAGTAAATACAATAGAGACTAAGTTTCATCTGATTTGAATCAAATTTGGTGTGAACATTTATATTAATGAGAACTTGGATTAGAACTAAATAATGTTGGAGTTTCTGCCTGTGTTAAAACAGAAAATATATTTTAAAGTATCTTGCTAGGCAACCGCTCGTTATATTTTCATATTATAAACTATTTGGTGGCTATGTTTTCATTTTATAACTATTTGGTGTTTATATTTTCATGTTATTTACTATTTGATGGTTAAATATTTTTTATGATATAACTATATGGTGGTTATATTTTTATGTTAAACTATTGGTTGTTTTCATGTTATAAATAAAAGGATGGTTTGGTTTTATATTATAATCAATATGTTGGTGATATCATTAAGTTCAGTGGACAATATTAGGTTGTCATATTTTTAAGTTGGTTAAATTTTGAGGTTATAAATAATAAGGTGGTTGTACTTTTAGGTTATGAACAATAAGAAGGTTTAAGTTTATAAACACTAAGGTGGTTATATTTTAGGTTGTAAATAATCAGTTTAACTGTAGTTGCCAAGCAGGATTCACTGGTAGACAATGTGAAATAGATATTGATAATTGTCAGTCAAGTCCCTGTTTAAATAATGGTACCTGTACAGATGAAGTCAACGGTTTCACCTGTTCCTGTTTGACAGGCTATACTGGTAAGTAAAGTCTAAGGAACCAACATTTTATTATGGTGTCATTTTTTGATTGCTGTTTCATTCTTTGAACTATTTTACAGCTTGAAATTTGCAAACTTTTCCAATAGACTTTATTCAGCTTTAAAATCATTACAGTTGTATGGAATTTGGATAGAAAGTGCAGGTAAAATTGCTGCCACTTCTTTTTAGTTTTGATGTAAATGATCTACATATTGAATTTCATTATTTTTTCTATTTTTTATTAACAAGACCATACCCTTTAATTATTAATACAATAATTATAATTTATTTCTCTTAGGTAAAAAATGTGAATCAATGATAAACTATTGTTTTTCTCAACCATGTCTATACAATGGTGTATGTGAATCTAGACCCAATGAATATGTGTGTGTCTGTCCTGCTAAAAGAGCTGGTGCTAATTGTGAACGGGAACAGCTCTGTACAAATAACGGTAAGAAATTCATAAAATGAATATATTTGTTACACTTAAGACTTGGAATATTTATTATGATTGAAATGTTATTTTCAATGATTCCAAAATTTTACATTAGTTTTCTGAGAGGTAGTATTCCTATAACATAACTCTGTTTTATATATTTTGTATTTATTTGGTATTGTAGATCCCTGCATGAATCATGGGATTTGTTTACCAGGAAATCTACCAGGTTCATCACCAACATGTGTTTGTTTACAAGGTTTCTCTGGTAGTTTCTGTGAAATTAATATCAATGAATGTCAACCAAATGTTTGTGGACAAAATGGTTTGTAACTTCTTACTTATCGTCTTTCTCCTCATCGTTCCTTTGAACTGCCCCAATCATATGACATAATATTCAATATTTTCTGACAGAATTATCATGGTCTTTGAAATAGGCAACCCATGAATATAATCATTGTTTTCAGAATCACTATGTGTTATTGAGAGCTGGAAAACTGCATTTGGTTGCCCTCAAAACTAACAAGAGTTAGCCCGAATAGACATAGATCCCCATTAAAATCATGTCCAAGTTGTTCACCATTATAAGGCTTTTATCTTAAAGACGTAAATACTTAGTTATTGTGGAATATTTTTGACAAGTTAAATGTATATATTGAATTATATCAGTGAAGTCACATTAATCTTTTTTCCTAATTAAAAGGATTCAAGTGATCTTTTGAAAAGGTTATAAGCATTAGTGGCAAGAAAAATGAATTGAATTTGTATTTTTTTTCATAGGTAAATGTAAAGATGGTATTAATAGATATACATGTCAATGTTCACCAGGGTACACTGGGGACAAGTGTTCTATCAGAGTTGATCCTTGTCTATCACAGCCCTGTCAAAATGGTGGTTATTGTTGTCGTCAAGGGAAACAGTTCTGTGCCTCCGGACTAGCGGATGGTTATTATGAATGTTATTGTGTTTCTGGATTTACAGGTGAATTGGTAATTTAAATCCTTGTAGATGTGGAATAGATACACTTGTGTTTCACAATAAAAAATTCCATCTTGCAGAAACAGGGCGCTGCTATGGAAAACCTTATAAAGAAATTCACCTTAACATTTACATACTGACTGAAGTTTTTGGATGACGTATGACAAATATTTGTTCTGGATGATTTTAAGATGAATCTAGATTGTACTGAATCAATGTTGTTGCATTTTATGTTTCAGGTAATAATTGTGAAATGAGAGTTAATGAATGTTTACTCTCGCCTTGCAGAAATGGAGGAATGTGTACTCTAAGAAAAGGCACATCATATTGTACATGCCCTTTAACTTTTACTGGACCAACTTGCGATACACCCAATCCTTGTGGATCTCAACCATGTTTTAACAATGGTGTTTGTCAAACTGAAGGAAGTAATTATTCTTGCCAGTGTTCAGAACCATTTTCTGGATCTGACTGCCAAGAAATCAAAGTGTGTGAGAAAAATTTATGTCAAAATGGAGCCGCATGCTCTTTGGTGAATGGCAGAGAAGTTTGTATTTGTACGTCTGCTTACACTGGAGAATATTGTGAGAATTCTCTATCTTGTTCTTCCTATCCATGTCAAAATAATGGACAGTGTATTAATCTAATTGGCCAATCTCCAGCATATCGATGCTCCTGTGCTGTAGAGTTTACAGGAACATTATGTGAAACTATTCAGCCTTGTGCAACAAAACAGTGTGCTAATGGTGGTTCTTGCATAAATAAAGGAGATAGTTATGAATGTAAATGTGCTCCACCCTTTGCTGGACCTAGTTGTACCAGAAGACTATTTTGTCAGGACAAGCCATGTAAAAATGGAGGAGTTTGTGTTGAAACCGCTACAGGTTATCAATGTGTTTGTACATTAGGATATACTGGAAGTGCTTGTGAAAGTTTCCTTCCATGCTCTTCAAGTCCGTGCCTACAAAACTCAGCCTGTATTAATGTTGACAATAGTACATATTCCTGTTCATGCTCACCAAGTACAACAGGAAAGAACTGTGAATCCTTTCTGCCATGTGCCAGTTTCCCATGCTTGAACAGTGGTCAATGTAATAATATTGGATTAACAGATTATAGTTGTCAATGTTCTATTCAATATTCCGGTAAAAATTGTGATAATTATCTCCCTTGCTGGAGCTCTCCATGTTTAAATGGAGGAAACTGTACTACTGTGGGATTTTCATATAGTTGTCAATGTCCTGCATTTTATGTCGGACCTACTTGTGCTAGATACAACACATGTGGTAGTTCACCTTGTATGAATAATGGTAGCTGCTTTGTGATCGGAAACAACTTCAAGTGTATATGTGACAGTGGGTTTTCTGGAGAAAGATGCGAGACTTCATTACGTCCATGTTCAGGACAGCCATGTTTGAATTCTGGAACATGCATTGCCAATGGTACATCTTTCACATGTAGATGTCCAACAAACTTTACAGGCAGAAATTGTGAGGTACCTGTCCCTTGTGGAAGTTCACCATGCTTGAACAATGGATCTTGTTCCAATAACGGCTTGCAGTACTCGTGCCGTTGTGAGCCCCAATACACTGGTAGTATCTGTGAAACTAGACTTCCCTGTGCTGTCAAACCTTGTGTCAATGGTAGTTGTAGTAGTATTAATGCTACTGCCTATCGCTGTATTTGTGATCCAGGGTTTACTGGCAAGAATTGTGATACACGTCTACCAACTTGTGATCAAACCAACTGTATCAATGGACAGTGTGTCATTGTAAATGGTGAACCAAAATGTCAGTGCTTAACAGGGTTCACAGGTCAGTTCAAAAAATTTTTGTAAAATTAACTGAAATCCCATGTGCTTTACATGCAACCAGAAAATTCTCAATATTGAATGAATCTTGGAAATAATTCTTTTGCTTTGTAATGTAATGTAAATGTAATTGTAATATAAGTGTAATATAAGTGTAATGTAATTTTTACTTCTAGGGAGTAGTTGTGAAATACAACAGTCACCTTGTGATTTAAAACCATGTTTTAACAATGGTATTTGTGAACGAAGTGGTACAAATGGATATAGATGTAATTGCCCATTACGGTACACTGGTGCAAAATGTGAAACAGAAGTAAAAGCCTGTGATAGTAGTCCTTGTCTTCATAATGGTACATGTACCAATACAGCCAACAGTTTCACTTGTAACTGTAGTGAAAACTATTCTGGTAAATCTTTCTTTAGTATTTGATGTCTGGAACTAACACATAAAGACTTGAGTTCAGATTCTGTATTTTTTTCAGATTCTTTTGAAAGTTGTCTTAATGATGGAATCACAAACTGATGAAGCTCAATTTCAGCTTTCCATAGTGCTATTTAAAATTCTAATCCGATACTGGGTTTGCCTACAAATGAGCTAAATATAAGATTAGAACTAGTAAGAAAGATAGGATAAATTATTTTAAGCTCCCGTGAAAGCAATAATTTCAGTGCATTTTCAGAGGCTATTTTTGGTTTATTTCAGTCCTTCTCACTCTTACATTAATAATGAACACAATTTTTATGGTATACTACTCCTTGTTCACCTGATGATGACAGTTTAATTGTTGAAACAATGTGTATTATTGTTAATAAATTTAAGAGAAGTATACGGTACTATAAAAACTGTGTTCATTATTTACCCCTATTTATTCCTACCCCTAAATGTCGCTTAAGTATCATTCTTACATTGTCACAGGAACATTTTAACTAATCAAAAGCTATTATATTAACCTATTGTTATTCTATAGGTATACAGTGTGAGATTATTAAACAACCCTGTGATGATAAACCCTGTTTAAATAATGCCACCTGTACTCAGGCTGGTACAGTCTATCAATGTTTGTGTTTACAAGGTTTTACAGGTAAATATATTTCAATCTCTGAGATCATGCTTCTTAAATCAAGCATCGTGTTGGTCTTGAAATAATGGGAAATACAGGGACTATATAACAATCTTTAAAAATACATATATATGATAACTATTCTAGAAGAATCCATTCATTTATTCATTCATCTGTCCATCCATCTATCTATCCATTCATTTTTTTCACCTCTTGATGTTTAATTCATTAATTAGTGTAAGATGTTGTAAAAACTTTAAAATTCTCTGTTGCAGGCAGAAATTGTGGTTCCAAATTTGATCCATGTAGTTCCAATCCCTGTGAAAATGGTGTTTGTTCAGTGAGAAATGCAGATTTCTTCTGTTCCTGTTCCCCAGAATATACAGGTACTGTTTCTATTATCAGGAAAAGTAACGATGTACTGACTTTGAACATCAACTCCAGTCTTTGTAGTTCATACTTCATGCCAATGCAAATCTTACTATTCAATATTTCAAGACTCAATAGAGAATAATGGAGGTACACTTGGACATATGACTGTATAATTATGAGTAGAGTATGCACCGTTTTTATTATTAAGTGAATCTTGAAGATCTGAGTATCAGAGTTGTTGTTTTGAGCTATTACTATATTAAGTATTAACATGTGTTATGTGTTTGAACAAATCTAATCTGATACCTAACTTACAAATACCAAAGATTCAAACTACTTCCTCGAACAGCAGGATTTCATAGTTTTTCTGATTAGAATGTAGTATTTGTGTTTTGTTTTTGTTTCAATTCTAACACGAAGTCTTGGATTTATTCAGTCTGAAACATATTTAGTCTGAAACTTTCTCCAACATAATTGCAGGAAAGAGCTGTGAAACTAAAATGACTAATTGCGACCAGAATCCTTGTCGAAATGGTGGAACATGTTTTACAGATGAATTTGGTATATTTTGTGAATGTCCTAATAAATATGAAGGGTTATATTGTCAATATGTAGTATGTAAGTATAGTTTGAGGGTTCTTAGAATTTCCTTATATTGATGTTAGTTCTCTGGAAACATCTTCTCAGAATTTGATGTTTTAGTGTACGAACGTTCTCCTTTACTTTTAATATACATATATATATTAATATTTTAATTGCTAATCTGCTTGCATGTAAATTTTAAGAATTCGATCAGTTCAGAATTATAAATGTATGGATAATTCATTCTATCTAACTTCTAGGTATATTAATCAAAAAGTCTATATTATTTATGATTTGATATTTTTTTTAGCTACAGCAGATGCATGTACACCAAGTCCTTGTTTAAATAATGCTGATTGTTGGGTTGTGGAAAACAAACCAGTTTGTGACTGCTCCAACGGCTACACTGTAAGTCTTCATTGAGTTTGAGAAACATCTGATACAAACTGCTTTAGGAGAGTTAGGAATTGCTTCTTTCATTCAGGCATTTTACTGCACGCGTTTGAATGCATTCGAATAATTTCATATAGATTTATGTGCTGAGTGATACCAATACAGTACCTTAACATAAACAAATATTAAAATAGTTTGGGTATTTAAAGATAACTGTTGGATTTTTTAAGTTAAAACTTTAGATACATTCAGGGACACAATTCGCTAGATTTTAATTTAAAAGTTCTTGTAAATTTGACCAAATATTTTATGCCTATAAATTATTGTATAATCTTTCATATCTTTTTATCATTGTAATTTCAGGGTGCGATATGTGAATCAAGGACGTCAAGTATAGGTTGTTCACCCAATCCTTGTAATGGTGGAATGTGTTTTGAAAACTCTAATGGTGAATTTAACTGTATATGTCCACCTGGATATTTTGGTGCAACTTGTACAAATTGAATTCCTATGAATGGCCACTCATGTTTTATTTGAGGTTTATTGAAATAGAAAAGACTAAAAAATGAAAACTGAAATAATTTAAGATCAAAATAAATTTTGTATTACTTTTGCCTTGTGTTTTTTTGTTTTGTTAATTGGATGAAAGATGACTTTCAGAGAAACGCAGAGTTGCTTTTATAACAAGTTCACACAATAGAAGAACTAGAAATACCTTCTGATGTAACTGAATGGGTAGTGTATAATCCGAAGATCGAAGATCGCAGATCTGTATAATCCGATGATTGCAGACCCTCAACTATTATCCGCAGAACCCCTATACTATATTCCGCAGACCCCAACTATAATCCGCAGACCCCCTATACTATATTCCGCAGACCCCAACTATAATCCACAGAACCCCTATACTATATTCCGCAAACCCCAACTATAATCCGCAGACCCCTATATTATATTCTGCAGACCCCAACTATAATCCGCAGACCCCCTATACTATATTCCGCAGACCCCCAACTATATTCCGCAGACCCCCTATACTATATTCTGCTGACCCAATCTATAATCCACAGAAACTCTATACTAGAATCCGCAGACCCCAACTATAATCCGCAAACCCCCTATACTATATTCCGCAGACCCAACTATAATCTGCAGACCCCCTATACTAGAATCTGCAGACCCCAACCATAATCCACAGACCCCCTATACTATATTCCGCAGACCCCAACTATAATCCGCAGACCCCCTATACTAGAATCTGCAGACCCCACCATAATCCACAGACCCCCTATACTATATTCCGCAGACCCCAACTATATAATCCACAGACCCCCTATACTATATCCTGCAGACCCCAACTATAATCCACAGACCCCCTATACTATATTCGCAGACCCCAACTATAATCCGCAGACCCCAAACTATATTCTGCAGACCCCAGCTATCTTCAAAAGCTGTAGGTTTTTTCACATTTTCAATATTAATTTTATTCACTTCATTTATGTATAGTGTCTGAATGGTATACAAGTTATAAGATGTTGCAAGGTCACAATATTTTGATTTATTTTATGACGTCCAAAGCTTTGAATACGATTGATCTTTGACTTCAAAGGACTGGCTCGGCATTACAATAATGAGAATTTCCTCTGCTGATTCATATATTGCCCTTGTACACTGGGCCATAAAGACTATTTCCCCCTTTTTGCACACTCTGTCTAAATGCCTTATATTACATAAATGAAATGATATATACTTCAGTTGTAATTTTGATTCTCTTGAGAGTGTTTCCAAAATTTCTTTACTCATGTTTAGAATACCTTCACAAATATCTGTAAAGAAGGATAAGGAGCTTTGTCAATTTTCCAAATTTGAGTGGAAAGACATGTCAAATTTAGGGGAAATTGGGAGTGGTGCTTTTGGCACAGTGTTTAAGGTTGCTTATGATAAGGATGTAGTTGTGGTAAAAAAAATTCTTGGGGATGGAGAATTCTACAAAACCCAAATGTTGAAAGAGTGTTCTTTGCTGGATTCATTTAATCATCAGAATGTTTCAAAATTTCTCGGTGATGATCTTATGGCGATCATGTTCGCATATTAAGCATTTAGTTTCAATCCCTTTGGCATGAACAATTTGCTCCAGTAGGTCAATTTTGTGGACACCCTTAGATGACCCCTCAGATTTCCATCAACTTCTGGAAAAAATTGTGAAAGATATTTGTGAAGGAGTTTCTCACTTACATTTCAAAAAGGTGGATTATAGTTGGGGTCTGCGGAATATAGTATAGGGGTTCTGTGGATTATAGTTGGGGTCTGCTGAATATAGTAATGGGGGGTCTGCGGAATATAGTATAGGGGGTCTGCGGATTATAGTATAGGGGGGTCTGCGGATTATAGTTGGGGGTCTGCGATCTTCGGATTATACAGGTCTGCGACCTTCGATCTTCGTATTATACTCTACCAAATGAAGAGGCTTATTTTGTTAGTGTTTATCAAAGTCACTTATCTAGTCAATGAAATTCTCTATGTTTATTTATAAATTGAATTAAAAGTTACATTGGTTTATATGTTTATCAAAGTAAGTAATTAGAAGACTTTTGAAGAAATATAAGAATATCGAAGATTTTTTAGAAAAATAATTGGAGGGTTAGTTGCATTGAATTTTTAGATAATGTCATTGTACCAGTATATAAAGGACACAATTTGGGATAAAACAGTTACATGTAGCCTATAGGCTATTTTCAGTAGGGCCTTACAAATCTAAAGTTGAAGATGAATTAATAGTAGCCTGCATAAATCCGTGTTCTTATTTATCAAAAATTAATAGTAGTCTGAAGACGAAAAGTTATTTCCCTTATTTGAAGCTCTCTAATGTTTACATGTAACCCTCTATAGCCGCCGATGATAACAAGTTTTTTCACGTTTGGATTTGCCAAATTAATCAGAAAAATGGACCTCTGAAGAAGTGTTTTTTATTTTAGATTACTTTAAGTAATTAATTACAAACATCGAAGGATTTTTTATGTAACATTTGTTAAATAAAAGGTAGATATTTGCTTGATTGTGGGGCATTTGATTCGGATAAAAAGAGGGGGGGGGGGTCTGTTTAGAATTGAGTCCATCATGGCATCAAAGTAAATGTTATTCTGCCTTCAAACAAACATTATGATACTTCTGTAATCTGTTAATGCCTGTGATTGATCTTGGTTACTCTCCTGTCATTGTTCTATCATGACAATTATAACTCATTTCATTTTGAATTGTCTGGGCTGTCTTAATATAAATTATTATTTAGATTTAAAATGGCAGAAAAACGTAAAAAGAGAAGTAAAAGACAACCATTGATAGATAATGAAGAGGTTGATGGAGATGGTCATTCTAATCCTGCCTTGGTGAGTTGTAATTAAAGCTGTAGAAGAAGGACTTTTCTCTTTGGCATTTGATTCTATATAGAAATGAGACATAAATGACTAAAAAGCTAAGGGTTCTGATTAAGGCCCATAGACATTTGAATAAGGGTGACCTCTGGATAACACCTGAACCACCTTTGATGGACAGCAGCTGGTGTAATGTAAAATGATAGGGGAGGGGTTTTATGCTACTATTGTTATTTCAGGATTCGGACACAGAGGCAGCTTATCAAGCCTTTTCACAAACTGAGGGAGATTCATCTGCTGCAGAGGTAAGTTTAGACTACTGGTATTTGAAAAAAAATTCTGAGATTATATATATGAAAATGTATAACCCTTTTATCACTATTTACTTCTAAAATATATTGAAACAGAAAGTGCAATTATTTTATATTGTTATTTCAGATACTGGAAGATGCTGCACACTCTACAGCTTTGAAAAAAGAATTAAGAACTAAACACAGAAAGAAACTCAGAGAGGTGAGCTTATGTGTTCAATGAAGCATGGTTTTGAAAAAAAAATAATAGATTGAAATAAATGTGTCATGCAGATAAACAACTGAATTTTTGTATTCTGTTGCAATTAATCATCTCTTTATGATTTACCTTATAATTGTAGCTTTCTAAACTGAAAAGTCCAGCAGATGATTTAGCAGGAGAAATGAAAACTGTTAAAAAGAAGAGTCGTAAGAAACTTGACGAAACAGAGTTAGAGGAATTGGAAGCTCAAAGATCAGCTCTGGAGACATCAGCTGACTATACTGCTGATGGTACTGTGCCGATGCCAAGAGATGAAGAAGAAAGTATTACTACTACTACCACCACAGCTAGGATTCAGGAACAGTTAGAGATCATCTCAGAAACAGTCAGGGCTGAAGGTAAGTTTCAGGTGGCTTTTTAACATTTTAACATCAGTTAGTTATATTTGTCTTAGCTAATTTCTTAAAGAGATTTCTTAAAGATCTCAGTTTGAAATAAATTTTTATAAATGATTATCTAGATAAAAAAAAATGGAATAGTTATCAGATGAGTTTTCCCTTGTTACCAATTATGTTAATTAATATATGAATCCTACGGTTATCATTGGATTAATAAAAGATAATTACATTGAAGCTAAAAATCAACAGGATTATATCTTGATTATAGAGAGAGAAAAGAAATTAGAGAGAACAGGAACATTAGAAAGTACTGGTGCCGATGATACACAAGCTTCTACTATGAGTAGAGCTACAGCCAAAGGTTCATCTGTTAGAGAAAGGTTACGTAGTAGGATTGCTAAAGCCAAGGTAAAGAAGAGATTGTTCTAAATAAATTAAGTATTGATGTATCCTAAATTGTAATCATTTGCCTGCAGTTGATAAGTAGTTTTGTTCTTAGTTTTATATGATTATGTACCCAAGTTTTATAAAGTATATTATAATAAATTGATAAATGATTATATAAAATAGGAAAAGGCTGAAATTGATATAAGAGAGGAAGCAAGAGAAGAAAGACGTAGATTAAAAGATGAACGAGAAAAGAAAACAAGATTTGATAAAGATGTAAGATTCTTGAGTTTGATTTCAGATTTCAATTTGTTTCCCATGAAAAGATCTCGTGTCCCAAACATATTTTCTGTTTGAAGACAGTCCTTGTTCTGTATTTAGCCATGTTATTGTCTGATTGGTACTCTATGATATTCAATTTTTTTGTTTTCAATACTTAATGTTCTGTAAATTTTTTGAAGAACCTCTAAGAAATATCAGTATCGAATAATTCAAAATGGTTGATTCTTTTCAGTATGATGAAGAAGAGATGGAGAGAATGTTGGAAGAAAAATCCAAACTTCTTCGATCAAGAAAAGAAAGGATGGAGAAATTAGGACAAAGGGTAAGTTAAGATTCATACAAAAATATAATTTTCTAGATATAAGTGGCATGGTTTTGGTATGTTGATATTCTAACTTCACATCATAATGTCACATTTTTTGACATATTATAAAGTTTATTACACCTATGAATAATGTCAAATTATGGGTGTATTTACACATACAATATATAACCAATTTTTTAGCACATTTTTTTCTCTTTTTGGATACACTAATTATTATTTCAACTTAAAATTTAGTGAAAATGTGGCATGGATTCTCTATATTCATTCACAATAAATCAGGGTTTTCAATGTGTGTTGTTTGAAATGTTAATATCTTCTTTTCATGCAAAATGTAGTCATTTGGTTATAAACAAAAAGTATTCAGTGGTCTCCTGTACATAGATTATCTTGTAATGTCATGACCAATATTTGCATGTTGTTGCATTGGCACTATTCTGCAAGTATTATGTCCATTATGATTTTTTTTTATAAACTCTGCATGTTTTTTTATGTTTCACAGGCATTTGAAATAAGGGTAAATTGTTGAAATTGTGACTCTAATTTTTTCCAATATTTACAATAGATTGAATAAAATTTTGCTTTTATTCCCATTTCGCAGTTAGTTTTCAGATAGTTTTTAAAAAGGAATTGAAATTTTGTTGAAACAATTGACTATAAGAGAGATTTTAAACAAAGTTTTTGTTCCTGCCCATGGCAGATTTTGGAGTTTGAAATTGAAACTAAATCAAACCATATCCAATACACTTTAAGCTTTAACTTGTCCAATTTACACATGCACAATAATGAAGTCATCAGAGATTTTGAGTATGTAGATTTAAAATTTTATTATCAGGGCTGGATTATTTTAGGTTTTGTGTCCAGTTCTTTTCCTTTTTGTGCCAAATGAAAATTCTCAAGGATGAACATATTTTAGATTTGTTTCAACAATGTAACAAATCCTTGTTTTTCAAGTTTCTTAGACTGACTTCAAATATTTTTTGAAATTCTTGTTACTAATAATGTTCATTTCAAATAACAGATGTGCATGCTTATTCTTTCTATTTTTACTTTTCTCTTTCATATTTCTTAGCCCCGACGTCCTGTATTTTTATTAAGGGTAAACCCATATTGATAAAACACCTGATACCATTCTGCGATTGTATTAGTCACTTTGGCTTCACTTGAGAAGTGTCTGTGTCTGAAAAGTGTCTGTGTATCTCTGTTTTGTTTATGTTTTGCGTTTTTGTTCGTGTGAAGCTGTTAAGTAGTAAATTTTCTGGATTTATTAGAATTTAAGATTAGGAATAATTTGTAATTTAAAAAGATTGTATCTTATAGTACATATGCTAAAACTTTGGCTGCAGTGGTTCGGTTAGTTCACTACTGGCTGACTAACATAAAGGTGCTACATGATTTACATAATTATAATAATAATGATAATAATAATAATAATAATAAATGCTTTACATGTTAAAATGACAATACTTTAAAGGGAAAAGTGGAATAATTTCCAGATTCTCACATTTTATTTTCAAAAGGAAAGTGTGGGGAATTTGTATGAGCAGTGGAGTATTGAATCAAATTCTCAAGTGTCACATTTAGGAAAAGGCTTTTCACCTCTTTTACATTGACATTGCACTGTAGAAATATACAAAGAAGAGTTAGTTGATAGCTTTAGAATAATCAAAATACATTAGACTGAACCAAACTGTTTTATTTCTTAGCACTTTTATAATACTAACAGAATTTAATTCACACAAAAAATCAAAAATTAAAAATTTGATAATCAACTTAAAAAGAGAGAATCGTATTTATTAATTTTCATGTTAGACTAGGTATCCACCAGTTAAAGTTCTTGACTTAAAGTTGCAGTATTTCTAACAAAAGGCTTAAAGCCATATTGAGTGTATAATGGTTTGACAGACTGTAGTGCTAGTCCATTGATATTTAGCCATTTGCTATTTCCAACATCTTATTGATATCACTAGATCTTCGATTCTATCCCACCTAATTATAGAATGAATTGTGCAGTCTACTTTGTTTTAATGATTGAAGCAAACATCAAGCTTGTTGGCAAGATTTAATTTAAATTCTGAGATTTTATGTGATTTTCAAATGCCATTTGTTTTGTATTTGAGTGTTTGAGTTTCAGGACGGAATAAGTTTGTATTTGCTTTTCAAGGCTTTTAAGCTTTTAAATTTTTGTTTTTGAACCACCCTGATTTTGACTTCTGCTTTGAATTATAGTGTTATAACCGGATTGTTAAGAGGTTTTCTGAAGTTTTTATGTGTATTGGGGACACTGCTGGGATCACTTTGCACCATTCCAATTTTTGTATAGGCGTCTGTGGTTCCTAATTGAAATAAAATTTAGTGTTTGAAGACTTATGATTTAGTGGAATTGCAAGAACCACAGACGTATAACCAAAAATTGGAATGGTGATACATGATCATATCAGTACCTGATACGCAAAAAAACATTATAAAACCTCTTAAGGAAGATTTATAAACAGTCATTATTCAAAATTTCAATAAATAAGTATTCAATATTCATTGTCACAATTCATTTAGTTTGCAGCAAAAGTTCTATTTCTAAGATAAACTTCAAGATCAATTTATTTTAAGAAAATAATGCTGTTTCTCAAACAATGTTATGTAAAATTTATATAATTATGATTTAATCAGGAAATTTTTGAAGATACATATTTTCAAACCAAAATTCATTATATATATTTGCTGCATAGTTGCATATTATTTTAGGGAGATCGTTTACCAACGGCAGAAGAATCTTATGATTTCTTCACAAGAGAATGGGAGCCTGAGAGAGAAGAATTAGAAGATCTTGTAGTAGTTAAAAAAATCAAAACTTCAAAGAGAAAAAAGAAAAAAAAGAAGGAAGGTGAAGAAGATGAAGATGAAGCTGCTGAAGATGACGAAACTGTTAGTAAAAAAGAAGAAGATGTATGTTAAATTGCTTTCCTTATTTTGGCTCTGACTTTTAAAACACAACCAACCAATCTACTTTACCACAAAATTACATAATTTCAAAGGCATTAATTCTTTTTTGGTTTCCTTTGGGACCAGGCTCTGTATTCTCAAATGATCTTGGCTCAAGCAAGGTTGTCTTAGGGTCTTAGGGAGAACCTAACACTAAGGGCATTTCATGCTTGTGAGGCAATTTTACTTTTCTATCAATCAGTTCATCTTTAATTTGATCAAATGTCCTATTTAAATTTATTTTTATCTATAGCAGGAAGAAGAGAAAGAAATTGATGAAAGTAAACCAGAGGGTAGGGTCATTTTGAGATATTATTTCAAGTTTTCCTATTAGGGACAAAATATCATTTAAACAAGCAATCGCCAAAATGCCTTAATATAAAGTGGACACAGTGATAAACTACATGCCATCTGGATCATACACATTGTTCTATTTTTGAATCTGAATAAATGTGTAAACGATTAAATATGTAGATGAATTTAGCAGAAAAAGTCATGTTCACATTGTGATTAATTATTATTTCTAGAAAATCCCCCTTTTTGCAAAATACCACCTTTATTTTCCATGTATAGTTTGTCAATCATTTTGAATGTTATTTTGTAGACGAAAAACCTTTATTAGATGATTTCCCTCATGATGATGAAGGAATTGGACCAATAGCTGTTCGTAAATCAGAATATATACCTAGATCAACAAAACAAGCAGTAGATGATAGGTTACTATTTATACCCTCTGTTATGTCCAGTAAGTATATTATTTTACATATTCAAATATGTATTATGATTTGAAGCTCTTGCAATACAAGAAAGGAAATAAATTCTGTTTCTAGCAAAACTGTAGAAAAAACTCAAAGATTATGGCTTGTTTTAGTAAACTTGTAATAAGGTTATGTGACTCGTTTTTGAGAAGTGTATCTGTTTGAATTTAATGCTTTAGTATGAATCTTCTGATTTCTGGAATCAAACAACATCTTGAATCAAATCATTGGCTTGGTATCTTTCAGTACTATTTACATTTAAGAATGAGGCATGTTATCTATTAGACAACCCTCAACTATTAGTGAACTTCCCCACACATGCATAATTTCTATTCATATTATACTTATGTGTTTGTTGAAGAGGTCTTTCATGAAATTAGGGGTGTTTGTTGTTGCCTGTTATAGCGTGTCCAGCTGTGACAGGGTCTGTTAAAAACCTATATTTTATAAAGAATTAATAACTTAAGAAATATTCATTTCAGTTCCTCTAAATGAGAAGCTAGCAACAGAAATGAGGCCCAGATTTTTAGAGGAAGAGGGGTTGTATGTTGGTGTTCGACCCACAGTTGCAAATAGAAATTTAAACAAAATGGAAAATAGATTACTTCATGAGCCTGATAAGGTATGAGATTATATATTCAGGAGGCTGTAGGCACCAGATTCATAATAACAATTAGAAAATCATATCCCTGGAATGTTTAACAGACAGGTTCCTGTTTTTAGTCCAAGGTATTGATTATGATGAAAATGTATGCATGTAAAATCTAAATAAAATTCAGTGACTATTGTATTTGTTATTACAATTCCTTCAATCTTTGATAATATTTCCTATATGCCTTCAATTGATATATTATGTGCTATATTTATAGGGACGAAAATGGTTTGGAGAAGATGGTAGGTTAAAAGCCTTACCTGATCCTCTGAAGAAAAACCCTTCACGACCTTTAATGACGGATGAACAAGAACCTTATTTGGAAACTGTCTTTAGAAAGGTGAGCTACTGATTCTCTGAATTGTATTTGAAAGGAATTAAATTTTCAAAATAGAAAGATATGTAAGGTATCATGCATGAAAATTTAATCACCAATTTCTAATAAAATGCCCCTGTACATGTTCTTCTTGTCTAATTAGCTTATTTTGATTTTATATCCAGGCTGTTATGAGAGAATTTGACTATCGTTATATTGATGGTGCTATGGATGGTACAGGACGTTATCAACTAGATGTTGATATCAACTCCATTGTTTTCTCACACCATCATTTATTTAGTAGAGAACATGTTCTAGCTACTCGACTAACAGATCTTTATCAAGACTATCTAGCCAGAAAAAAGAAAAATATGACTGAATTTCTGATGGAGAAGGTATATAATTTGATGGGTTTTTTTTGTTTTCATACATAAGGAGTTAGATACTTAAATGATCGTATTTTATTCCAACTCCTATTAAGAAAGAAACTAATTTCCAGCATTCCCAATTGATATTGAGAAGGATGATATTTTTAGATACTGTATAATTGATCTGATCGAATGATAATGTGCAACCTAGGATTGTAAGATTGACTTGACACTATCTTTAATGTGCAGTTAATTGACATAGTGTTAAAGAAATAAAGATTTGAATTTTTTTGAATTTTAGATCAAAGCATTAAAAAGTTCAGCATTACATTTACTTGAGTATATCCATAATAATAAGGTAAGCAGTCATATGTTCGGTAGTGATAACAATATTCATAACTTCGTTTATTAATGTCGTTTGAATGTTAATTATAATCAGTAGGGTTTCTTTTCTTAGAAATGATCTGATTTGATGTTAAAATCATGTGGCTTCTTTAACAAGTTTTCCTTCAGCATAAAACTTCATATTTTACACAGTAATAATATATACATTTATTGTGTCAGATTCAAAAGAGGCCAATAAACACATGCTAAACACAATATTGATATGTGACTGAAATTCACTGCTTTACTCAAAGCTATTTGGATAAAGTGAATAATTTATTGATTGTTAATAGATCAATGTTTTCACTGTACTTACAAGTGATTACCTGTCTATATTTATTAATATTTGTTAGATAAATTCTACATAAACAAAACATATTAATTTATTTAACCAGGGTGAAATGGCTGTAAATGATAGAGCTAATTATGAGAAAAGATTACATGATTATAAATATGATATCAAGTAAGTCTAACAAATTTCAAACCCATTAATACAGGAACCATCTTAAAACAAATAATACCAATAATTGTCCTGTCCAATTGGGAAGAAAAATGTCCTGTACACAGATAACAATTCAGCCTTTTGCCACCAAGGATCAGATTTTTCGTATAAATATTTGCACAATTATCACTTTTGCCGTTTCTGACTTTTATATTTTACTTATAAATGGATTGCCTTTTGGTTATAAGACATAATTGTATGCTGGCTTTAACCATGAGATCCCAGTCCAAGTCTTCCAATATGTACTGTGTTATTCTAATTCAATCTCTATTTTTTTTGTAGATATACTAGAACAGTAAAAGACAAAGAGGAAGAACTGGATAGACAATTATTAAAGAATATTATACATACATGGAAGGAATTAAAAAGTATACGAGAATATCAGAATTACAATAATACTTCTATAAAATTACAAGTTATCAAGTGAGTTACTGATTAATTTTATCTCATTTTATGTGTATGAAATTGTGATTAGGCAGAGCCCTTTTGCTGTCATGGAGGCTAAAAGAGTGGTTTTGTAACAAATTTCATATAAGTAGGCCCTATGAATAAAGGTTAATTGCTAAATGATGTTAAAAAATAAAAGTTGTCAAAGAAAGGAGGAAATGTCATTTTTGTGCTGTGGAATACGTGATATTATCACTCAATATTATGGTGTCTGTGTTATGCCAACTTATTTGTTGTTACAGACTGCGTATTATTTACAGTGATGTATCTAAATAGTGTCAGTCTAGTCTAGTCAACTCAAATGTATAATGTGTGACTTAACACTTTCAGAGAGGAAACAAATAAGAAAGAAGATCAGTTACGTTGGAAAAAAGAAATTGAAGAAGAAGTTGGCGAAATACAAGAAGAATTTGAAGAGAAATACCAAAAACAGTTAGAACATTATAAGGAAGATTTAGCCAGATATGAAAAACAACAGGCAGCTAAGGTTCGTTCGACAATCTTATCCTCATTATATTTGTAGACTTCAAAGTGTTGTAAGTGAATGCTCAATTTTGCTGCTTTTTGTAAGAATTCACTTAAATGTCATGCATGTCTGATTGAAGTTTTACTGTAAATTCACTGCCTGATTTGATTCTGAGTTTATCTTGCCTTTCACAAGAGTCAATATTACTAAATGATATTTTGTTACTAGAATGAATGATTTTCTGTTTTCAGAAAGAAGCAAGAAAAAGAAATAAAAAGAAAAGACGTGGATCAAAACATAGTACATTGGACCAAGATGATTATCAGGTAGAGATCATTTCCAAGTCTGATCCAACTAATTGAGAATTGTATGTCCCCAGATAATTTAATGGAATCCCCATTGATACCGTTAATGATCTTAGTTCAAAACTTCCTAATGCTAAACCTCATATCTGAGAGTCATTATGGAGATATGTTAGCCAGATAATAGCCCAAGAAAAATAGGAAAATCTGAAAGAAATAAAGAAAATAGGCATGATTGAAGGAGGAAAAGAGAAGAAATTGCCTGATTATGTGCCTTGCTGATATATCTATTACATATATAGGGTGATGGATCAAGAGGATTAGGAAGGGTTATCAATTTCTTGGTGTGTGACAAACTGACCCCATATTCCTGTACAAGCAGGGTGTATGCCCTTCATTATAAATTTTCTCCTTCACCCCTCCCTAGTATGGCTTAGCTGTCTAGTAGGTCTATATTATATTTTTATGTGTAGGAGATGTCAGCAGCTGATAGAGAATTATTAAATGAAGAAGATTTACCTCAACCAGTATTACCTGAACCATTTGATGTCAAATTAACACGAGAGAAAGTTAAAGCTAAGGCTATGACCATGAGACGTAGACCAGGTAATGATTATTCACAAATATAGTCCACTTCTCTACACCTTAAATTGACTTAAAGCAAAATAGTGAAACATCAGTTTAACAAGGAATGAATTGAAGAGGAAGATGGCTTTAGAAGTATTGGTTGATTGATATAATAAATAAAACAAATTGACTCAATGGGAGAGGAAAGTATCTTAACTGAGCTCTAAAGATACTTCCTACCAGCAAGTACTAGACCGATTCTGTCGTGGGCTCTCGTGTGATTACACTGGAAATAGGAATTCATCATACATCCTAACTTGACACAAAGTTCTTCTACATTGATTTTAACAAACTTGAGTATGTCTCAAAATGTTATCTCTTGTTAATTTTATATGTTAATAAGCCATTTTGGGGGCTTTTGACATCTTTATATAGTTACTTACATTTAACAGTAAATATGTAAAATATTTATTATCTGTTTACTTTTCAGGGGAGCCCAAATTATTTCCTGAGTTATCAAATACTGCTACGGTCACACCAACTAATCAATGCCCCAGGTAACTTATACATAATTCTACATTATCATGTTTTACTTGTAATCAGTCAGTAATTTTACTGGCAACTGCACCTAGCATCCATGATCCGACAAATTGTTATGCTTCTCATGTACTGGGTCATTTGATATTCACCCAATCAAATGTTCTGTTCAGTAAAAGATTTCAATTTTATGTGTGAGGAATTAAGGTTTCTAAGCAACCTATGCTGTGGTTTTCATTTCTTCTGGTGGTTATTTTTGTTGAACATAATTGTAGAGGTGAACAACAGAGAAGGGATGATGTTTCTAGAACGAAAGTTTTTGTTCAGATATTATTTAATGATAAAGAAGTTTCAAGAACACCTTCCAAGTAAGTATACCCCTAGTCTGTATCTATGATTGTTTCAAGTGATAACACAAGCATGATCAGACAATGGTTTGATCATATACAGAAGACTGTATATACTGTTAAATTATGATTCAGTGATTGGGGCATGTGAGCAGACAAAAGATATTCACAGATAATTGGTCAATACAAAAGTCTGATGCTCAACATTTGGGATGCACTACAAATACAATTACATGATTGGTTTGATTGGATTGTGAAATTTTGAAAATAATAGAAAAAAGGTTTTGTCTCCAGTCTGGTGTACCACAGAAAAGAAGTTTGTCTTTAAATATTTATATGTATTTCCATTCCAGACCATTATCTCAAGACTTCAGAGTGACCTTTGGTCAGATTTATAATTTAAAGATTGTCCAATGGCCAGAATCTATTAAGTTTCAGGTAACCATACTGAGTTTTATAAAATCTTAGTTTTGAAACTGTTTAGTTGTCAATCATTTTATTTGAAGTGAGGCATTTTGTGTTTTAGTCTTCTGAAGGATTAGTAACAAATACGACTTAGTTATTTGATTTTGCGATGATCATGTAAAAATGTTCATTTGAATACCAAATAGTGTTCTGAGCAAGGTGCTCTATATAAGGGCTGAAGTTATGAAATGTATTGTTTATTTCAGATCTATGAAGCTAGAGCTCTAGGTAATGATCTGCTAGCTGACCTATATGCTGGTATACCTGACCCTTCTGTAACCTCTCTGAGTGTACAATTAGAGGAAATGGATTTTAGTACCAACCTAAAAATAGATAAAACTAATGAAGGTGTTGGAAGTGGTAAGTACCTTTGTTACTGCTTTTAGATTTATGAGTTGTTGAAGTACAATTAATAAGTTGCTTCTTTACACAATGTTAAACAAATGGAGTACATCTGTACGGATGATTTTGGAAATTGAGATCAATGCAAATAGGTTTTGGTTAAGGACCAGCTGGTGGAATGGATGCTAGGTAAACCTTAGTTGTAATCGTTATATAATATACTTACCTTTTAATTTCCTTATAGACTCAGTTAAGTGTCATTTGATAAACTATAATTATCAAAACCCACTTTTCAAGGTCAGATGAATGGGATGTAAAATTGCAATATGTTTGAATTATTTAGGTGTGCCATTTACATTTGATGTACACGGTACTAATACTATGATATTAATGACTACTGGTATACTATGTAGTAGTGTAGCATGGGCAGTCGATTCAGATGGTATACCACTAGTACCTCCAACTACAACTATAGCACCTACTAATTACTACAAGTAAGTTCTATCTTATATTTAATAGAGGTCAAATTATTATGTATAGTTATTTTTTGGATATCCTTTTAGGATAATTTGAAAGGAACTGCACTTTCAACAGAGTACATTACTATAGTAATATTCTTTTCTTTATTTTATTCTCCCATTTATGTTGAACCAGTGACCTGTGGAGCCTTTTTTGGCAATTTGTTCACTTCGTATTGATCTTGTATGTTTGCATTATTCATTAAATTTTCAGTGCCATGAAAATGATGGATCCAGTAGCAGCTATTGGTGCCAGTGGTGTAGTAGATTTAGATAAATTATCTAAATGGTTTCAAGAATCTAGATTAGATCCTAATGATCCTAATAATGCTGATTTAGTCTTTATGTTAGGGGTAAGATTGATAGTCTTTCTTTAACATATATTGGAGATCAATATGACATTCTGAAAGATTCAACGGAAAAATACCCTTAATGCAATTAAATTTCAATTTTGAAAAGAAAAGCCTTGTTATTGAATTAGTGTGTAGCCTGAAGGAGACTAAAAACACCATTGCTATAGAAAGATGACAACAGAATCTTTTATTGCTTATCAATGATAAAGTTTAATGGTTGAACTCACTGAATAATTTACAATCCACTTTGCCCAACATTATAAAAATATTTAATTTATTCCATATTCATCAGAACCTGAAAATTTCTATTACAGTCTAAAAGTACAAACATTATGCAGTCGAGAGATTTTTTCCGACTTGAACAACTACAACAAGAATTTGATCTAGCCACTGATGAAGAAATGGCCATTAATAGAAGATTTAGGTTGCTAACTTTACGAGATAATGAAATACCAGAATTTAAGAACTATAAAATGGCACCAGCTTACGAGAGAGAATTACCTCGAGATTTATTTATGGTGAGGAAAAAAATCTTAAGTCTTAGAAATATCTTATTGTAAACTTGATACATTTGAACATCTGCATAGAAAATTTCCTTAAAACTAACTTCAATATTCCTCAAGAGGGTTGGTTCTGGTTTAGGTTGCTGATATACTAAATAGTTCCTTCCCGAGGGTCTATTTTTAAGCCGTTTTTAAGCAGCAATAATGATACTTGTTTCTCATGAACTAAGTCAGTATAGTCCATTTTGGTATATTAATAGCTCTGTCTGATAAGTTGAACATGAATATTAATATAATTGAGCTCTATTTTCCAAATTCAATTAGTTCGAATGTTATTTAATTTTTTTTTGCTATTTGCAGGAATATGAACGTAAACAGAGGGAGGAAGAAAGAATTAAAGAAACAGAAGATATAGAAGCACATAGAGCTGCTGTTAACAGATTCATGCAGAGAGTAAGTTATTTTTACCTTCATCAATTGGAGAGTTGTACCAGAAAAGAGTGTTGTTATTATTCAATAAGGCCAGGTGTAAGAAATAGAATATAACACCTCATTTTATTTTCAGGTTAGAGAACAGGTGATGAGAAGGTTTAGAATGGCGCAACATCAAAAACGCCTAGAAGATGTTGTTATTGAAGAAGTTGTTCCAAATATTGGGTAAGCTTCAAAATGACATCCAAGCATTTGAAACACCTGATTTTGTTTAACCCTTTAACTGCCGAATATATTTTGAGAAAATTGACATTTTGTGTTACCCTTTTTAAACAGAATTTCGCTCAAAAACTGCGGGATGTAGGTGCTAAGTGTCATTGAATAAAATGTTCAGTGATAATTGTATGTAATCATGGATATATTATTTTTTGTGACGTCATCATATTGTGACGTCATAATGACGTCACCTTGACATTTTATGTTCAAAATCTGAAATTAGTAGATTTTTTGTCAAAACATGGATTATTCATCAATTTTTAAGTGTATGAATACTTGTATTTTACAATGGCACTGTTTATTTGGAACTTGTGTAAAAGAAAAAATAGGATCATATCATTGCAACAATTGGATTATTTTGTTCAATAAAGAAAAGTAATAGAAGGGATAAAACATTTTATCATCAACACGATATCAGAAGTCAACTTCTTGTAAATCAAGTACAGGAATTTGAATACAACTTTCATCATTATTATCATCAACACTTTCCGAATCCGATGGCCAGTCGTCTTCAGATGGCAAAAATTCGCCCTCAGAGTCACTAACAGCATAGTTATAACGCCTTCATTTTGGGGCCATTTTCAGGCCATTTTACATCAAACTACAACCATTTTCAATACAAATTTGATTGAAATACATGACAGCGAAATGTTTACACTGACAACTGCTATGTAGGTCACCTGCTGCGGTTCAATAACCATCATTAGAGCCGTAATTTTCGTATCTATCTACAGCGTAATGACGCCATGTTCACCCAAATTTTATGACGTCTTTCCAAAAAATTACCGATTTTCAATCAAAATGTTTCGAATTTTTTTATAGAACAAACATGCATTTTTTTTGTTTACAAATTACAACGGATATCGAAACTATGTTTTAATCATATCATCAATGTCTTTATAGCCGTAGTTTCGTATTAATTTAAAGTGGCGTTTGTTTGGGTAGAATGTCGCAATATTGCGACCGTGGCAGTTAAGGGGTTAAGATGAATTTTGAATCCTTAATGTATTACTTCTTCATGCATACATGGTTATCTCTGTAAATAGCACAGATTATTTAGATAATTTGGAAATGATTTTGTTTTTTGGACTGACACCCCATGAATAACATTGATAGTTATCAGACTGAAAATAGTCTAGATTATCATTTCTTACAATATCTCACAATAAGAATTTGTCTTAGGTGTGGAATGTTATATTGAGATATACCATAGAAGATTTTTTGTGAGATAGATTCCCTAATCAGTTTTGAGTTTTGAAACTGAACCCAGAATCTGTTATAAAATATAAGTGAATATGTGAATTCTTTCAGTATTGTGTTTACGAGATTATTACATTTTGGTGAGCCACGTCGACCATTAAGACCTATACGTAAAGAGAGAAAGAAGGTAACAGCTACAGCTGTACGTGGAGAACAAGTCAAAATTTTATTGAATATTATTAGAGCTTCATCTATTCCAATACGAAAATCAGCTGCAGGGTAAGTCTTGGGATTTGTAACTTTTTTCTGGGACAAGTTTATGACCTCTATTAAAACTATCACATCAGACATTCTGGGTGTAACTTAATGTTTGCTGCCAATTTTTCGTGTCTATGTGTGATAAATCTACATAATCTGGCAGATCCAATTAGAAACTCCTGACCAAGCTGGTTGATTTAAGGAAAAATACCCTTCAAGATCCAAATTTCTGTCATCCAATTGGAGCTTAAAAGAGATTTTTTGTTTTGGATATTCTTTTTAATGAAATCTGTATTTTGTATGGATTAACAAATGTGTTAAAACATTTTTAAAAGGAAATGCAAGCAAAGTTCTGCATATTTGGACAACCTAGGCTCTTTTTTGTTTTTATAATTATCTCTTTTGTAAAAGGGTATTAAACATTTTGTATATATACTAATCTGCATCTTAGTTTAGAAAATTTGACCCATATGATAATTACTTAGTTCAAAAGCAAAATATTACACCATATGTTAAATGTGCACAACAAAGTACCAAGTATGACATTGAGGGACTTTGTAATTAAATAAAGAAAAACAGTATATAGATGGATAACAATATTTAATTTATTACTTATGGTTATTTTAGACCTTTAAATAATGATAATGGGTAATGGTATTATCAATACATATATAATATAACATGTTTGATATGAAAATAGGATGTCATTCAGTCACAGTATCATAGTCTTTATTTCTATAGATTGTTTACAATGATAGAAATTTTGAATACAATAAAGACATCTTTAGTAAAACTCATTTGAACTTAGCTGTCCCAAGATGGCATGCTGTTTAGATTTAAGATTTCATGTGAAATTTCTTTTGGTATGACGGTCCTATTTTCATGTGTGTAAATGATAGCTTAAACTAAGCATTTCACTTTAGATCTTCACCTCTCTGAAAAATCTCTCAGTGAGTTTGTCGTCTGCAACATTTCACTAAACTTAAGTCAATTTAATTTCTGGAACTAATGCAATTTATTTGTGTGCTATATTCACTGTTACAAATATGTTATTCTCCCATTTCCACTTTGATTCCTGAGCACTTTAGTGACAAAGGATGTCTTTTTCAAAACAACTGTAGCTAGTTATTCATGCCTACATAAGGATCCATATATTGATCTTACTATCACCCACTGTATCACCAGTGGCTTTTCCTTCTTATTCATCAGATGAATATCTTATTATATAAATGCGTTATTGAAATGGTACTTTGTAAAACATATTAGAATAATTAAGTCAAATTTGACAAAACCATAGTTTTATTGCACCAGATGAATATATATCTACAAATAAATGTTTGAAAATATAACATACTAGTATACCATAGTTGTCTTGTAAATTTCAAAGTTTATGAATAAATAAAAAATTATCCCTTTAGTATATACTTTAGATTTATTTTAAACTGGTGATTATTTTTCAATGATTGTTTACAGAATCAAACAATTTCTACCATTTATTTCAAGTCATTTTTTGGTGTGATTTGTAAAATATTTTTCTTGTTGATAGGAATATTCCAATGAGAGATCAAGAATTAAACATCAATAATTTTAGTGGCGCAGTAAGTCATTCATTATTATTATTACTTGATATTTTTTGGTCAGTGTGTTTTAGGTACTGATAGTACCTTTTCAAAACTTCATTGATATAAACTGGAATATATTTATTGGTACAGCACTGTCAAATCTCATTGGCCTGATTGGATGTAGTATAAATACTAAGACTTGAAACTGGACATATTTCATTTGAAAAATTTAATTCTTTTAGCCATTGGTAAGACCCTATATAGAAGTTATGTTTCAACGGAATACAGTTCGTACAAGTGTTGGTGATGGACCAAATCCCAGTTTTAATGAAGAACTAGAACTTCCTCTTAAGTATGATAGTATTATTGATTATTATAATTACAGATTTTTGTTTCTTTCTAAAGTAGGTTTTTAAGAGATTATTTAGGTCCACGCTATTTAAAAATTTAAAAATTAATTTATTCCCTAATATTTAATGGGTTTTTAAACAGTACTGATTGACTATGACTTTGTGCATTAGCAATGGCGACATTGAACGCAACCAAATTCTAGTTAGGAATTCATTTGATTTTTATTTTAAAGCATAGTGGGATAATGCATGGTTTGATTTTCTCTCTTCTCTCCTCCAGAGTAACCAATGATGATTATTCATCCAATAATTTGCAGTCTATGAATGATATTGTGTATATTAATCTCTTTGATGAAGTGGTAGTGGACATGAGCCAGGTTAGAAGATTATTTGTAAATAGCTGCAAACTGCAAATTAAGTCTTTCAATTAGTTTATTTTTTATCGCTGCTGTTCTAACATAGATTAGACATAAAATATTATCCTAAATTGAATAAAAGAGAATGTGAACTTAACATCAAGCCAGTTGATATTCTCCCTATCCAATTTATTTCAACCAGGTTTTATGTATACTTTTAGGATGATAGAGAAAAAGGCACAGTAGTACATCAGAAATTAGAAAAGAAATGGTTAGGTAGCCTGGAAATACCTTTCTCTACAATCTACATAAACACAAAGGTAGGTGATAGGGTTGTATAGCTGTACTTTGTTATTGAAGAATTGTGTTGCACCATAATTTTATTTTGTGTTTCTTGTTATATGTACCCTCAACTTCTAAATGTCATTCAAATCTCAAGTATAGGGAAGGGGTATACATGGTGTAAAATTCTGATTAGCCCAAAATTACCAAAAATGTAAGATTAGAAATTCATTTCTTTGATAAATATAGTATTAAATTATCTACAAAAACAGATGAACAATTTTTTCATTTCAGATTGACGGTACATTCCGTGTTAATACGCCACCTGTATTGTTAGGTTATGTTTATGAAGATGCTATGAGACGAAGTGAATTAGAAAGTGTTTTAACTAAAACAGAACACAACACTTATATTAGTATGTTCTTAACCATTGAACCTCAGTTAATAACCCCAGAACCAGTCAGAGAAAGGGTAAGATCTTTATAATTCTAGTCCAGGCGCCGTATTCTCAAAATAATCTTAGGGCTATGATGTCCTTATCTTCTAACACTGTTTCTAGAATTTCCTATTGTTAGGTTCAAATTCAAACTGTAAAAATGTTTTTTCTGCTCCCCCTATTTGTAATTTGTACTTTTAATTGAACATTAATTGAAAAAGAAATCTGACATCAATGTATGAACAAAATTAATAATTCTGATTGCAGAAGGATAAAGGATTCCGAGTCTTGCTTGTTTGAAATGAGCTTATACTCAAGTTTTATTTTTTTCAAGTGTCTGCTACTGAAATATATTATTAGCTGCCTTATTTATTTAAGTTTTCTACAAATGAAGATGAAAAGCTGTTATTACATGCTGAAAGATGGCAACAAGAATTAACTAACAAGCATCCCAAAAGGTTATATAAATCCTCTGTTATTGATGTCAATGGTAAAAGTGTATTTGTTACCAGATTTTTTAAACCATTAAACATACCAGATGATATTAAAGATTTAAATTTAACAACCGAGGGTACTGCTGTAAGTATGATGTATATATATTACTATTCTAACTAGATTATATGATGTCAAGGAATAGTGACTCTGAAGGAACGAGTAGCCTACTCGTATGTTTATTCCAATCATTTCTGGTCTTGTTATGTTTCCCATTATGTAGCTATGATACCATTTACTATTTGTATCTAATACTGTTGTATTTCCTGGTTTTATTTCAGGAAAGGGTTGCCCATTATGTATCTATACTGTTCTATTTATTTGTTCATCAGATATATTTGTTGTATTTCAGGAAAGGTTTGCCCATTATGTATCTATAGTGTTCTATTTATTTGCTCATATGATATATTTGTTGTATTTCAGGAAAGGGTAGCCCATTATGTAGCTATGATACAATTTGTATCTGATACTGTTGTATTTCCTGGTTTATATATTTTTTATTGTATTTCAGGAAAGGGTAGCCCATTATGTAGCTATGATACAATTTGTGTCTGATACTGTTGTATTTCCTGGTTTATATATCTTTGTTGTATTTAGGAAAGAGTTGCCTGTTATGTATCTATGATACCATTTGTATCTGATATTGTTTTATTTCCTGGTTTATATATTTTTTATTGTATTTCAGGGAAGGGTAGCCCATTATGTAGCTATGATACCATTTGTATCTGATATTGTTGTATTTCCTGGTTTATTTATTTTTATTGTATTTCCAGAAAGGGTTTCCCATTATGTAGCTATGATACAATTTGTGTCTGATACTGTTGTATTTTCTGGTTTATATATCTTTGTTGTATTTAGGAAAGAGTTGCCCGTTATGTATCTATGATACCATTTGTATTTGATATTGTTTGTATTTCCTGGTTTATATATTTTAAATTGTATTTCAGGAAAGGGTAGCCCATTATGTAGCTATGATACCATTTGTATCTGATATTGTTGTATTTCCTGTTTTATATGTTTTTGTTGTATTTAGGAAAGAGTTGCCCATTATGTATCTATGATACCATTTGTATCTGATACTGTTGTATTTCTTGGTTTATATATCTTTATTGTATTTCAGGAAAGGGTAGCCCATTATGTTGCTGTGATACCATTTGTATCTGATACTGTTGTAATTCCTGGTTTATATATTTTTATTGTATTTCCGGAAAGGGTAGCCCATTAAGATGCTATGATACCATTTGTATCTGATACTGTTGTATTTCCTGGTTTATATATTTTTATTGTATTTCAGGAAAGGGTAGCCCATTATGTTGCTATGATACCATTTGTATCTGATACTGTTGTATTTCCTGGTTTATGTGATATCTGGAGTACATGCGATGTAAGTAATAGGTTACAATAATCCATTGACAAGTGAAATAAGCATAACATAAGAAATGAAAAATTGAGGTAGACTTATGCTATACTCTTCATAAGACATATAAAAATATGAGGATTTATTCTATATTTGACATTAATGTGTTCTTCCTAATGTAATAATTCAACAGATTAGCACATACAAAGACAACCAGACCTTGATTTTACTGTAAGAGTTCTCTTATTTCAGCAATTTTTACGTATGTTAGCTGGTGATGAAGAGGAACATGCAGTCTTATTGATGAATTATTTCTTACAGCTAGGAAAACGATCTTACTTGTTAATAGGTACTGTTTGTTTTAATGATTGTTGAAATCATTTTTCATTTCCATTTTATTGATGTACACACTGTACAGTCAGTTCTATCTCAAAGCAGATTATACTTACAAATAGTACCTTTAATATGCAAACACATATAACATTTTCTTTAACCTGAGTTTTAAGGATCATTTCCACTAGCTGATCAATAATCCAAGCATTGACCTATCCTGGATTACATACACCTATTTCCATCTGGGTTGGCTGCTATTGTGACTAAATATGACAATTTAAATGTTTAGGTTCAGCTATACCCGAAGGACCAACAGCCTATGTATTAACAGAAGAAGGTAGTGATTTTTGGCTCTGGAATGCCTCCACTGGAGAACATTTTAGTTATCATGATAGTAATTGTCCAGTACAAGTAGTTGGTTGTATTATGAATCAAGATAATGTAAGTGATAATCTGAAATAATTTCAAGGAACGCCAGGAAATAACTAATAGTATATGATGAGTGCCCTGCTTTTTGTGCTTTTTTTGAGTGGTCTACCTAAAGATGTGCAAATATAATTTTATTCATCCATCAAATTATCACTCTTTCCTTAATGAAATATGTTTATTTAAGTTCTCTTTCCTAAATGAAATATGTTTATTTAATTTCTCTTTCCTTAAATATTTTTATTTATGTTCTCTTTCCTTACTGAAATATGTTTATTTGATTTGTCTTTCCTTAATGAAAATATTTTTATTTATGTTCTCTTTCCCTTTAATGAAATATGTTTATTTAATTTCTCTTTTCTTAATGAAATATTTTTATTTATGTTCTCTTTCTTTAATGAAATATGTTTATTTAATTTCTCTTTCCTTAATGAAATATGTTTATTTAATTTCTCTTTTTTTAATGAAATATGTTTATTAAATTTCTAAGCTCAAAAACCAACAAATAACAGTGACACTAGGTGATTGTTTAACAAAACTTTGTATTTCTTATGTAGGTATGGGGAAATATTCAGTCATATGAGAAACCTGTTCAGATGGATTTCAATATAGCCAATACATCAGCGTGGAGACCAATATTTAGCCGATCTTATCCCAGCCCTATGTTAGGCTCTATTCAGGTAATTTCGGCATTGTACTCCTCTATTCTTTGAATATGTCAGGAATCTGTTCTAGGCTACTGTCAAAGCTGTATGATCTGGCTTAAAGGAAACTGCAGAAAACAAACATAACTCCAAAAACTATTCATTCAGATTTGTGTGAAAGAATTACATTGATCTTAAACATAAAATGTCTTCAATACAATATTTTGGTTTCAGCCCGAAGTCTTACAATATGTACCGACTGATAAAAAACATGCTGAAGATCTACAAGAGAGAATAGAACAACATTTAAAGAACAAGATTATGGATTGGAGAAGTCGTACATTAACTCGATGGAACAGACATTGCACTAAAATTATGAGAAAGTTACTACCTATGTAAGTATATCTATATAAATTTGTAAAACCAGCATGGTTTCTAGTTTGAATAGAAAGTTAATCTACGGATATAATTGAATGATTTTCAGTGAGATTTTACCCGATTCACTTCATGGTTAGAAGTGGTGTACACTATATTCGTAAATATACAGTATAGTATTAGACACATTGACCTTTGCTGATATCGTAAATTAGAATGAAAATAAAATATGTAGACTTGTTGAGAGAGCTTCCAACCCAAGAAGAATTGCTAGAATTTAATGAACATACAATGACAATTTTTGTCTAACTCTTACTTCTTAGTACAAATAATTTTATGTATACTTTTATAGAGAGGCATTATAATGAATTTCAATATCAAAAATTATATGTGAAAGGAATTATGAAATATGTCAAATACTTTGTATTTACTTGAACACCAATAATTGCTAAGACAGCAGTGTAAACTTGTTTGGGTGTTTAGATTGTCCCTTAAAATTTCTGTTGTTAAAGAAATCTTGTGTACGTTTTACAGTTTAGAAGAAAGTAGAGGCCAAGAGATTGGCCAACATCATTTAGAAGAATTAGAAAAACAGTTCTCAGCTTATAAGGTGGGTTCTTCTGTTTAGCCAGATTATTGTTAATAATAGTGAGAAAATTAAAGAAAAAATTATTTCATATCTTAAGATATGTGTGTTCATCATGACATTGGTGACTTACAATTGAAGTGCTTATTAAATTCAAAATACATGTACTGCAAAAAAAAGTATATACATATTTTGAAAGTTATTGATTGTTTTAAATATGATAAGACATAAATTTATGTATGGATGTACATGTATTGAAATAGCTAGCAGAATTCATTATTTGATTGTGATCTATTAATGAATAGTTTTTGAAAAACATTTAAAAACATAAGCTCCTGCAAGTAATAATTGAATGTTTTTCAGGTGTCAGGATTCCCAATGAATATGCCATTTGTAGATCTAGAGAAGTTAGTAGAAGCTGTATTTTCAACAGGTGTACATACACAAGAATCAGCTGAGGAATTTGCTCTAGCTGTATACATACATGCTTATAATAACTCTGTACTTTCTGTATGGATATATGTTGCCTCTTTAACTAAGTAATATGCATATCATTGATAAACAAATTTCATTGATAATCAAGGATTTTTCCAATGTAATTTCATTCTTACCATAGGTTATTTCTGATCTTTCTCTATGAATTCATGATTTTTTTTCAGAATATTCTATGTTAATGTGGAATTGAAATTTCAACAAATTTGTTGTATATCATTTTACCTTTTAGTATATATTATATTACTTTGACTAATGTGGAAGACATTTTCTTTTAGTAAAACCTTGATATTCCATTTTACTCCAATTTATTTTAATATACTGCATCTGATTATTTTTTAATGAAATCATGTTTGAGCCATATGATAATTTTATTAGTGCTATGCTTGTATAAAATGAAATTGATCAGTCCTCTTTATATTTTAAAAGTCACCATTTTAATGTACTATTAACCCAATAATGAATTTTGAACTGTGTGTTATTTGTACCTTTAAAATTTTACTCTTCATGACTTGTCTAGTGCATATCATCAGCATTTTAAATTCTGAAAACCATTTCACATTTAATTTGATGAATTTGAAATTTTCATATGGATATTGTACTAGTTATATATTTGATATAAGTATGTATTTTTGGAAAAATTAAAATAATTGTCACATAGGTTATCCATCCTTATCATATTTTTCTGATTCCTGCAATTACATGTACTTGGTATTCCGTCCTGATTATTTTATTTATATCATTATGTTGTTTATTGTTATTGTTTACATGACCTATTTATTCTGTGATGTAGTATTTTTTATCTTGTAGATAATGTAAATTATAAATTTAGATTTAAAAAAAAATAAACTGTTATCATATTTATTGTTATCTTTTAACAGGCAGTAGTTCAGTGTGTCATGACGTTAGATTTCTAGTAGAAGGGTAGTAGGGTTTTGAGTTTAAATATAAGTAAATTTATTTATATTAGGTCATTGGGCATGTAGGCTATCCATACCACCTACATACATTATACGTCATACTTACTTTTGCAGTAATCCAAGAGAGGAAAATTAAGTATTCAAGCTAATAATTGTCGAATCAAAACTATCCCTAGAATCTTTGTAGGAAAATATACATGCTTTGTTCTCATTCCCATGCCTACAAAACGCAGTGTAAAGGGAAGATATCGGCTAAAAGTTTCATTAGAAGGAAAGTATGCTGGTCCTTGTTAAACTTTCATTAGTAGGTTAGTGCCTTATACATGTAGTTAAATTAAGTCAGTTGCTTAGTTTCAGGTTAGAATGGCTGTAAGTCTCCTAAGTCATGGGATAAGAGTTTTAGGTTTCACAAGAATGGCAGTAAATAGGTTGGAGTTTCATTAGAAGGAAAGTATATTGGTATGCCAGTGGCTTGGTCTCGTAAGTAAGTCAGAGGGTTAGAGTTTAATTAAAAGGTAAGTATGTTAGTAAGGAAAGCAGGTCAGTAGCTTTTAATTCCATCAGAATGGCAGTAAGTAGGTCAGAGGCTTTGAATTTCATTAGAAAGAAAGTATGTTAGTAGGTCAGAGGCTTAGTCTCGTAAGTAGGTCAGTGGGTTATAATTTCATTAAAAGGATAGTATGTTAGAAAGGAAAGCATGTTAGTAGGGAAAGCAGGTCAGTAGCTTTTAATTCCATCAGAATGGCAGTAAGTAGGTCAGAGGCTTTGAATTTCATTAGAAGGAAAGTATGTTAGTAGGTCAGGGGCTTAGTCTCGTCAGTAGGTTAGTGGGTTATAATTTCATTAAAAGGATAGTATGTTAGAAAGAGGCATGTCAGTAGCTTTTAATTCCATTAGAATGGCAGTAAGTATGTCAGAGGCGTAGAGTTTCATTAGAAGGAAAGTATGTTTGTAGGCCAGAGGCTTAGTCCCGTAAGTAGGTCAGTGGGTTAGAATTTTATTAAAAGCAAAGTATGTTGGTAGGTCAGTGGTCTAGTATCGTAAGTAGGTCAGTGGGTTAGAGTTTTATTGAAAAGAAAGTATGTAAGTAATGAAAGCAGGTCAGTAGCTTTTAGTTTCATTCCAACGGAAGTAAGTAGGTCAGAGACTTAGAGTTTCATTAGAAGGAAAGTATGTTAGTAGGTCAGAGGCTTAGTCTCGTAAGTAGGCCAGTGGGTTACAGTTTTATTGAAAGGAAAGTATGTTAGCAAGGGAAGTAGGTCAGTAGCTTTTAATTCCATTAGAATGGCAGTAAGTAGGTCAAAGGCTTAGAGTTTCATTAGAAGGAAAGTATGTTGGTAGGTCAGAGGCTTAGTCTCGTAAGTAGGTCAGTGGGTTAGAATTAATTAAAAGGAAAAGTAGGTCAGTGGCCTCGTCTCGTAAGTAGGTCAATGGGTTAGAGTTTTATTGAAAGGAAAGTATGTTTGTAAGGAAAGCAGGTCAATAGCTTTTAGTTTCATTCGAATGGCAGTATGTAGGTCAGAGACTTGGAGTTTCATTAAAAAGAAAGTATGTTAGTAGGTCAGAGGCTTAGTCTCGCAAGGAGGTCAGTGGGTTAGAGTTTTATTAAAAGGAAAGAATGTTATTAGGTTAGTTGCTTACCTTCATTAGTCAAGAAAACAAGGTTAACTAAGTTTCATTAGAATGGCAGTAAGTAGGTTAGTGGCTTAGGGTTCCATAAGGAGGAAAGTATGTTAGTAGGCCAATGGCTTAGAGTTGCGTAAGTAGGTCAGTAGGTTAGAATTTTTATTGAAAGGGAAGTAGGTCAGTAGGTTAGTTGCTTACATTCATCAGTAAGTTAGAGCCTTATAGTTTGATTGGGGCAGATAAGTGACTTCAAATGAGGACATGAGGTTATGAGGTCAATGGCTAATAGTTTTATTACAAGGAAAGTATGTAAGTGATTATTATTATTAGAAGATTAGTAGGTCAGTTTCTGCTGGAAGGTTCATCTTAATCTATAAGCCATACATATATACATTTTCCTTATAAATATAATTCATTTAAAGGGGCACAATCTTGATTTTTAGGGGTTGTGTTGGGACTTTGTTACATTTAAACAGTCCTCAGAAAAACTCAAGAAAATCGCAAAATACCTTGAAATATACCTCAAACAAAAAATTTCACTTTTTATTTTTTTTCCGTGCTGTACGCGGCTGGTCTCCAGTCAGTCTGAAAATTGTGTGTCCTGTTGACAAAGTCTACAATTGTAATTACTTTCTTTTTGTTTTGTCAGTGTGGGCCTGCACAGTAGTCTATTCATAATTCTTTGATTATCAAGACGAACCGTTTTCCAATATGGCAGGACGTTCGTAATATCTTAAGACATTATGATTTTCAAACACGGATAATTATGGATACACATGGATTTGAAGGCTCAAATTTCAAAGGTAAGCTCTGTAGACTATTTCTGATTAGCTAAGCAAAAGATTTCATGTGTTTGAGCCTGCGGATGATTGTCCCAAATAAATCAAGACTGTGCCCCTTTAAAACAAACAGCACTATCGTTGCATACAATGGCAATCTGAATCAGAATTATTATTCAAAATACATCAATGGCTACTTATTTCAAACTTTAAGGCTTTAATAGAGTGAACGTTTATGTCTTTTATAACATTTAATCCGTGATTAATCGGGACGCTATTATTATAACGTCATAATACAAGCCGAACATCCGGAAAGTACCGAAGCCAATACGCTTTGCGTAGCGTAGTTACGCACAAAAGGACACATAGTGACCAGCCATAAAATAGTGCTGTAAATTGTGTTTTCTTGTTTTCAAGTCAATTTATATTGAAATATGGGAGGTTTGTTTTCCAGATGTCGGGGAACTAAAAATATCCGAAATATTCAAGTTCTTCCAGTTGAAAACGCTGATGGTCATTCACAGAAGACGGATTATGGAGTCTTCTGTGTATCTAACACAAATTCCTCTACTACTGGTAGAAATTCTGATACACAAACAAAATCTTCACCACCAAAAGATGATTCTGAGTTGGGAGAAAAAGAAGATCGTGTTTCAGAAGGAAAGGGAGTAGAAATACCAAAACCACTCGGTAAGAATCTTACTGTTTATAAATTGAACTTGTATGAATAAAGATTTCAATAGAAGTTACAGAGCTAACTCAACTTTCTTTTTATCATTTTGAAAATTTTAATTATTATTTAATATACAACCATTATTGTAGGAGTACAGAGAGTCAGTGAAGAAAATGTAAAGACAATGTTGCAACAACAAGGTCTGATTACCAAACTCAAAGGCCTGTCATCTAAAGGTATGGCCTTTGAAATTATAGAAAAACAAAGGGAGGATGTTGCACCTCCAGCGAGATTGGATCAAATGATAAAACTTAAAGAAAAGAGAGCAGAGCCCACAGTAGATGAAATCAAGCAAAAGTTGTTTGAAGCCGAACGGCGTCGCAAAGTAAGTGTTTAGATCATCGTCATCATCTTCATAACCAATCATTATATTGTACGTAAGAATCGCCATCATCATCATAATCAATCAAATCTATCTCAAGTAGAATCATCATTATCAGCATCATCAAAGTCAATTAAATTTATCTAAGAATATCACCAATATCTTCACACTCAATCAAATGTATTGACTATGTTATCTACGCAACAATCGTTTTCTTATTTAACTTTATTCTTGTAGCAATTGGCAGATGAACGAATCGTACGAGTTCGAGCCATGAAAAAAACTGAAACAGCTAGTGCTATTATGGCCTTTGAACAAAAACAAAAGGCCTTGGAAGACCAGCAGACCCGAAAAATGGACGACGCTGTTGCTTCCCGACAGGACCACCTACGTGACATAAGAGATAAACTGAGAGAAAAACGAAAGCATGCTCAGCTAGTTCGCCAAAGAAAAGATCTCAACCTGGACGACATGGATCCACCACCACCATAAGAACCACAAATTAGTTCTCATCATGATTGATTTTTTTTTATATAAAAGATTTGTAATGAATAAATCTTATTAGAATAAGGTCGTTTTTGAGTTTCTATAACTGGTAATATTGTTAAAAGAAGATAGTATTAGGCCTATATAGGGGCACTCGATCAAAAATGAAATGAGAGCTTACGTCCTACACTGCACCTTTTGAGCAAATGAAGACTGGCAACGCCAGACAGTGCCATTTCCAACTGTAATGGGTAGGTCTTGACAACCGATTCCGCGTTTTAATGGTACTGTTGGGTAAAAGGATTGTCGGCATAAATGTGACTATGGCGCCTAATAATTCTCTGGCTTTTAGAGCGTCACTAGAACGGCATTAAGTTAGTAGGTCAGTTGCTTAAAGTTTCATAAGAATAGCAGTAAGTTAGATTTTTTCAAGGGCAGTTCAGTGGGGGTCTGCGGAATCTAGTTTAGGGTCTGGAGATTCTAGTAAAAGGGGTCTGCGAATTCTAGTATATTGGTCTATGGATTTAGGTATAGGGTTTGCTGATTCTAATATAAGGGGTCTGCGGGTTCAGTTATAGGGGGTATGCGGATTCTAGTAAAGCTGGTCTTCGGATTCTTGTATATGAGGTCTGCGGGTTATAGTTGGGGCCTGCGAATTCTAGTTGGGTCTGAGGATTCTAGTATAGGGATTCTGCGAATTCTAGTATAGGGGGTATGCGATTTCTAATATTAGGCGTCGGCGGAAGAAAACCATCCTGATCAACAGATCCTGATCCCCATTTTACAATACATGTACATGTAAAATATTTGTTCCACCCTAGGCCTGTACATCTGAGAGATTCAATCCCTCCCTTTCCCGAATCTAGTTAAAGGAGTCTATGGAATGTAGTATAGGGGTCTGTGGATTCCAGTATAGGGGTCTGCGGATTCTAATATAAGGTTTCTATGGGTTCTATTAGAAGGTACCTGTGGATTCTAGTATAGGGGGTCTGTGGGTTATAGTTTTAGGGGTCTGCGGATTGTAGGATAGGGGTTCTGCGGATTCTAGTAGAAGGGGTCGGTGAATTCGAGTTTGGTCTGTGGATTCTAGTATGGATGTTGTGCGATCTTCGATTAAACAGTTTTTCGATATTCGATCTTCGGATTATACACTAACCTTGGCGTTTTATTACAAGAGCACAAGGTCAATGACTTAACAGTTAACAGTGTCATTAGAAGGGGAATAGATCAGTGGCTTAGAGTTTTATTCTAGGGGCAGTAGATTAGTTGGGTAATGTCTTAGAGTTTAGTTAGAGAGTAATTAGTAGCTCAATAATTAAAGTTTTCATTAGAAGGGCTGTAGTTCAATGTCTAAGAGTTCATAGGAAGGACAGTAGTTCAATGGCTAAGAGTTTCAGTCAGTAAATGGCTAAGAGTTTCATTAAAAAGGCAGTAGTTTAATGGCTAAGAGTTTCAGTAAGTAAATGGCTAAGAGTTTCATTAGAAGGGCAGTAGCTCAATGGTTAAGAGTTTCAGTAAGTAAATGGCTAAGATTTTTATTAGCAGGACAGTAGTTTAATGGCTAAAATTTTCTGAAAGTAAATGGCTTCAGTTTCATTAAAGGGCTGTAGTTTAATAACTAAAAGTTTCAGTAAGTAAATGGCTAAGAGTTTCATTAGCAGAACAGTAGTTTAATGGCTAAAAGTTTCTGTAAGTAAATGGCTAAGAGTTTCATTAGCAGGGCAGTAGTTTAATGGCTGAAGTTTCAGTAAGTAAATTGCTAAGAGTTTCATTAGCAGGTCAGTAGTTTAATGGCTAAAAGTTTCTGTAAATAACTGGCAAATAGCAGTTTCATTAGACAGGGCAGTAGTTTAATAACTAAAAGTTTCAGTAAGTAAATAGCTAAGATTTTTATTAGCAGGACAGTAGTTTAATGGCTAAAAGTTTCAGTAAGTAAATGGCTAAGAGTTTCATTAGCAGGTCAGTAGTTTAATGGCTAAAAGTTTCTGTAAGTAAATGGCTAAGAGTTTCATTAGCAGGGCAGTAGTTTAATGGCTAAAAGTTTCAGTAAGTAAATGGCTAAGAGTTTCATTAGCAGGTCAGTAGTTTAATGGCTAAAAGTTTCTGTAAGTAAATGGCTAAGAGTTTCATTAGCAGGTCAGTAGTTTAATGGCTAAAAGTTTCTGTAAGTAAATGGCTAAGAGTTTCATTAGAAGGGCAGTAGTTTAATAACTAAAAGTTTCAGTAAGTAAATGGCTAAGAGTTTCATTAGCAGGCAGTAGTTTAATGGCTAAAAGTTTCTGTAAGTAAATGGCTAAGAGTTTCATTAGAAGGGGAAAATTTTTAAGTTTAAAATTTAACTAAAAGTTTCAGTAAGTAAATAGCTAAGATTTTTATTAGCAGGACAGTAGTTTAATGGCTAAAAGTTTCTGTAAGTAAATGGCTAAGAGTTTCATTAGAAGGGCAGTAGTTTAATAACTAAAAGTTTCAGTAAGTAAATAGCTAAGATTTTTATTAGCAGGTTTCATTTTAGTTTAATGGCTGAAAGTTTCTGTAAGTAAATGGCTAAGAGTTTCATTTTTTGTCTTTATTATTAAAGGTACTAAGTCATTTAGACTTTTACACCACAACATATATACAATACAGTCATCAAAACAATTGAAGATCATTTCATAGCGTGGTAAAGAAATTTAGATAAATTCCACAACACGTCCTGAGAATTACTTGATATAAGAGATACAAATTTCATAATGGTTGGAAATTCATAGTAATATTTTGGTATATAGTGCTCTCTTAATGTAGCATATTTCGGGCAAATCAACGTAAAATGATATTCATCATCCACTTCATTTCTTTCACAGTTAGAGCATATTCTTAAGGATCTAATTAAGTTTGTATATCTCCCAGTTTCAACACCTAGAGTATGCGAAGCACATCTTAATTTGGTAAGGGCTACTCGATATTTTGGTATTGTGACGTATCGGAGATAATCTTCAAGGCAAAAAGAGTGTTTGAAAAGGTTGTATTTATCCAACTTAGACGAAGATTGTCGAGAGGTATTCCAAGACTGTATATACTGGTCTTGAATACGGTGACGTATTTTGTTGAGACATGGGACTTGAAAGAACTGAGTATTCCAAATTTCAGAGAAGCCTAAGTTATCAAGTAACTGTTTTACCTGAGCAGCCCAATTGTGGAACCTAACCCGAGGAGTGATACTGGAGTATAAATCAATGTAAATAAAATATAGGAGACTATTTTGATCTGACAAAATATGTATCCAATACTTCACAATATTTTGGAGTCTATTGATCCGCAATAGAAAGCGACCCAACTCTCCATAAACTGCGCTTGACACTGTGGATTTTTTAACCTGCAGCAGTCGTTTGCAGAAACGTAAATGTAATGCTTCTAGGTCATTTGCATTGATGTAAACCCCACATGGGAGATGCGTAAGATAATATTGACTCCACGAAGCAATCAAAGAGCTTACACTGTTGTCTGCAATCAAGGTTTGCACTATCGAAAACTCAATTTAATTGGTGAAGGCCGATATTTCCCTTTTGAACAAGACATTTTTGTAGTGCATCAAGTTTACCATTGGAGCTGAAAACAACTCCTAGATAATTGAATTTCGAAACACACTCTATAGGGATATCGTTATAAGTAAATTTATATTGATCAGGATCTTGAGACCCTTTCTGGAATACTACCACCTTCGTTTTACTAACATTGACTGAGAGGTTCCATGTTTTACAGTATTCATCAAGCCGTGATAATTGGTTTTGTAAACCTCTTGCAGATTTTGATAGCAAGACTGTGTCACCGGCATACATAAATGCTGATAAAACTATATGACCTATTATTATAGGATCAATAGCATGTTCACTTAGAAAATCACACAGGTCGTTTACATATAAAATAAAAAGCAATGGCGAAAGATTGTCGCCTTGTTTTACACCACATTCTGAAGGGAAGTACTCTAAGTATGCATTTTTTGATTTGACGCATAGTTGAACATTGCTATACATAGATTTTATACACTTAATTAATTTTTGACTAAGTCCAATTTGGTTTAATTTAAGAAGAAGTAAGTTCCTATCAACTTTATCAAAAGCCTTGGCAAAATCGATAAAGGCAACATATAATCTTTCGCCATTTGACAGATACTTTGAAATCAGGGCTTGCAAAATGAAAATACAATCGACGGTGCTCTTATTAGGTTGAAACCCAAATTGAAATACAGACAACTTATTGTTCTCAACTAACCATGAGAACAACCTATTATTTACAACAATAGAAAACAATTTTCCGAGTGTACACATCAAAGTGATACCCCTATAATTATTAACATCGCTAGAGTCTCCCTTTTTTGGAACAGGAACAATGACACATTTTGACCAGCCATCGGGATAAAATCCACTATTGAATATATAGTTAAAGTAAATACAAAGAATCGGACAAAGGATATCGATATTTAACTTAATGATCTCAGGGATTATTCCATCGATTCCAGGACTTTTGCCCGTCTAAGAGTTTCATTAGAAGGGCAGTAGTTTAATAACAAAAAGTTTCAGTAAGTAAATAGCTAAGATTGTTATTAGCAGGACAGTAGTTCAATGGCTGAAGTTTCAGTAAGTAAATGGCTAAGAGTTTCATTAGCAGGACAGTAGTTTAATGGCTGAAAGTTTCAGTGAGTAAATAGCTAAGAGTTTCATTAGCAGGGCAGTAGGTCAATTGCTAAGAATTTCATGTGCCTAATTGAAGGCGTGTCTAAATCACTGTGCCTAAATGACTATGTGTCGAATTTTAGTGTGCCTAAAAAGAGTGTGCCTAATTGAGCATGTGCCTTATTGTGCTTATCTGACCGTGTGTCTAAATGAAGTGTGCCTAAAGTAGGCTACTCTGTCTAAGTGAGGTGTGCTTAAAAAAGGTGTGCCTAAATGACAGTGAACAAAATAATATAGCCTCTTTTTCTTATAAACCAGGACTATCGTAGAATACAATGGAAATCTGAATTTAAATAATTATTTAAAATATATTCTGCTGAATTGCGCTTTTTGGCTACTTATTTAACGCTTTAAGATTTTTATATTGAACATTGACATATTAATTTCGTGACTATTCGGAACTCATTATAACGTCATAATGCAAGCCGAACATCCGGAAAGTTCCGAAGCCTTACGCTTTGCGTAGCGTAGTTACGAATAATAGGACACATAGTGACCAGCCATAAAATAGGGCTGTAAATTGTGTTTTCTTGTTTTCAAGTCAATTTATATTGAAATATGGGAGGTTTGTTTTCCAGATGTCGGGGAACTAAGAATATCCGAAATATTCAAGTTCTTCCAGTTGAAAACGCTGATGGTCATTCACAGAAGACGGATTATGGAGTCTTCTGTGTATCTAACACAAATTCCTCTACTACTGGTAGAAATTCTGATACACAAACAAAATCTTCACCACCAAAAGATGATTCTGAGTTGGGAGTAAAAGAAGATCGTGTTTCAGAAGAAAAGGAAGTAGAAATACCAAAACCACTCGGTAAGAATCTTACTGTTTATAAATTGAACTTGTATGAATAAAGATTTCAATAGAAGTTACAGAGCTAACTCAACTTTCTTTTAATCATTTTGAAAATTTTAATTATTGTTTAATATACAACCATTATTGTAGGAGTACAGAGAGTCAGTGAAGAAAATGTAAAGACAATGTTGCAACAACAAGGTCTGATTACCAAACTCAAAGGCCTGTCATCTAAAGGTATGGCCTTTGAGATTATAGAAAAACAAAGGGAGGATGTTGCACCTCCAGCGAGATTGGATCAAATGATCAAACTAAAAGAAAAGAGAACAGAGCCCACAGTAGATGAAATTAAGCAAAAGTTGTTTGAAGCCGAAAGGCGACGCAAAGTAAGTGTTTAGATCACCGCCATCATCATTATAACCAATCAATATATCTCACGTAAGAATCATCATTATCATCATCATCAAAGTCAATCAAATTTATCTAAGAATATCACCAATATCTTCACACTCAATCAAATGTATTGACTATGTTATCTACGCAACAATCGTTTTCTTATTTAACTTTATTCTTGTAGCAATTGGCAGATGAACGAATCGTACGAGTTCGAGCCATGAAAAAAACTGAAACAGCTAGTGCTATTATGGCCTTTGAACAAAAACAAAAGGCCTTGGAAGACCAGCAGACCCGAAAAATGGACGACGCTGTTGCTTCCCGACAGGACCACCTACGTGACATAAGAGATAAATTGAGGGAAAAACGAAAGCATGCTCAGCTAGTTCGCCAAAGAAAAGATCTCAACCTGGACGACATGGATCCACCGCCACCATAAGAACCACGTTTAAGTTCTCATCATGATTGATTTTTTTTTTTGAATAATTGTTAATTCTTATACTAATTAGTTCTTAATAGCCTGATTCAACATATATCAATACCATAGTTGTTATTATAGAACAGTTTGGTACATTAGTTATAATATCTTGATTAGTTTAACAATAAAGTATTTTTTTTTAATAAACTTAAATAGAAGAAAGTCGTTTTTAAATCACCATTCCTATAGTGAATGCGAACAACCCGAAGTCATACACCCATCAGTATCTTATGGAAGACGATAGCGGTCATCCTCTTTTTTCAATGTCTCAACAAGTCGACAAGTCGCCGGATATCAAAGTCGCTAACTCGCCAACTCGACAAGTCGCCAACTCGACAACTCGACAAGTCGATAACTCGACAACGCGACAAAACAGGGCGACAAGTCGCGGATGGCATGTCACCAACTCGACAGATTTTTTTGGCGACTTTGAATTTCCGGCGACTTGTCGAGTTGGCGACTTTGAAATCCGGCGACTTGTCGAGTTGTCGAGTTGGCGACTTTGAAATTAAAGGGCGCCCAGTCGCGGTTAACAAATGGCCGCTATCGGCTTCTATAGTATCTGTCTCGACATCTGATTCATTATGCTTTTGATACATCAGTGGAAAGCTAATGCACATATTTTTCAAATGTAAGCTTTTAAAAAAATTACCAGAATAAATCTCTTTATCTTCTGCCCGGAACGGATGACAATACACCCACAAAGCAAGACGTGGGCAAAAACTACTAAACTTAACGTTATAAGAATTTATTCAAGGTCTGAATTTCTTTGACATATTATAATTTTGATGTTCAAAACCATTACCGATTTTCTTCCTTTTCAATTTAACAACTGGTTTAGTACTATCTAATATACCATCATACAATCTTGTTCTCATTGGCCATTTCTGCAACATACAATAAATAGTGCACTTAAAGCTACCATGCTCTAAATTAAACTGAATGCGGATTTCACCTTCCATACTAAGTAGGTTAAAGCAACTGTTATTAAAACAATATCTATAACTATCAGTCGCCATACTTGTTGAAGAAATATGGCCGCCACAAACAAAGCTGGGGACTGCTCATATGATTGCTATTATTGAGAGAACGCTATCATGTATAGTAAAGAGAAGGTTAAGTGTCAAGGCAAATAAAGATTTCCTTAGCAGTTACCTCATTCGTTTCAGAATCAATCTGGTAAAGAACGCGGACTCTAGTTTTTCTATGAATTCGAATGCCCGGAATAAGGGCGACATTCTAAGGAAGTTGCCTAAGTTCTAGAGGAGTAATGAACCCGAAGCAGCCAAGCATGGTCTATGTCGGTTTCAGGGGAATTCGAACCGTAACACCATGGAAAATTACTTCGCAGTCAAGGCTTCTAGATTTTTTTGGCTTGCATGAATCACAAACAAAGCACCGGTTGTCGTCCCTCATTTGACAGTCCAATTTTAAAACATCTTGATTCAAAAAAATGATGAAGCAAAATGTTCTTACCTTAACTGGATGGTAAATAGGAACTGATGACCTTTCAGTACCATGCTGTGAATTATAATTATCTAAAGTTTTCATTAAATGAGAAATATATGTAGTAGCAAGAACTAACACATCTAGTTTAGAAAGTTTTGTATCTGGTGGCACCGAGGGGAGAATTTCCTGGAGGTTCAAAAAGGCTGTACGTAGAGTCTTCACCCTGGATCTCTCCCTTGCTGCATTACTTACTGGTCGTCCACGACGTCTAGAACTATTTTCACGGGATTCCTTTTCTATTCCTTGCTGATAACCTTGAAGTTCGTCCTCGGAAACACTTTGAGAACAATTTGAGAACATTTTGTGGCTAAGCTCCAATGACCTTTTCCTGAATATTTAGATCTGAATTCCAAGATCAGCCAAGTCAGCCATAATGTTTAGGCAAATATTTCTATATATAATTTCTATGTTTGAATCCAACAAAACGGTTACACACGTTGTTCACGCCAAGCTGGTTTACCCTAAATCATAGAACAACACTACCAAACAAGAAATAACAAAACAAAGTACCGACAGCCCGCAGTTCAATGTTTTAAGGTTTTAATTGTTTCTTCTATTATCCAAAGGTTAGAAGTGGATGTATTATTTTCTATCCTTACTATTCCATTTATAAATATAGTCTTATGTAATATATCTAATACGCAATCTTGAATGACATTCATGTATTTTCTGTTTTACTAAGATAAACTAATAACTTTTTCTTTCATAAATATCAGAATTTCTGGGGTTTGATTTAAGATGAGTTTGGGCGATACGCACGAGCCTTTTTCGGGTTGACTACTAGGTACGTTTTTGACCACATGTGTAAACTCCAAATGTAAATAAATTACTAAATTGGGGCCGAGACAATTCCGTTATTTGAAAATATATTTGAGTAATCGTTTTCAGGAAGTGCCAATGGCGACAAAAGATATTTATGGAATCGGTTTCGAAGAAGGTGTCAATGGTGACAAAAAACATCTAAGGAATAAGTTTCAGGAAGTGCCAATGGTGACATACAAAACTACATTGTGTTTGGTTCTTACACACATCAGGCCAAGAAATGATTCCTATTATAACGCATTCTGTTTTGAAGTGTGTTTGAAAATATGATTGTTTTTGTTTTTACTGAAAAGAGTGAACTCTTTTGTGTCTTTGAAACACAATCAGCAAAATTAAGATATTTTTGTGCAACCATTTTGTGTGTTTAATTCAAAGTTTGAACCTATTTGTGTCGCCCAAACTCGCATTTAAGACCAATATCATAGAAAAGAAAAATTCGAAGTAGATATTTCCTGGGTTGAAGCACGTGTTTTGAGATTATCTTACGTTATGGTAGTATTGACTCTCAGAACATTTAGATTATTCATCAATTGTCAATGAAACAATGGAACTGTGAGAAATCTGGTTCTACTAGACCTTTTAAACAATTCACAATTAATAGATAAACACCCTTAGGCACTGAAACTGACACTCTCTATAACGTTATTCTAACTTGACAATACATTCCTTCATAGACCGGTTTCATTAACACACGAATTAAATAGACTACCAAGCGAAAGACGCAATAAAAAGGGCAGGTGGGGTGCACATTTCCCCCTAAAAGAACTGCCACACCGTTCATTTTCATTCTCCTAAATGTATGTCAGTCATTAGTCGAAGATTATCCAGGAAAAGGTATTTATTATATCGATGCGAATGAAACAGCTTCGCTTTCTTCAAACATAAAATTAAACGCACATGAAGATTTGGTTCCATCGCCTCCAATCATTGGGAGATAGTAGGATCCTTTCGATATTCAAGCACGGCTCCCGTTTATGTGGTTAAAGGAATAAAAGGTCTAAGCAAGAAAGGTCAATATGAGTGTATTTTCATCAGAGAACTTACCTGGTGTCATAAAGTAACAGAATCTCTTAAAATCTTGAAATTTCGCAAAACTAAGTCATTTTCTTAAAACGCTTAATCAATTTATTAAGCATTTTTCAAAAATCAAATGCATCTTTATGGATAATTACTTAGTTTTTTGGATATTTATTTATTTTCATAATTTTTATTTTATTCATTATTTTGTTATTTATGGTAGCAGGTATATTTACCGATAAATAGAGCTCTAATTGACCAAGTTTAAAATTTCAAATTTTATGTTCATTCTAAGACCTATTATCCCTTTAACATCTCTTAGTAGATCCGAAATTGCGCATCCTAATTTAACTTCAATTCTGGTTTTATTAAAATCCGTCGTTAACAATTTACAATTCATCTTAGTAATACGATTGACATTAAATGAAAGCAGAACTTAAAGCAGAGAATAAGACATTTTGGAGCTTTGGTCACAGCTTTATGTGATTGTGCGGTACAAACACACCTTCTTAGTGATAACACTTGTAGTTTCTATAACATGAGCCGCGGATCTTCTGCGATGCGTGGCAAATATGAATTAGTGTTTTGTTACTAATTTTCATTTTTTATTTACAACAAATTAACAAATCATAACCCAATTTATCATACTTAAAATAAACAGTTTAGTTCAACTCAGGGAGTGGCACTTTCATGTCATTTCATACTAAAAGATCCAGTGCCTTGACCATCCTTTTGAAGGGAATTTAAACAAAATCTTTCTCACCCGTGTCTTCCAAAATCTATTTATTAGAGAAGTTTAATAATTTTATGCCAAACCTTTAGTTTAGGTGAAAAATTAAAAAAACGTATTGACTGTTTTTCAAAACAGTCCTAAGTTAAGTTTAAAGCTTCTTGTAGAAGCACAAAGACTGAACAAAAAAGTTGTTTTTATAAGAGGAATCATACTTTTAAAGCTTTAGTGGTCATACCATTTTCATACAAAAATATATAAATCTTTGGAACTTTGTAAAAGCGTGAACATGGTATCCGGTCTTATTAGAAAGAGTCTGCAAAAGACAAAGCATTTTTTTGATGCTATCTCAAAGAAATTAGGCTTCATGTACGATATACTTGCAACAGCAAGTTAAATGGATTAAGCCATTCGTGTGTTTTTTTTAAAGCCTTGGGATGTAGTTTAAGTAACTTATATCACACATCGTAAGGCTTTTAAGAAATACATGTGCACTTAATGAAGCGGCTAAGTTGTTCTTTGTTCTACGAGATGGTACAACTCTTTACAGTAAGTCAGTGAACGATGCACCGCACTTAACAATCTACAATGTACCGTCGACCCTCCACATGCGACCTACAATGTAGATTGAATCCATACAATATAACTATAACCTACTACATATTTACCATGAAGATTGCATTCATAAGCCATACCTGACCTACTTGCTACTTTGGATCTACCGAGTAGATTGCATTCATAAGCCATACCTGACCTACTTGCTACTTTGGATCTACCGAGTAGATTGCATTCATAAGCCATACCTGACCTACTTGCTACTTTGGATCTACCGAGTAGATTGCATTCATAAGCCATACCTGACCTACTTGCTACTTTGGATCTACCGAGTAGATTGCATTCATAAGCCATACCTGACCTACTTGCTACTTTGGATCTACCGAGTAGATTGCATTCATAAGCCATACCTGACCTACTTGCTACTTTGGATCTACCGAGTAGATTGCATTCATAAGCCATACCTGACCTACTTGCTACTTTGGATCTACCGAGTAGATTGCATTCATAAGCCATACCTGACCTACTTGCTACTTTGGATCTACCGAGTAGATTGCATTCATAAGCCATACCTGACCTACTTGCTACTTTGGATCTACCGAGTAGATTGCATTCATAAGCCATACCTGACCTACTTACTACATTCGATCTAACATATGCCTTCGTAAGCCAAAACTGGACCTACGTACTACATTCGATCTATCATGTAGATTGCATTCATTAGCCATACCTGACCTACATGTACTACATGCTATCTGCATGAAAGATTTGGAGATTTGGAAACAGTGATATTTGTACTTCTGCTTGTACATTTCAATTCAATTTCAAACAAACTAATGGATTCATTCTTAATAGACATAAGGAAAGAGATAAAATTCAGCTTATGTTAGTAAATAATTAGACAGTAACTTCTCTTGAAGCTCTTCCTAGAGTTTATTTATCATGTTGCCCTAAAGTAGGAATAAAACCTCTTCAATAACACAACCAATAACAAACATCAGAAATTAAGTAATAAATAAAAATAATTTATGTTTACATGTTTGAAAAAATAACAAATGACATCCATATTGTGTATTTAGAAAAAGCTGGTGCCAATCCTCCTGATATTGAGGTTGCAGAGTTTTTAAATACAGCATCCAGATTCAATCTATTAGCACCATGTAATATTGTTGATGGATTTCTAGTTCTTTTCTTACTACACATTGAAAGTCTTAATAGAAACATAACACTCTTTGAAACAATGTATTTCAGATTTTTGCAGGAAACAGAGTTCTAGTTTTGCTGGATAAAGAATTCTAATATTTCTGGAATCAGATTTCTGATTTGCTGCAAAAAGATTTCTATCTTTATTCCTGCTGGAAAAACATTTCTGGCAGTCGGAGACAGACTTCTTTATTTGCAGGAATCAGATTTCTGGTTTGCTGTGAATAGAGTTTCACATTTACAAGAAACAGATTTCTATATTTGCTGGAAATATTTTTCTGGTTTTGCTGCAAACAGTTTTCTGGTTTTGCTGGTAACCGGTAAAATAATATTTCTCACACACAGAGTTTGGTTTTATAAAATAAATAATAAACAAGTGTTTTGATGAGTTCCTTTTATCACAAGTTGTTTGAGTTTGTTTAGTTTCAGGATGCCATGCTGGTACAGGTTCCTGGCATTTTAATAATTTCACTTGGCCTCCTTAATAAATTTGCGCTGGAAGCTACATTTAAACTGGATCTAAAATAGGAATAGAAAAAAAGATAAATTTTGCGTTATATTTTGTTTGGATTTTAACAAGGAATTTATGTACTATTTGAATTTCCTGCATTCTATATCATAATGAAAAGGTCTTCACATTTAAAAAAAAGAAATGCGTAAGAAACCAATTCACATTTTAGACTGAAATGTACCATAATCTTATGATTATTTCTTAAGATTTATCTGCTGGCGTCAACCATATAAATGGCATAAGAGAAAGTTGACGCTAACCTGTTATGTTTCAGATGACTTTTTACAAGATGACCAGCGGCAAGTGCTGACATTAAAGATAATTCACCGGCCAATACAGTAGTACACACTATCTGAGCTAATAATCTAGCATTATCACCAGGTGATTCTTGACTAGCACCCTTAACACCTAACATCTGTAAATAGAAAAAAGAGCATTTAAAACCTAACATTTATAAATAGGATCAACAGTCCTTAACACCTAAAGTCTATCAATAGGATCAAGAGCATTTAGCACCTCACATCCATAGAAACATTCTACGTCTCCTTACCTGTAAACAGGCAGCTTGTGGTGGTAGGACAGTTCCTCCACCTACAGTTCCTAATTCTATTGATGGCATGGTACATGTTATATGTAAATCTTCATGTGTTGGCCCAGTAGCTTCCATTAATGTTATGCAATTAGAACTAGCAATATTTTGGGCTGGGTCCTGGAAGAGAGAATTTCATAATGAGATTGAGGAAATTATATATTTTTAAGTCTATCAAACAAAATGGTAATCTTCTTTCTGCCAATGTATTTATTTTATTTTCCCAAATTAGATTTCAATACAGCTGAATATTATTGTTTATTAAAAAGAATGAGACTAACCTGACCAGTAGCAATATAAATAGCTGTTACTATATTAGCAGCATGAGCATTAAATCCACCAATACTGCCAGCCATGGCTGATCCTACCAGATTTTTATTAATATTTAATTCAACTAGAGCTGGTACTGTAGTTTTTAATACTGTTTTAACTATATTTGCTGGAATAATAGCCTCTGTTACTACTGACTTACCACGACCTTCAATCCTACAAAATATGTCAACGACATCTTGATATACAAAGAGAAATAACAATATTTTTACTAGTAAAGAGCTGCAAGTTAAAACCGTTGAAACTTCAATTGTTATAGCCAGAAAGGCACATGGTAGATTAGATTTATAAGAAAACTTTCAATTAAGACCATAGTGAATGATAAGCAAAAACCAGTGAAATTAAAAATATCTTACCAGTTAATGGCAGCAGGTTTTTTATCTGTACAATAATTGCCACTTAAACTGACAATCTCCATCTCAGGATGTTGTTCAACTATAAAATTTAAAGCTCTTTCTGTTCCCTATAATAGAAATCAGGTACATTATAAGTCAATCCTAAATTTCAGTTAATAGTTTAACTATTTATTGGAACAATGAGATATTATTCATCATTATTCTTCAAATTCCAAAATTGGCAAACTTCAATTTCATAGCAGAACATAGACTAAGAATTCCCCCCAAACAACCCAAGTAAAATATTTTCATAAGCTCCTTACATGATTTCAAACTACACTCAAGCATTTCATTCTTACCTTTGATAACATATTCATTCCCATAGCATCTCCAGTGGATGCTACAAATCTAATATATAAACATCTTCCACCCTGGGCTATATGTAATTTTTGTAACCTCGCAAATCTGAAAATAACAAGTTATACATATGTGGAAAAAAGTTTAATTAAAAAAAATCCAAGATTTCATCAATGTACATGTATATGATGCATTTTGAAGTATTGAAATGTATGTTGTGTATCAATTTCAGGTCAGTTTTCCCAAAAAGCTACTAATCAAAATTAATTCTCAGGAATGAAAATATTCTGCAGGCAAAATTTTATCTATAATGTTTTAAAGAAACAGAGCCCCAATACCATGAAATGGCAATCATAAATAAATATTGGTCCCTCCACTTAATATTCTGAAACTATAGTCACTATCAAAATCTTTATAAAACAGACGTCCACAATACCTGCTGGTCATATTGAAACATTCCTCGACTTGTTGGAAATTGTCTTCCTTCTCTAGCCATAGTTTAACTTCGCTGGCTTTTTTAGCTGTAGCAAATCTTACCACTGGTCCCCTTGTCATACCCTCAGCAATAACTGTACTAACTGCTCCACCACTTTTCTGTTTAAAAAATTAACCAAATTAGTCCCACAATATTTTGCAGTGCATTGACAGAAAGTGCCAAGTTGCAAAAAGAAGACATGTAAATTGCAACAACTTTATTGAATATCATGGTTTTCTTTTTATTCTAAGACTTTGGAAAAAAATTCATAAAATCTGGTGGAATACTGTTCAACAATAGATGAATTAGCTGGACCTATTCAAGGCTGGGCATGTTGGTGCCAGAAATATCAAATGGAAATTCAGATTGGTGTAATCAAAGACTAAAAATGCCCTTTCGTCCCACTTTAATTATAATAGAAAAAATAAATTATTTTCACGGTTAAAATAGTACTCAATACAAAAAAGTTAAAGCTATGTAGCAATATTATAACAGAATTTAAAACTTGTTACTAAAAGTTTAAATCTATGTGGTTTCCAGCCACCTGACCTCTTTCAGCCTGAGTTTCTACTGAAGTTAGACAAGTAGAACTTGTCCTGAAAGAAATCTCATAGTATCTTACCTCTATTGCACGACATCCTCTATTAGTACTAGCTATTAAACAACCTTCAGTAGTGGCCATTGGTATGTGATATTTTTTATCATTGAGTAACAAAGGTCCAGCCACACCAACTGGTACAGGCATGTAACCTACTACATTCTCACAACAAGCTCCTTCAACCTACAATAAATCATAACAGATCATAACTAGAATTGCTTACAATTATGAACGTATTTCGAGAGCCTTAAAATATTTTGTAGGCTAAATTTGCAATGACCTACTTCTAGACAATATATTGAATATCATTTTACCTAGTTTTCAAAGTCATAAAATAATTAGGTCACACCTTCCGTAACGGTTAATAATGGCGAAAATATGAAAATTATCAATTTTTGCTGTATTTAAGTACACTTATCTCTATGAATTTTTTAAGTAAGCCAAATTAAAAAATATCTACTCGTAGACAATATATTGAATATTATTTGACCTCATTTTCAAGGTCATAGATTAAGTGGGTCACACCTTCCGTACCCGTTAAAGTGACCTAATTTTGAAAAAATCGAAATTTAAATAATTCGAAAGAAAATACGAAATTTGAAAATCGGTCTCCAAGAAAAGGTAGATAATGATCCATTGTATCTATGTGCTAAATTTCATCAAAATCGGTCTATCAGTAGTGTCTGAATTTCGGATTTAAGAATTGTAACGAAAATTCAAAATGGCGGCCGATATGGCAGCTTGACCTAATTATTTAGGTCAAATCAATTACTATTGACAAGTTATTTATAAAACAGTTTTCACTTTTCACCTAGCAGTTATAGACCGGAAGTTACGTAATTACGTCATTTGAGGCTAAACCGGAAGTGGAATTTTTTTTTCACATTTTTTCAAAAATTATAAACATATCGCCTATCAACTGGTAAAGTTTCAAAATTTTACCAATTATATTAAAGGAGAAATCACGGTCTGAAATTTTTGCCGATGACCCTTGAATATTGAATTGCAAATCGTGGGTAAAATATTTAACCTAATTGCATAAAACCTATAATTGTTAGTTGACAAATACATTGAAGTTTTCAAATCTGAAAATCCGGTCAAAATCGAACTGAAAATAAACTTGCTAAAGCAAAAAAACCTGAACTTCCGGTTCTCACTTCCGGTCAGAGATAGAACTTCCGGTTTTGTTTTATTTGATAATTGAAATCATTCTAAGATCAACTGTAGATTTAGAATTTCTGCACCTTTTACCAGTTTGTCTGCAAACTCATCCAAGAATTACAAAAAAAAAAAAAAAATAAAATAATCCGAACGATTACAATACGTTTTCGCCAAAGTCAAAATACGTAATAAAGTATACATAGACTGCATTACCAATTCAAGAAATTTCAAAATCCATTTAATAGAAAATTGAACATCAACTGAAGGGATCATAAAACGAAAGCATTGGTTTTAACAATTCCAATAGTTCTTGCCATTCCATTAGTGATGTCATAAAAATAGGATCATTTACATTTTTCAGATAATTTTGCTTAGAAAATTCTGGAATATATAGATCTTTTCTTTCTTCAATTCCAAATAAAGTGCCTCTTTAATATTTGCATCTTTATCCAATTACCGGTAATACATTGCTGCAATTGACCTTTCTGTATAAGCTTATATGTTGTTTAACTTACATAAGTATAATCATAATGCATGAAAGGTAATTTCTGTAATGCTTCTGTATCAGCTAATGATTTAGATATCAATTTTCGTCTACAATGAAATAAGTCAAAATTTTATATAAAGAAATTAGAGGTATATAGTAAAATACTTGGTTTACCAGCTGCTGATTGTCAGATACCATATTAAGAAATATCAGTGTTAAAACCATAGGCAGAAACAAAATAACAACATGTCAGCAATATCTCAAGTGATGACCGTCTCAAAGGTAAAATTTTGTTGCAAGAGAGTGGATGTTAATTTTTGAAAAATAACTCTGATATTTGAACTGTAAATATTTAATGAATGTTTGTCAAAAAAATTTAATAAAGATATTCTCTAACCTCTTAAACATATCATGATATTGTAACATGATAAAATAAAAACATGATATAAAGAGTAAAATCTATATTTACCTGATCCCAACACCTCTAACATGATCACCTAACATATTCTCTAATTTATAAGCTGGTATATGTTTACTTGCAACTAACATTAATATTTCTTCATCAGTTAAACTGTTTGGTCCAGCCTACAATAAAATAGGACTTATTGAAGCTTCATTCCACACACACAAAAAACAATAACTTCCTTAAATTCTTTCTGTGAAACTTCATGTACTATGAATTGGACCAGTGATTCAGACTGTAAACCATATGGCTTAGTGTTTTACAGACTTTCTGTCGAGAGATCTCATTGCTAGCAAACAATCTGATTAAGTCTTTGCATTCAATAACTTCTGTGAAAAAGAATAGTGGCTATTGCAGTCAGTTCAAGACAAAGTTTTGACAGTGTGAAGATGGTAAAAACCTTGATAAGAATAAAATCAATCAAAATCAGTCCACATAAAAAGCAAATTCACTTACATCAGATTTTAAAGTAGCAATACAATGTTCTAAAGAACGTGGTGGTGCTGGTGATTTTAAAAATTCTAATTGGGTAAAATCCTCTATTAATTCAGTCTGAGACTCTTTATCTTCTTTAGAATCATTATCATCATAATCACTATCAGAATCACCAATTATAAATGAAGCATCGTTTTTAAAATCCTTTACTTCCTGTATTACTGGTATATGGCCTAGAATATATAAACACATTTCATTTATATATGACTTACAATAATATGGACAGGTATCAAAACAATTACGAGCCGGTCATATACTTGGCATTTGCCTTTGAAAAGATATCATTATCATTGATTTTCACGTACATGTAATTCTATCTTATTTTATCAAAATACTGCCATCAAAGTATTCTTGAAAGATTACCATTTTGGTCACTTTCCTATTCCTAGTAACATGCTAGCTCCAGGCTGATAAATATTGGTAAGTAAAAACAAATGACCTACCATTTGCTTGAGGTATAGTACTCATACTTGTAGATTTTGAAATATCTTTTGTAAGATCATGATCCTGGATTAATTTCTGCACTTCTCTATCAACACTCTCATCGAAAAATACATATTTTATAGCTAATATAGCAGCTAGACCAAATGTTATACTGTAATCTGTATTGAAGGTTAGTAATCTGAAAATACATATTTTATAGCTAATATAGCAACTAGACCAAATGTTATACTGTAATCTGTATTGAAGGTTAGTAATCTGAAAATACATATTTTATAGCTAATATAGCAGCTAGACCAAATGTTATACTGTAATCTGTATTGAAGGTAAGTAATCTGTAAATACATATTTCATAGCTAATATAGCAGCTTGACCAAATGTTATACTGTAATCTGTATTGAAGGTTAGTAATCTGATAATACATATTTTATAGCTCTAGCTAATATAGCAGCTAGATCAAATGTTATACTGTAATCTGTATTGAAGATTAGTTATCTGTAAATACATATTTTATAGCTAATATAGCAGCTAGACCAAATGTTATACTGTAATCTGTATTGAAGGTTAGTAATCTGAAAATACATGTTATAGCTAATATAGCAACTAGACCAAATGTTATACTGTAATCTGTATTGAAGATTAGTTATCTGTAAATACATATTTTATAGCTAATATAGCAACTAGACCAAATGTTAATCTGTATTGAAGGTAAGTAATCTGTAAATACATATTTCATAGCTAATATAGCAGCTTGACCAAATGTTATACTGTAATCTGTATTGAAGGTTAGTAATCTGATAATACATATTTTATAGCTCTAGCTAATATAGCAGCTAGATCAAATGTTATACTGTAATCTGTATTGAAGATTAGTTATCTGTAAATACATATTTTATAGCTAATATAGCAGCTAGACCAAATGTTATACTGTAATCTGTATTGAAGGTTAGTAATCTGAAAATACATATTTTATAGCTAATATAGCAGCTAGACCAAATGTTATACTGTAATCTGTATTGAAGGTTAGTAATCTGAAAATACATATTTTATAGCTAATATAGAAGCTAGACCAAATGTTATACTGTAATCTGTATTGAAGGTTAGTAATCTGTAAATACATATTTTATACCTAATATAGCAGCTAGACCAAATGTTATACTGTAATCTGTATTGAAGGTTAGTAATCTGATAATACATATTTTATAGCTCTAGCTAATATAGCAGCTAGACCAAATGTTATACTGTAATCTGTATTGAAGGTTAGTAATCTGAAAATACATATTTTATAGCTCTAGCTAATATAGCAGCTATACCAAATAATATATTGTAATCTGTATTGAAGGTTAGTAATCTGTAAATACATATTTTATAGCTAATATAGCAGCTAGACCAAATGTTATACTGTAATCCGTATTGAAGCTTAGTTATGCACAACATAAATAACAATAAACATATTCAAGACTTACTTATAAAGATAAAATTGCCATAATGGCATATCTGGAGTGATATGTTTATCCATTAAAGCCTGTTCAGCTGATGTTAAACTAATATCTAATTTGGAAGTTGATGTATTTGATGATGTAAAACCAGCTGTTAAGCGACTGTGAGCATGAACCAAAACAAGACCAGCAGACTAAAATTAAAAATTTCTTAGGATTCAGACAACTTTCTTTTTTTATTGAAGAAAAATCTCCAATCATCTTAGTACATATTAATAATACCTCAGCAAGCTATTATGTCAACCCAGCAGGTATGGATAATCCCGGAAAGATCAGTGCCAAGAGGTTTCACCATGGACCAGGTGGTTAAAAGGTTCCTTAACTGTGAACTGTTGCACATCCTTCTAAAAATCTAATTCAAGTCTACAAAGTTTAGGATGTAACTTAAAAAGTAAGATACATATGTCAAACATACATAGATGAAAACCCTTCAAATTCAAACCCATCCCAACCCAATATAAAATACATTTACCATTATAATTTTAACTCTTTGAGTGACGGGATTTGGTTTTTTCTCCTCTTCTTCTTCTTGTAATATTTTAGATATTTGTTGTAACTGCCACAGTGGGCGGCCATTTCTTTCTCTTGATAACTGAAAAATACGAACATAATTTAACACCATGACTAGGCACCAAATCATTGAACTTTTTGTTGATAATGATATACTTATAGTTTATGTGATATACCATTTCAAATAAGTTCAAAATAATCAATTTGCTAATCTTACCTCTAACACTAATGCTAAACAGGCAGGATAAAAGGTCATAAAAGCTAAATAATTAGCTATAACAGATAAACAGCCAAAACAACACATAGTTTCCAACTGCCGTAGACCTGAAAAACCAAACATTGAGTTGATCAGGGGCAGGAACTCAAATGACACTTATTGAAATATAATCATATTCAATTAATTTTGAGTTGAAAACAATAATAAAACAAAGTCTCTGTGTATCAAAAAAGTACACATTATAATGTGGACGTATAAAAATGGTTACCAGATCTAAAGAGTCTGAATTTTTTATTTGCAGCATAAAATAATCATACCTGATAAGGTGCCCACACCAATAACTAAAGTTTCTACTATAGCATCTAATGTTATAGCTGGTCCAATGATAGCCATCCCTTTAGCTATATTATCTTTAACTTCAGCATGTGTGGCGGAACTCAGAGCAAATCTTGCCAAGGCACTGGCTTTTGATAGGTCTATTAACAGTAAGAAAAATGGAAGAGCTTCACTGAAAAAGACAAAACATTGTTATAGCTGTGATTGTTTCGAACACCCATTGAAACTTTGAGCAAGTGAATGAAAAAATAAGTAAAAAAGAAACGTATGTGTCGTACTTGTCTTCAAATTAAAATACATTGGGCAAGGCAATTTGACATCCCCTGATATCCAACTGTTCAAAGATTTTGACAATGTACATTTGATAGTATGTGAGCATTTGCAAATGAAATGAATGGAGTTTTACATCCTACTCTTCTGCACCTTATTGGCTTATGCAGACGGGTGAGCATTTGTAAGCACCATGATTGTTCCAAATATATTCTCAATACACAGTACACTTTGTACTTACTCTAAGCCTGTCAAATCATTACCCAGTAAATGAATAACAGCCATGCTGAATACAAAACTAGAAAAGATGGTAAAGACACCGGATACACCTGGAATTGAGAACATTGACATATTATAATGACAATTATTATATATTCGTCTAGATTTTATACATTAATAATCATTTTCAATGTTTCACCAAGACCTTCTACCGTGTTGGTCAGTAATTACAAACAAAATCAATAAATATGCTGTATTGAAAGCTAGTTGTGAAAATTGATGCATATAGTATCTTTAATTGATTTCACACAGTACCAAACAATTCACACAGGTACTTAAAGATGTAATTCCACCAATCTGATCGTGTTCTTGTATATAATGACAAGGCAGAACAAACTAATTCAATCTTACCTAATAAATACTTGGAACCTAATCTACGTAGATTTCGAAATTGTAGATATATATAAATTACAGCCAAACATCTAGTAATGGTCATAATAATTAAATCAGAGCTTTTCATATCAGGCTGTAAAACACAATGAAATCTTTACATCCTATTGTTCTGTAACTTTTAAGGTTTTGAAAATTAATACAGAAAATACCACGCAGTATGCAATGGGATTGAGTTCTGACCAGTTTAAACCTAGATTAAACTGCTTTGTGGTCAATGGGGTTTGACTGGTAAAAATTTCCAATCTTGAAATAAAAAGGGAAAAAATTGGATATTTTAAATCTAAATATTTAAATACACAAGCAGAAAATTAATCGATATAAGTGATAATACAAATAATGTAACATATAGCAATAGCAAATATTCCATATTGTCAATGAACATAAATTATAATTAAACTTACATGGATATCATTTTGAGGACATATATAATTCCAACCACATACTTTTTCTGTACTTGTAAATAAACTCATAGACATCAGACATAAGGTTATGGTTACAGTTCCAATTATAACTTCCCATGGATGTGTGGCACAGAATTGTCCATGGGCTCTGAATAGACTGGACAACATGGCAAATTTTCCAGGAGCGAACTGAGGTACTATCTGAAAACATATAATTTGTAGTCTATAATACAAATGTCTTTTCTTAAAAGTTTGTACCAATATATATATATAAAAATAAAAAAAAAATTTCAATTTGTGGTTGTTTATCTCAAACTGATCTTTATGCATTCAACAATCTCATATCTGTACTTAACTAATAAAAATGTACAAATTGTTAAAACTTGTCAACAACAATTTAAAGAAAAGCACAGTTATGTTCTTAACTAGACAAAAACAGAAACAAAGTTTTAAAACCCTTAAGATAGTACAAAAGTCATACCAACTTAACAAAATTAAAACTACCTTCACAAATATTTTCTGATGAAATAATTCCCAGTGTTACAGAAAAATATTTCGTTAAATTTGATATTTAAACAGAACTTGTGCCAAACATGAAACATTGATTTTAAACACAACAATTACTATTTAGACACAGCATAAACTGTTGATCTTAAGTTTAAACTAGCCAGATTGTTGACAATATAAGGCAAGTATCTACATATAAAATCACGTCTTCTCAATGGAAAAAAGTCTAATCAAAATTACAGTTTATTTCAAAACATAACAATATCTGATTGATTGAAAAACATTCAAAATATTCCAGCATCAGGTTTTGTTTCAATAAATTTCTTATTACAAAACCAAGTATTTTGATAATTTAGTCTAAGCTTAGAAAGAGACAATTTATTGATTCTTTTCATCCAACTATTCTTCTTCCACTTATTCCATAAAGGCATTCATTGTAATTTTTTTCCTTAATAACCTTTTTAAATCACATTTCACAAACTGATTTCAATTATAACTACCGGTATATAACAATTATCTTTACTAAATTTCAACTTCGCAAAGTTAAATACTGAACTTAACTTTTATCAGTGCCTTCTGTTGATTTTCAACTTTGAATAGTTATTTATTAGCGTACCTAATTCCTTAAATTTGAATAACAATTCGGGGGAAAAATGTGACTCTTATTTAGTGTGCCTACCTTCATTGAAATTTCCACTTTCATTAAACTCAAGAAATTAAAAACACAGTAAGCTAGCCAGATAATTTGACAGGGTTCCATGTTGACAGTTTGACTTCTTTAGAAAAAGTGCCTTTAAAGCAATGGATGGTCACAGATTATCCTTCTGATCTGCCCCAATAATTACTAATTAGAACAGATAATCCTAATTAGTCAATTACTGATACAATTGCTTATTTATTATAATTTGGTACACTTATGGTGCCGGTCATTAATCCGATTCCCATCCTCTTGGACACAATGTCACACGTGAAAACAAACAACCATTTGCGAGATATGCGTAGGCCTAATAGTGATAAATAAACAACAGGTTTAGGCTACTGGATAGGCCTACGTTATAACTAGATGATGTATATAGTTTTATGTAGTTTAGTTTCAGAGTGAGGTGAGAATAAGGCAATGGCCTTGGTTAGCAAAGAAAAAACAAATACGAGGGCTTTGAAATGATTAGTGGCAAAATAGGTCAGTATGCCGATTTCTTGGTTCTAGGGATTCTAATTTGGTTCATAAAACATAGCTGGATCCAGTTCAGAAATATTTAAAGACAGTTTGAGATTTTGTCTTGTGTTGTTAATTGAGTTCTATCAATTGATAAGCCCATTGAAGATTCATATGGGGGCAGAAAATGCTGATATGATAGAGGCAAAATTACTCAAAGATAGGCCTATCTTCCTGCTTTGACAAATTATCAATAAATCTCTCACTCATTCAGTTCTCCATTCATTCTTTTATTTTGTCTGACTTTTCAGGCTGATCATATGATATTTTAGAGTAATTTGCTCACTTGCTCCTAGCATTGCTGGGCTGCTAGTCCTCTGTAACTATAAGGTGCTTATTTAGTCCAGTTTGGGTCAAATAATGGAAAATAAAGACATGATATTGAATGACATGAAAGAGACAAAAGAAAGAATCGAACATTTGAGAGGCAATAGAAACATTGGTAGAGAGATGGATTATTCAATTTGACATACAATCTGATGAAATGAAATGACATCAACTAAACACAGACGACAGACAGAATCAATTAGGCTACACCATTCCAATTGAATAACTTATATAGTCTCGCTACTTACTATGTTGAATGTCACAAATTGTTACTTGAGTAAATGTTCATCTCTACTCATTCATTCTATACTTAGTTAAGTTGATTTTTGTCACCATGACTAAGAAGGGCATCATTTCTAACGTGTGTCGAGATAGTTTTCATAACCGAAATCTATTTTTAGAAATTCACTACAGTTAATGCAGAGCTGGCAACAAAAGCAATAAAGTCACTCGAATTGGTTTCGTAAAAATTCAAAATGACCCATTTCCCTTTACAAAAGTTTCGGGTCAATACTTTAGAACGAATTTATTGAAAATTAAATTTATAACTTTATTAAATATTCATTCAATTCATCCACAGAATGTCAACTATAACATTCTATTTTTAGACATATAAGGTGTGTCCCGTGATACTATTTTTAGGATTCCGATTCGAAATCGAATAATATAAAAACAAGAAAATAAAACTATCTATCCTGATCATGAAGAATTATTTTAACTTTAATTTTCCGGAAACTCAACTTATGGCGATTGTATTTAAATCCTCTTAAATTTTAAAAGTTAAATTACTTCGCGCAACTGTCGTCTGCAATTTCGCCAGTTTCGCTTTCGGCCAGTAGGCCTACAACTTAGTACAAGAGAGTCAATAACCCGACAGACATCACTCGACATTTGATAATAAAACAAAACGATAAGATATAATTATAATTAATTGACAGATTGAATTACCTTTTGAGATTCCAATTTCAGTAAATTTACGAGAAAAATATTCAAAATATCATTCCCGTTACCAATGTAGTGCGAGTGGTTAATTCATTTATTGTGCCGGTATGGTTCGAGTCGTCAGCTGATATTTAACAAGACATTCTGATTGGTTTATACTTGTTTAAGGTCACTTAGAGAATAGTGGAGCATTCTTGTACTTAACCCTGGGCTGTTGGACGTAATAATTTTAATAAATGACATCACATCACACGCACTAGTTGGGTGATTCAATAAAAATAAACAATGTCGATAATTCAAATTCTTCAAGCAAGAGGTTTATGAAATAATCTGGGAATTTTTTTTCAGTCCCTCACTATAGATGATCATCTATAAAATAAATTCCCCATTGAATGGAAGTGTGGATAAAGCTACATTCAACCCTGCCCAGCCCACCCACCAAAAAAACCCCAACAATATAGGCCTTTACAATCTAGGCTTACAACAGTTACAATATATTTCTTCGGGGGTAGCTTATACCTACATGGGCTACATAACACCTTAACCGACCAGATTACAGAGCAAATGGGAAGAAATGTCCCAGCTAAAGACAACTTTCAGAGATAAAACATAGGCCCTACGCCTATTGTCTTACTGTTAATTTCATAAAACGTATTAACATTTGAACAGAGAAATATAAAAAGCTATATTCAAAGAAAATAAAGAGATAGAAATTAAATTTAAACTTATTTCCTGACACGTACACAAAATAGACAAGAACAAAGTTGCCATAGGAGACCAAGCCGACATAGGCCCTTAGGTATCATCTGATTCCATCTTGCAACGGTCTTGCCTTCATCCGATACTCACTGCATCTAGATCTTATTTACAAATAACGTTCTTCAGAACAGTTAGTTCGAAACTTGCTGATCTATTCCCAGCTTCTGATAGCTATCTGGACTGGGAGACTATATCTGTCCAAAAAAGCTTTCAGAGTCAGCAAGTTTCGAACTACACAACAGTATGATGATTATATTGTATATATATATATAAAGTTATGGATTTTTCGATTATTTAAGTTAAGATGAATTTTTTAACCAGTTTTAAGACTGTTACCTACCAAAGTAGGCCTACGCATGCCAACAGATCGAAATAGAAAATTTGCCGTTCGAGTTTTCAATGTATATAAATTGCTGAGTCGATGAAAATTATAATTGATTATCATAATTAAAATTCATTAAAAATTCATTATGATCTATTTATTGCCTATTCCATGCACTAATTGACTAGAAATAGGGATGGGCAAAGCAAACTATTGATGTAAATGCCTTTTTGTCAAGCTGTTCTATTTCGAAATCTGACAACAAGCTCAGCAAATTATAATAATACATTTTAGCACTAAACAATATTTTATTGCATCCTCTTTAAAAGTAAATGCAAAAATACAAAATCACAAAAATTCTTGCGTTCCTAAATTTCAGTTGCCAGTAGGCTATTAGGAGCTCTTAAGTCATGTGCTCATTTCCAGTGGAATGGAGCATTTTGAACTATTTCCAGATCCCCATTTGCATTCATTCAGCATTTGAGAATTATAAGGAGATCGATCAGAATAGAGATCTTATAAGTGAATATAAGGAGGCCCAAAAAAAAAAACTTGTGTAACTCTTTAATTACATGAACAAATTATGAATTATCGAAACTAGAACATGAATTAGTTTGGTCTCATACTTACAGATAAGGGACATTTCACCCAAATTATATATTTATAGGTTGAACGGCTTTTGAAATAGGCCTACCAGCTGTTCCTTGTCAAATTTTACAATGTCGATAGTAGCTCAACAAGATAGGGGGGATATAAACTTCTATACACATGCAGACTGTACATAAATCTCTTTTTCCAACCAGGACAAAATTGTTTCCAGAATAGAAATTCGTTTAATTAAAGTTATTAATAAAATTAAAAAAATACACTTTCGGCATTGCACTTTTAAAACGATGTTATTTAACCTATGGAGCTAATTCTCTAAGAGAGACGTCTAATATCTGTATCATATGCGCTCAAATCATTATGGTCTTAGGTTTGAATCCTTACTAAAAGACAATGTTTTAGATCCGATGAAGAAATCAAAAGAAAATATAAGAAATCGATATCTGAATTTTTTATAGTTTGCTAGTGTTTCATATTGACGTATTTTACAATAATAAAGAAAAGGTCACAATGAGTTGTGGAAGTGATCTGAAGTACAGATGAGGTTCCCTTATGCTGTTGGAAAAGAGAACTACAGGGGAGGTAATCCTGCCAAATCCCTGGATGGACACATCTGTTCAGTGCGGATTAACATATTAAACAACTTTTTGCTCTGAAACTGGACATATTATTTCAATAAATTGTTTACTGCTCCCTAAGTCGATTTGACATTAACCTGTTCGATTACCATCTCGATCATTCTATTGCGCAATGATTACTCAAATATAGGATTAGCCTATCTCCTTACAATTTTCATAAATTTTGTTTCAACGGCAACAAAACAGATAGATTTTTTAGCGCGTAAAATAAATATACAAAGAGAAAGGCATAATTACAAGTTCATATTAAAAATGAAGATTTTCTGCAGAATGAAAAAACGACACTATTATTTTTTTCGTGTCGGTAAAAATGGCACTTCTTTTAGCTATTTTCTAAGGCATTAAATCAAAAGCTACATAGAATGCTGCTAAAGTATCCTTATATTACACGATGTTTTGTTAAGGCCCGTTTTAATTAAGTTTAAGTTTTTAGTTTTTTGCTGCAGTGGAATAGGTTATCATATCGCCTTAATCGGTCAATTTTAATCAGTTTATAAAATAGCTGGAAGGCCAAGGTTCACCATTTTCGGGGATTGATTTGGTTCTTTATTAAATGTAAAAAGTTTTCTGAACTGCAGGAAAATATCATAATATTATCTTCAAATATACTTTAAACTAGAAATTTCACATTCAAGTAAATGACTAGTCAAAAGAATTGCCAGTGTTTTCCTTTTATAACTGCCTGTTATGTAATTTTTTGTTTGCCTGCTCCTTCCAAATATTCATTGTGATTTACATAGGCCTTATATTTTTTATACTTTCATTATGTATACACCTCTCCATTCCTAATCAGCTGATATTTTTGACATACAGGTAACGAAAACAAATATGAGAAAAAAATCGCAATAGATGTGCTTACCTTGTACATCATGACTGCTAGACCGAATCAGTTGGACTTGAGACACCGACTGGTTACATTATTCATATAATTTATTCCCTTGAAATAATTATCTCTCGAAATTACATGATCATACGACAACAAGTCAGATCACACTAGCGTGATTTAAAGCCGACTTTGTGTTGAGCTGTTATATCTTTAAGTCGCCCACTTTCCAGCTCATTTAGTTTCAGAGGAATCGTGATTTCCAGTTAGATTGTCTCCGTCACGAAACGGTTGGGTTTGTAATATATTAAGATCGATGGGTTAAGGTATTTGAAAAGTTTCGAACTTTAGCTGTGAAGAACTTTTCCAGAGAAACAAAATACGCAATGTCGTTGCTTTCTTGTTGATTGTTTAATTGGATTTTTCTTTGAATAATGGTGAGTGTCTATGCGGGTGACGAAAAAATAATGCCACTATTTTTGATTGAATGTCTAGTGTAAAAGATCCCTTATGAGAATTCCTTAAAGTAATCATCAATCAATAATGGTAATTGTAAAGCCTTACTAGCCTAACAAACGTTTAAAGACCAATGCATTGTAAAACATGGCGTGATTGAACCACGGTTGGGAGACGTGACCACGCGGTGTACAATAGCCAATCGTTATAAGGGAATTCAATAGTAGGAGGTACTTCACACCTGTACTTGAACAATGTTTATATATACAAATATGATTATTATTGGAAGTCATTGCTGTTAGGTGGTATAACTATCTATTTACTTCTATAGGCCTACACATTTTTCTATGCACCCAATAAAAATTAAATCATAAAAAAGTGCTAGATTTAGGTCGTAAGCAAGCTAAAATAGCTTTATATTCATAGCAGCTCATTATATCGCTATAGTGGTTTTTTACCTTTAGGCCTAATAGGACTCAACATTTTATATGTGAATATGTATGAAAGTCCTACTCTTAGGTACCTTATGGCCAGGTGGGGCACAGCGACATAAGTCTACTCTTTTTGCGATTTCCAACTGTCGGGATGTCTTTAACGTGCACAGCCTGTAGCAAACCGAATGACAAGACGCTTTTTCCTTTTAGTCAACATTTTCGGATATGGACCTTATAAATAGTTTTCAGAAGTATTTTCTGGAACTATACGAGAATTACACCCTTGTTTTCAAGCGTTTCCAACTAGGAATAAAAGAAAAACGAATATAACCGAATCGCAAAACAAAACTTGAAACCCAATTTAAAAAATTGGCAATATACATTGATAGCAGTATTCATGATGAGTAAATACGACTTTTCATTATGAAAATTAGTATCCGGTTTCTAGAAAAGCCCTAGCTGCCAGGCGCAACATCTTTAACTATTGTATTGGAAGGTAAAAAATCTATTACTTTTGCAAATTTCGGACAATGTGCGAAAGTAAATCGTACAGATGAATACTTAGAGCTATGGATAATGTAGAAAGAATCCTTGTGTATCGAAGTTGCTATTTTTTAAAATGGGTCAATTTTCCACTTTTTTTTGTTAAACCTTAAGCGACGATATCCCGCAAAAACTAGCGGAATCTTAAATATCAACATACTCTATCATATTCCAAAGTTTTTAGTCGGTGATATTTTTATATATTCCCACTACATTTGAAAGAGTATATTTGACTTCAGAAAGAGTTATTTAATTTACAGTATAATTCAATGGTCGCCGACTTATTCATACATTTGTAGATACGAGTTGTATCCCTTAGCCCGTAAGCACACCCCTTTGGCAGGAAGCGTCTTCTTCCCCGATAACGTTTTAATTCGTTATGAATAATGAATAATATCAGATACGAAATGTCATCGAGCGAAGCCTTCAGCGCCGCTATTTACTTTCTTAAGACCACGAAACTCTCCTGCATGTGTTATTTTATTTATATCTTGGACTTTGGAGATATTCCCATGGAAAATTGGAAAACGCAAAAGTTAATCAGTCTTACAAATATATCACTCTGGTTGATGAACTGACTGAGAAATGAAGGCACGAGTTGCGCCCCTTATTTCATTATTATTTATAGAACAATTGAGTTCCAGTCGGTTTATATTTAAGACTTCTCTCGGATATTATCATTCTTAAGACCCTTTCCCTAGGAAAATCCCCCGGGTTGCGGGATTTTAAAAACCCTCTGCCGTTTTTTGTTTGTCTCATAACATTCCATGAAAATGAGATGTTCTTGTAGCAACCTACAACACCAATATCCTTAATTTCCCGTTCCCCACATCCACGTAAGTTGAGTATACAACATCAAAGGCTTCCTATGTAATGTATGAGCTTTAATACTTAAAAGCCGGCCAACACGAACCGATTTTTTGTTACAGTGCCGGTGTCGAAAAATCGGTTAGTGTGCGCTTGTCTACGACAGTGTTATGACTGAATCGGGAAAAGTGCTAGATCTTTCAATAAAATTTCACTACAGGTCGGGCGTCATAGATTTAAATTAGGTTAGTTTGCCTAACTGTGATGGACGATAAGAAAAAATCAACTTATTAATAAGTAGGCCTACTTGATTGCTTATAGCATGCACTTTTTGCTATCATTTTTTCCACCTTTGTACTTAAGCCAAAGTCACACATTAAGATTTGTGTACTACTGACAAAACTTGACCTGGTTGGTTTTGAGACTGTATATATACAATAAAAAAAAGTTGTTTACACCCCCAACCCCCTCTTCCTTATGCGCACCTGATCAAATAGATTTACAGAGCCTGTAGAAACACACAGGGCCACATTTTAATTGTCATATTCTGACATGATTTACATGAAAATATATTTTAAATTTCGGTTCATTATTTTTTTTAATATTATGATTATTATATTATATTACACCACGGTCTCATCTTTTTAACAGACGAAGAATACTAATCGGCTCATTTCGTGTCGTGGCACTGGTCTGGTCCAATACCGAAAACTAAGTATCGACTGAGTGTGGATAAATTAGAATACTTTGAGATCATGGGTTCAAAAGCGGACCATTTGGTCAAATAATTCTTATCAATAAAGAGCAATGACTGCTTCGAAGATAAAATTCAACTGCGTAATAAGACTAAACATTTCGTTTCATGATTGATCTTGAACTCTCGGTTTGTGACTTTTAGTGCTCAAGACGTTACTGTTTTGGGGTTCAAATCATAAAGTTTTTACCAAAAAGTTAAACATGCCAGTGTCCCCTAACCACAGTAGTGGCTTGGCCCGTAACCAGCTCTATGTGCTAAGGGGGCGACCGCATTCGTAAGGGGCGGTAAATTACTATTAGGACAAGGGTGGGGGCTTAACTAAAGATGCGGTTATAACGATAATAATTACATGATTCTAAAAATAAAATTCAACTCTGATTTAATTCAGGGATTGTGAAAAAGAAAATAACATAAGAGGGAGGGGGGTATTGATTATAGATTTAAAAAAAAACAACTGTTTTATTAATAGATAGTAAATTTTATTCAAAATAACTATTTATAGGGTACTAGTAGTTGAAGTAGGCTATTTTAATAACCAAATATAAATAAATTTATGTTTGATAAGTTTATCATATGCATATGCACCTTCGTCTGGCTGGTTACTTCTGATGTTGATTACTTCATGAAGTCTCCTGGTTTTATCAATATGCTTATTGATTGTCAGTATGTTGGTGTTTTCAAAGTTGACTACGTTGCATAAACTTTAACCAGTGATTGTTGTTCCATAAAGCTGTGTCTATATATTGTACCCACAATTGCTAAATCTCATTCAAAGATCTAAAAAATTCTCAATTGAAGACCAAATTTATCTCTTTGAGTACTAAATAGCAGATTGTGACTGCATTCAGCTTTAATTTAATTTAGTATGTCGCAGGGGGGGGGGGAAGCTATTTCCATCGCCCACCCTGCGCGCCCCCCCCCCTCCCCTTAGTTACGGGCTGGTAGTAGCTCACCTACCGTAGGGTCGGGTTTGAATTTCTAGACGTCATTGAGAGACCATTGCAATATTCAAAATAGGCCTACGGCCAGAATTGAAGAGTCTACATCACTGCTATTTGGAAAGATAGCTGCGTTTATATCAAATCTTAGGGAGATGTAAAAGCTATACCATACAATTGTGTTCCTTTAGTTAATATACGGACAACTCATTGTTTTTATTGATTGTATAAAGGGGCGAAACTCTATCAATATATTATATTTCAGACAACAATATACTAGTAGTTTATAAAATAAACATAATATCAACAAAGAAATACTTCGCTTGTGGCAATGTTATAAATCGAAATGACATTTAGTTTAACAGAATCTTTCAACGGAAATGAAAAATAAACGTGGAGAGTCTTTAAATTTGCAACAAGTTTGATATTTGATTTTCCTAAATGTTTTGGATTGGTTGGATTTACGGACATCATGCAGAGAAATTAGAATCTTAGAATATCACAAAGTGTCGGCACTTCACAATCTTACATGATCATAAAAACTTCTTGGAATCTTTGAAACAGAAAATTATGTCTAAAATGAATGCTTTGAATTTGTATTCATAAATGAAAGGCCAGTCTGGTTTTTATAGGTATACTAGTACTACCTCCTAGGATGACCGTTTTCCAATTATTACCTCTTTCAATGGAGATATCGTCTTATTGTATCCTTTAGTCATGGCACCTGGTTAGCCGCATTGATGAATATACTCTTATGTCAATTTAAGAATGATACTTCCTTTACGAAGATTTACGAAAGTTAAGAGTGAAAATAAATGAAAAATATTCAAAGGTCTCTAGAGAAATGTTTCCCTGAACCTATCCGAAAAGGATCTTGGCGTCAGTTTTAAGATCCTCAAAACCAGTTGAAAGGTTTACTTTAATCTTTCGAATTCTGTAGGCCCTATGCTTTGGTTCGGTGTTTGTAAAACTAATGTACGGATTCTAGAAAAATAAACGCCAAATTGTTGAAGAACATGTCTACAGGTTGATCAAGTAGAGAAGTATAAAGCATATTTTAAAAACATTTGCATGTTCCATTTTGCCCGCTTTGAAGCTGATATTATACGTCATACACCACTGAACAAAAACTATTTAGGCAGTAATTCCTTTAAAGCAAGAAAAATGTTAGGCAGACAGTTTTCGAAACATTCCACGCAGAGATAATGACTCATTCAATGCACTGAAAAACTTCAAATCGCATCTGCCGACTCGATTCTAATTTTCTCGTCAAAATAAAAGAAAAAAAATAAAATCTCTCATCTGTCATTTCGAAACTCAATAAAAACCTCCCAACCGACATTTTATCCTTAATCTTTTTCTGATAGTCAATTAACAATAAACAGCATTTTTATTTCTAGATTGTCTGTCTCTTCGTTTAGTTCCATTTTTTAACGTAGTTCTAAAAAATAATTGTAAATTTTGATACAAAAATGAGAAAAAAAAAAAGACAATGATTGTTTATATGGAAATAGAGCCAACAAATATCAAAAGCTCTTGCCATTAATTTGAAATGATTTAAAACTATAGCAGAATGTTTCCAGAAGAATTTTTGTTAATTGAAAACTGGAGGTCGTCCTTAATTTATTACATTAGATCTAACGAAACCATCTCTCATTGCGTAGATTAATAGAGTTTGGTAAGAACAAAAAACTTTATCAAGGAAAATAAATGCCTAATTGGAAAAACATACGATGATCAAGGTTAGATACACCTGTAGTCTACCTCAAAATTTGTTTTGAATGCATGGCAACCGATCTTCAAATATCGGAATTCATTTTGAAATAATTGTGAGACAATCGAACGCAGCTGCTTCCCCGTATCGACTCTCTGGTCGAAAGAGATAGATTTGTTTTGATTACGTCAGTCTTACGTTTGCTTTTCTTCTGTTTACATCTTACATAAATATCTCTCTGTAATCTTGACGATGTGTGCTAATAAATATTAAAACCTACTCTTCATCGAGCATAACATGGCGCTGCGACAATTTTACATGCCACCGTCGTCCGAGAGACAGCAAGTTTGAGAGGTACGTGAGTTAATCTTTAAGTGAAAAACTTTGTTGACAATTGAAATATCGACGCCATTTTTGTTGTTATTGTTAAACCATGGCGGGCAATGGCCAAAATCAAAATGCAGAGGCTCCGCAAGCTGAAGTTCAACAGATTAACATTCGTAATCCCAGTCACAACAAAATTCAGTTTGGCCTTCTACCGGACAAAGTTGACCTTTCGGTGGACAAAGGTGAAAATTTTAAGACTTGGAAAGAAAGATGGGATATTTTTGCCGATGTCAACAACATAAGTGTTCTGCCAAATAACACCCAAGTTTCTTTACTGAAAGCGGCGTTAGCAGACGAATCATTAAAAATTCTCAGGAATTTGTCACTCACAGACGCTCAGAGAAGACAGCCCAACGAAATATTACGTGCTTTAGAAATGTATGCACAAGGAAATCTCAACGAAGTTGTAGAAACATTCCATTTCAACACCCGCGAACAAGAAGTAAATGAAACTTTCGATGATTATCTAACGGAAATCAAAGAACTTTTAAAAACTTGCAATTTTCCTGAGGATCTTCACCATCGCCTCATACGTGATAGAATAATTGTAGGCATACACAGCAGTGATGTTCGTAAACTTCTTCTAGCCAAATCCTCTGGATTAACTTTAACAAAAGCAATCGACATTTGCCGTTCACAGGAGTCGTCGGCTCAGCAAGCTTCCGAGATTGAAGGCTGCAATGGTATTAATCGTGTCTCGCGATATAAGAACGCCAAGACCAAAGCGAACCAACAACCTTCCAAAGCTAAATCTCAAATGCCAACAGCTAAAACACCAAGAACGTTTGACTGTAAAAAGTGTTTAAAAAATCACTCTCCACGTCAATGTCCTGCTTACGGTAAAACCTGTTCCATATGTAAAAGCGTGGGTCATTTCAAGAACAGTCCACACTGCAAAAGCGTACAGACAGTCAGATATATCCGATCCAGCATTTTACGGACATCCAGTCATGGTGATGATGAGTTTATCATAACCATCCAAATCAACCAAAGACAATTTGATGCCTGTCTGGACACAGGGTCTGTCGTCACAGCTATGGGAACTGATACCTTTCGATTTACTGGTCACACTACACAACTATCTTCACCAGATCGTCCTTTAGTTGGAGCAAATGGTGAAAATCTACAGTGTGAAGGATACTTCGACGCCAACATAACAGCCTATAACAACACCATACAGCAACGAATTTATGTCATCGTAGGTATGGTTGGTATCATATTGGGTCGACCAGCGTTACGTGCGTTCGGAATAATCCCAGAAAGTTGGATTAAATCTGTAATATCGCCTGGAAATAATATTTCTTCCGAACTTAAAGCCGCATTGGTAAGGTCATATCCAAGTGTCTTTGATGATCAACTTAAGGATATGAAAGGTGAAACTTTAAAGATCCAGTTGACGCCAGATTCGAAACCCTTTTCAGTTCATACACCTCGCAGAATTCCGATTCCCCTTCGAGATAAACTGAAACAAAAGTTGGATGATATGGTGCAACAAGGTGTCATCACTCCTGTTACGGAGCCCTCAGAATGGTGTCACCCAATTGTGGTCATACCAAAAAAGAATTCCACAGATATTCGTATGTGCATAGACCTTACCAAGCTCAACAAGTACATAGTGCGTGAGCGTTACCAATCAGTTACCCCCCATGAAGCTGTATCATCTATTCCATCACATGAAGCCCGTGTATTTAGCAAAGTAGATGCTTTGACAGGTTATTGGCAGGTTAAACTCTCCGAGAAAGACTCGCATTACACAACGTTCATTACTCCCTTTGGACGTTATAAATGTCTCAAAGCACCCTATGGTATTAGCAACATATCGGAACATTACGATAGACGTATGGATGATGTAGTCCGCGACCTAGAAGGAGTCGTCAAAATAGTTGATGACATCGTCATTTATGGCCAAGATGTTCAACAACACAATCAACGTCTACATGCATTCCTTCAACGCTGCCAAGACCATGGTGTCAATCTTAACTTGTCCAAATGTCAATTTGGTGTACAGTCAGTACCATTTTGTGGTTACATTTTGAGATCCAACGGATATGAAATCAGTCCAGAATTGACTAGAGCCGTAAAGGACTTTCCACGACCTAGCAACATTACTGATGTCCGTTCATTTTTTGGACTGGTAAATCAATTAGCCGATTTTTCATCCGACATAGCTGATGCTATGCAGCCATTACGTCCCTTGCTGAAACCTAAGAACGACTTCGTTTGGAATCAGGAACAAGAGGACTCATTTACGGCTACCAAAGAATTGCTAACATCAACTCCAGTCTTAGCTTATTTCGACCCATCAAAACCAACCCAATTGAGAGTAGACGCCTCTCGTCTCAATGGTTTAGGCTTAGCTCTTACACAGACTCAAGCTGATGGAACCTGTCGTCTAATACAAGCTGCTTCTAGATTTCTTACAACAACAGAATCCCGGTATGCCATGATCGAGATTGAAGCCCTCGGTGCTGCCTGGGCAGTGAAGAAATGCCACATATTTTTACATGGATTGCCACATTTTGATCTTATTATTGATCATAAACCTTTGGTCCCCATCTTTAATCAGTACAGGATCGATGAAATCGACAACCCAAGGCTTCAGCGTCTTAGAATGAAGTTAACTCCATATAATTTCACAGCCATATGGACCAGTGGAAAATCTCATCAAGCAGCAGATGCATTATCTCGTTCTCCAATAGACCACCCAAATGATGATGACATAGTTGACCAAGAAGACTCAGAGTCTCTCATCAACCTCATCATGTCGGTCAGAGACCAAGAAGATAACCTCTCTATCCCACTATCCAAAGTTAAAGAAGCTTCATTAAAAGACCAACAAATGATGAAATTGAAAAACATAATCTTGCAAGGATGGCCTGATACTAAACAGCTATTACCCGAAATAGTTCGTGAATTTTGGCCTGTTAGATCAAGTCTTTCCATTCATGATGACATTCTACTATATGGGTGCCGCACAATCATTCCCAAATCCCTCCGATGTTCACTTCTCAGAAAATTACATGACGGACACCAAGGAATGGAAAAAGCTAAACGACGAGCACGTCAGTCAATTTACTGGCCAGGTCTCGATCGTGATATCAGCAATCTCATAAAAGCATGTCAATTTTGTCAAGTCACACAACCGTCTCAGCCTAAGGAACCAATTCAGCCTCATGAAGTTCCCACTCAACCTTGGAAGAAGATAGGTACAGACCTTTTCCAGTATGGCACAGAGAATTACATGGTTGTAGTAGACTACATGTCCTTTTGGCCTGAATTATACATTCTACACAAGGACACAACCGCGAGATCAGTCATTTATGCCTTACAAGAATCATTCTCTCAATTTGGCATTCCAGATGAAGTATTTTCCGACAACGGGACTCAGTTTACTTCCAAAGCCTTTAAACAGTTTGCAGACCAATGGGAATTCAGACACAACACTTCCAGTCCGAGATACCCACAGTCAAACGGCAAAGCCGAAGCTGCTGTTAAAGCTATGAAGAATATTGTCCGCAAGTGTCGCAAGAATAAAAAGTTGGATATGGTCAAACTTCGTAAAGGATTAATTGCCTTTCGTAATTCCCCGCTATTAGGAGGGAAATCACCAGCAGAACTTTTCCTTGGCCGTCGTCTCAACGATTCACTTCCTCGCCATCCAGATTCATTTACGCAAAAATGGACGATGCCAGACAAAGAAGTAAAAAGACGGCAGAATCATGCTACTGAAAAGTCCATCCACAGTTACAACAAAAGAACATATCCTTTACGTAAATTGAATGTTGGTAGTCACGTACGCATCCAGCATCATTCATCAAATCGATGGACAGTTAATGGGAAGATCGTCAAAATTCTTCCTCACAGATCATACTTAGTCCAGTTGCCAGATGGTAAAAATTTTCAACGCAACCGACAACAACTTAAACCGTACACTTGGATGCCTTTCCCTTCAGGAACAGGGGGAGGTGGAGGTCATCATAATTCTCAACGTAATCAACAAGATCAAGAAGCAAGTGCTCCTGAAATTGAACGTCATCTACCGGTTCCAGTTCAAAAGAAGAGAGAACAAAGAACTAGTAAATATGGAAGACGAATTCGGAAACCTTCTAGATTCAAAGACTTTGTGACAGATTATTAGTAAAATGCACAATAATCTGGGGGAGGTGTGAGACAATCGAACGCAGCTGCTTCCCCGTATCGACTCTCTGGTCGAAAGAGATAGATTTGTTTTGATTACGTCAGTCTTACGTTTGCTTTTCTTCTGTTTACATCTTACATAAATATCTCTCTGTAATCTTGACGATGTGTGCTAATAAATATTAAAACCTACTCTTCATCGAGCATAACAATAATGATTGTCATTTTAACAATAATTACTATATTGATACATGCATTTTGATTAGTATCCATTTCGATATTAGAAGACAATTCCAATATACGCATCTGCCTTTATGAAATGTATGAATTATAAGTTATCTCAACAGTGTCGAAGAAAAGTGCCTGCTTAGTCCATAATGTCAACTCGAGTCATATCTTCTTTGAATAAGCTTTCAATGTCTCGGTTTCATTAATCTCCAAGAGTGCATGAATAAAGGTCGAACAGTTCTAATGTGCCAGAAAAATATCACCCCGATATTTTACAGTGCTAGTGTACATACAGAGTATAGCATTTGTTAAACTTGTATTTCTGAGGGAAAAAAGAGAATGAACCATGTCAATATGTTAGAAAATAGTAAAAATACAGCGAGTTAAAGGAAGCAGACGAACTCAGATCACGTGATTCTTTCTCTAATCCTACAAATTTCACGAGGAACGGACAACCGTTAAACCATTGTGTCTTTATCTATTAAAACCGGATTGAATTCAACAAAAAGTGAGTATTTTTTATTAAATTTTTTAGTCAAATTACCAAATTTAATGTTTTTCAGCCAAAATTTATCCTAGAAGTTTACAATATGTTTTTGATGAAACTGCGTTTGCTTTGTGACTTAGACTTCCTTTCAATATGATGAAAAGACTTTTTTATTATAGAAAAATGATGTGAAAATTAATATGGCCCAATCATTGCTTAATTCACGTAAAAGAATATGTAGAAAGAGGGTACTAGTAGATCTGCTGGTACATGGGCTTTCATCCGCATCTCATAAGCAGCGTTATTCTATATTTCACGATTAGTGTTAGGGAATGTGTACAACCCCGGTTGCCCATCGTTTTAAATAACCCCAAAATATGTAACCAATTCTCAGTCAACTTGCACAACTTCTAGTACCAAGATGGTAATTGATATATATTTTGTCATTTCTACATTGAATGTGTGTCCAGCCATGGTTCTATCTTAAACATTAATGTCAACCTTTACAAATCTAGGAAGTAAACGTTCAAAACAATATTTATTGACTTGGCTTTTTTATCAGTTTGTAATGAATCATCTGGAAGCAATTGCGTTTTAATCAGCGTTAGATGAAGTTGATATAGGCTCTTCATTAAAACAATAAGGGACAATGATCCGTGAGACAACACCTATTCGTACTCTCATGGTCATCCCTGTTCCCTGTTTCAATAGCCATTCCCATCAATTTTCGTAAGGACTATGATGTCAACCAATGTCGTTGGTTTACCATTTGTCAACCTGAAATTGAAGGTCTCAATGACCTTATAAACCATACACGAGGTGCATATTATCTGAAAGATCAGAGTGCATGTAATAAGGTCGGTGTTACTACATAACCTTTGCGATCGTCAATGGTAAAACCAATGGATCAACTAGATGATTTGAAACCCTTGAACTTGTTATTTTGACTAACATTATGCCCCGCTGTATTCGGAGACCCAATGTAGCGCTTTTTTATTTAGACTGCAATGCTTCTTCACTCATTTCGAACATTGCTGTATGCTTAGTTTGATAATAATTGTAGCCTTAAATAATCAAACGTGATTTTCATTTCTTGGGGTGGGGGTCCTTGGAGATGGTTCCACCTTCCAAAGATAATCAGGACATGATCCTGTCTAACATGCAGTCCATTGAGCCACTGGATAATACATGTCTTTCATCCCACACTTAATGGTTATGACACTAAAAGGTCAAAGACTTGTTATTATGAAATCATAGTGCCATCATATTGCAATAGCATAATCACCAGCACGTTTCAGAAGATAAAGAAGATTTATGCAAATGAGAAAAAAAAATCCTATTGAATATTATTGATAAGCAAAAGCCATCCATGCAGGTTATGATAAAGGGAAATGTGAAAAATATACATATAGTAACAAGGCGAAATTATTTGAAAGAACAGATTGTTCATGTACGTGTACGTGTCTCACAGCTTAAAGGTGTATAGTCGTGTAAATATTTGTCTAAACTTGAATTCAGCTAGCAATTTAAATTTTCGACTTAATGCCGAGCAAATTTTGGGATAGGATAGGTTCTTCTAAAAACTTCACTTAAACACCATAAACACAGTCAATCTAATTAATGCGGACCTTCTTGGCCAAAAAGAGACTATTTGAAATTATACTTCTTAAATTTGATATTGGTTTGACTACCAGTATGGAGAAATTACTGCTGTTGGTTGTCGAATTTAACTCTAAGAGGTTGATTAAAACGCGGAATATTTGAAGATAAAATTGATTAAATACATGTTAACTGGGGCAACCATTAGCTAAAATGTGTACTCAGTGTAAATTTCTCTTGAAAAGTTAATTTCGAGGAGAAAAAGTGCAAGAATGAAAACGAGAGAGGAGACGAAATACAAGCGACTTAACAGGCTGGCACTGTTCATTTGTTAACAAAACCAATCGATTTTTGTGAACTAGTAAATCCGTATAGCTCATTGTAATGTTTATTTGAGAAATGTTTCCGTTGTATTCGGCCATGGGTACACTGAGAGAGTCAACAAACCAAAATTTGTAGTTGGTAGTGTGTTTTCATGTTTCACGTTTCTTTACTATATCAAATAATGGCCGATTAATTCTTTTGGATCGACTTTTCAGCCTTATCACTTGTTGGTTTGTCTTTTATTTCTCCAGATAATATGGACATTTATAAAGCGCTAATCGCCACATCACATAGGGACATGATCAGATACTATATACGAGAACTGAGGGTAGCACGCCCGCGAATCGCATTCCACTCAAACGCTTACACTTTAAAATAATTTCCTCTTATGTTCCCTTAACAATTCTCTAGCCCTATGGACTTTCTCGCCTTATGTTTCATAGAAAAGCAACTGGTTAGTGAATGTGAAACTTTTCGATAATATGTGTTCTTCATTTCCCTGTAACAATCCTCGAGTGGCCTCGTTCTTTCGATTCTATTTGTCTGTTATCTATCGATGCTTCACTAACATATTTATTCATCGGGGAAGAATTTGAAATTATATTCTTCTTTCTGGAGTAAATGCATGATTTCAAATTAGTCATTCAGACTGGAAGGTTTTTTTTAGTTTTCAGACGTATAAAAACTTGGCACTTCTTTCAACAGTGAATGGTATGAAAACATAAATTGAAAAGCTTTATGTTTTAAGAGCAGGAGTTTTTTTCCCTGCAATTTGATTAGGTAGTGCTTGTAGCAATAAAAACTTATAAAAAAGCATTGTAAAGAGGTTTTATAAATGTTTCTCGGACACATCAGCATTTTTTACCATTCAAATTTTCTTTCAGTCAGACGTCTGTGGTTCCTACAATTCCACTTACTAAGCGTTTAATGACGTCACTTATCTCGAAGGCTTGGAGTGATGCAAGTCACCCCTTTCATTTTCAGACAGTATATTGGTGGGTGAAATGTAGTTGTAAATGTAACTCCTTGTAACTCTGGTGTCTCAACGCACCACACCGTGACAGTTTAATGATGTTGCTTTCCATCGACACTGAATCAGAAATGTTCTTTAAGTTGGTCGACTTTACATTGACCTCAGCTTTGCAAATGTTCTTGTAGTAGTAGAATTGTTTAAAACTTAAATCAAATAAACATTAATTGGTTGAATTTTTTATTAAAAGGATACTCATCGATTAAGAATTTCATAACCACGTTCTATTTTGACTGACAGCTAGCATTAATTTTTATGCAAGTTAGATATTTTTAAGTCAAACTTTCGTTTTAACAATACTTTCTCCACACAACCACGAAAATGTAAGTTAAAGGGATTATGAAAAAGGTTTCTAAAAGTTTTAACACTGACACTGAAATCCACATACCTTTAGTGAAATTGCAGAAACTACAGACGTCTGATTAGAATGGTGCAAATTGATGCACCAAAACACATAACATTATTAGAAAAACTCCTTTTCAATCCCTTTAATATGATCTGACTTGACATTAATGAATTACCAGTAACTTATCCTTTAGATCATTAACATTATGACTTGGTCTTAAACCAGGATGACATGAAGTGCTATAGTGATATCTGTTACATGATAAACTGCATAATGATTAAAACACACTTCATTATGACATCATGCACATCTGGCAACTTTTTATTTTTTTCTTTATTTCTAAAATTACCTTCATCTCGAAGTATAATTGGCTTCGTTGGGTTAAAAATTAAAAAGAACCGCATTAATTCGACCATCTTCATATCTTATTGATACTTAGTTCTGATCATAGAACTATAAGAGTGATCTGATAAAGCATTTTTGTATTGAGATCTTGAAAATAGACTGGGTTCACATTAAATGATTCATTCGCTTTTTATAAGCGGTAGAGCAAATTTGAAATCACCCAAATTTTTTTATAATGAAATTTACAAGCAATGATCGACAATAACTTTGACAAAAAAATCCAAAACAATCAAATCGAACACAATACTTCAAATGGAATACATACATATGGTTCCGCAAAGGGTACGGAAATTTCCCAAATTTTTATCCTTTAGTTTTTTGTTACTCTCTCCCAGCCATATCTATCCAAATATATCAGATGCTGAGAATAGAGTCAGCAAATTTTCGGACTATCATAACCCCTGCATGATATCAATTCACATCAAAGTTGGGATATAAACCAAAGAATGTTAATTTGTAGGAGTTCGTTCGATTGATCGATGTATCTGTACAAAACTCTGCACAAATTAGCCTTAATTAGTAGACGAATCGAACATAATTTCTGAACTGACTAGAACTGACTTTACTTTACTGTGTGCCCCTTTAAGTACTTTAGGTATAAATTGTGTAAAGAAAAATAATATTATAGATAGCAAGTCAGCGGATATAAAGCCGCCAATAATTTATCATTAGAATATAATGTCATCATATTCTTACTTCCCAACCGATATTTTATTCGTGCTATTTACATGCCAACCAGTCCATGGGAACTCTACCAGACAAAGTCTTCGCCAAGAGTTCAAAAAGAGGATAAAAGTTGAGTTGGGGTGAAAAAATTGATCATCAGAACATCTGAGTGACGTGAAAATTGAAATCTTAAAGGATATGCAAAACAGTGTATATTGTTACTTGGTAGATTTCTAAATCCGAAACAACAGATTACCACCATCAATCAAAATATGACGACTTCCACAGCTTAACTATTTCTTAAGATAAGGCGCTCATTTCTCTAGATTTTGAACTTTTGGACAATTTACCTCCCAAACCTACTCAGACTGTCACTTTAAAGTCCTTTAGTGTTGTAATTCTAGATTTGCATACTACTTATATATGTTTCGTCCCGAGACCTTGCTTCTAATTGAATGACAAAATTTATCTTATCAGCTAAGACAGCGTTTCAGAAATCAATCGGTTTTATATTTTCATATTGATTCGACATCTTATCTACCCATTTACAGTACTGTTTACATTGATCATCGGCATTTATTGTGTCCGATAGTCATCAGTCATCAGCATATTGTGATTGATATCCTTAGTGTTATTGTTATCTTATTGTGACCGATAGTCATCAGCATATTGTGATTGATATCCTTAGTGTTATTGTTATCTTATTGTGACCGATAGTCATCGGTCACCAGCATATTGTGATTGATATTCTTAGTCTTATTGTTATCTTATTGTGACCGATAGTCATCAGTCATCAGCATATTGTGATTGATATTCTTAGTGTTATTGTTATCTTATTGTGACCGACAGTCATCAGTCATCAGCATATTGTGACTGATTTTCTTACATGTATTGATAACCGTAATTCCGTAAATTTGCACACACGGTTACTTATAATTATCGTCTTTTTCGATTTAATGTAATTAAGTCACCACATTTTACAGATCACAATTTAATGAGCAGTGGATTGTGATTTTTGTTATTTTGTAACTGTTTTGAATAAATTAATTCCTGATATGAGATATTTCATAAATATTGTAATGGACCTGTCAAAATTGAGATGTTTAGTGTATTGAATTATGCATAATGTTTCATATTTTGATTATGAATGTCTAATGATGTCCATTGTTTTCATCCTTGTTTAGACTATGTGCATTGTTCGAATCGCTAAAATGTTTACCAGGAGGGTTAGGGCCTACTCGTTTCTCCTCTTTCCCAAGAGAACACGTAATCTTGATCCCATCCAGATTTAAAGGTAAATTTCTATGCCAGCCACACTTTCCAATATCACTGACAGAGGGATACCTTGTTTGATTGCATATCTATGGATTCCATTAAATGAGGCCTGTTTGAAAAATATAGGCCTACATCAGAAATAGCAGCAATCTAAAACCATACATATTGAACCCGCATGGTAATCGACCAACTCGTATCAACGCTTTTATTGGTTAAACATCAACAAAAAGTATATCATATAACAACAAAAACAAGAGTAAAGATTTTAGAGCTTACGTTTTACGTTAACCTTATCATAAGACGTTAACAATACTGGCCCAACCCGTTCCTCGGACGTGATGAAGCCTACGGTTTGGATCAGGGGCGTAGCTACCGGGGGGGGGGGGGTGTGGGGGGGGTGGGGGTGTCACACCCCCCCAGTTTTACTGAACTCGTCGGTAAAACGCGGAATCGGTCGGTAAAAAGGGGGGTCATGGATGGAACCGTCGGTAAAACGCGGAATCGATCGATTAAACCGATTAATTAACCTAAAAAGTCAAAACATTGAGTTGGTTATGATCGGTCGATAAAAGACGGCAAGGTGGGACCGTCGGTAAAACCAATTAACCTAAAAAGTAAAAACCTTGTGTTGGTTATGATTTTATCAGTAAACTGTCAACATTAAAAGTATTTTTTTTTTACTGAAACTACCGGAATCGGTCGGTATAAGTTGGTTATGACTGGAGTCTTCGGTACAACCGATTGGTTAACCGATACCCTTTTTATTGGTAAGCTGTTCGTTATTTGAATTTGTCGGTAAAACGCGGAATTGGCCGATAGAAGAAGGTCATAGATGGAGCCGTCGGTAAAACCGATTTGTTAACCGAAAGAGTGAAAACCTTGCGTCTCTTAAGATGTTATCGGTAAACCGTTCGTCTACATTAAAGTGATTTTTACTAAACTTGTCGATAAAACGCGGAATCGGTCGATAATAGACGGTCATGGATGGGAAATAGAGCCTTCAGTAAAACCGATTGGCTGACCGAAAGTGTGGAAACCTTGTGTCAGTTATGATGTTATCGGAAAACTGTTCGTCTACATAAAAAGTGATTTTTACTGAACTTGTCGGTAAACCGCAGAATAGGTCGAAAAAGGCTATATAAAACATATGGTTGTCCGACGAAAATTGATAATTTTGACCGGTGGAAACGACTTCCAAAATCGCGTCAGATGTATTTTCCGGGTTTCCTAGTTTGTAAAATTTTCAGGGGGAGAACAGCCGACCCCCCCCCCCCCCCATGTCGGTAAAACGCAGAATAGGTCGAAAAAGGACATAGAAAACATATGGTTTTCTGATGAAAATTGATAATTTGGACCAGTGGAAAAGACTTCCAAAATCGCGTCAGATGTATTCTCCGGGTTTCCAAGTATGTAAAATTTTCCGGGGAAGGACCCCCGAACCCCCCGCCACTGCAAGGGCCGAATACGATGGCCTTTGGCCTGCAGGGCTTGCCTTGGAAAAATTACCTTTCAGTCCCCCCTCTCAGGCATATTCTAGATACACCCCTGATTGATATGGTTTTCTAAGGTTTAGGATTTGCTTTAACGATGGATTTCGTTCGTGTATAATGTATATACTTAAAAGTGCGAGTAAGTTATTTTTGCCCCGGGAAGAACACGTGTTCGTCGGTAAAACTTTGACGTTACACATGTTCGTCGGTAAAACTTAGACGTTACACCCCCCCAGTCAAAATGGTCACGCTACGCTCCTGGTTTGGATATCGTCCAGATGAGTAGGTCCAGATTTTTCCGCTAGTTAGACGCAATACTTCTACCACGAGTAAGATGAACTGGAAAAATGGATTAAATTTTTTGTACTTTTCTTGTAACAATATCGGAAGAGCGCGAAACTAGAAAATGAAATGCCCATTGCAATATGGCTCTATGGACGTCTATACTAAGACGTAGATAAATCTTTTCTTCGTATGCATGCCGTGGGACGTTAAACCAAACCCCCATTTTGGTGCAGGTTGTACACGTTTAAGATTATTAAATCGGAAAAAGAGTCTACAGTATATATAACGTAGACAAACTTTGAATGTATTATTCATAGTACGTGGCCCATTGGACGACTCTTTTCAATTTCTTTAAGAAATCATGAACTACTGAGATAATACAATATAGAAAATAAACTGAATTCCTGGTTGAAGTTGGCTGGAAATCGTTTTCATTTGTTTAATCAGCTAGAAGAATTTAAGATATTTACAATCATTAAATTCAGTCTGCACCCGGTAATAGATTTACTTTATCTCTATTATCTATATTTAAAGGAGATGCCTCTTTGATTTTAAAAATATGATATAAAATAAACGGAGTTTTACGTCATATTCTTATCCACATCATGGGCTTATATGAAGAAGACATTCTGGTAGCAATGAGGGAAATTTTGACACTTATAGTCAACTCTTTTTGCGATTTATAATTGTCTTTATATCGTGCACAGCAAATGAACGACAAGACGCCTTTTTTTATGTCGGCCCCTCCTACCTACATGCATCACTGACAGGGGGTAATCGGATTGTCTTGGATTTAAAATTAATTGCTTTTGCAAGGTAGAAAAAGTACTAAAATTATTCTCATGGAGAAAGAACACTTGGCTAGGTTTCTGTCGTTCGAAATATAAGGATTTGAAATAGGTTAGTAATTTCCTTCGAACATTCCTTTAAAATCATCATATTATGAAAATTAGGTAAAAAATATCTTTTATAGCTGCTTAAAGAATCTTATACACTGAAAAAAGAAAATTAATTCTTGTTAACAAAATCTGAAAGGATGTAGGAAACATAGTTTTTATCTCTGTTTAATTACATATCAAATAACGTATATCTTGTAGAGATATATTAAGTTCACTAAGTCTAGTACATTAAAGGAGCTAAAATAAAACACTTTGTTACCATCTTATACAAGTCTTAGTGAATGTGTAGAATTAATAAAATTGAGAAATGGAAGTTTGACATTCTTATTGAAAGCGTGTTCACAGATTTGCGAAACATCCTTATGTTTTACATGTAGACCTTTTTGAAGTTTTTAACTCATTTAGAAATGAAAAAATTCATATGGAAGCTCTGTTGCGTGTGGGTCATATTCGTGATAATTTGACATTATTTTAGTGCTCCAGTCATCTTACTAAAAGTCGACTATTTTAAAGTATCATTTTTAACATAATATTTTTAATTTTTAATTAATAAAAAAATGAATTTTTTCTTGGTAATTTTTTAATAAGTCCTCAGAATAGCATGAAGGTATTGGTTAGTGATGGCGGGCATCAATTTACGGTTTTTATACAGTTTGTGAAGAGAGAAAAAAGAAAAAGAAAACGGATCCATCTCGAGCTTCACAACTTTGAAAAGATATACTAGGAAATAGACATAGACATAGATAATGGGGAATAGTAGGAATAAAAACTATCCTTTCATTTCCTACCTCTGGTTTGAAAATGTCAAGCAGAATTAAACATGTTTGTGAAACCTGCTATAAGATCTCTAATTCAACATAACATTTAACATAATTAAAGTCATGTCATTTCTGTTATTTTAAATCTTGCAGTAATCATGATAAGGAATTATACAGCTGTATCTAAATACCTTACAATGCTGTCCTACAAATTGCGAGTAGCCTATAAGGACACACTTACATTTCATTTTGGACGATTTGACCTTTAATCATTTTTTGGAAGTTATCTTTTTATGTAATTTATGGCAGCAGGTTTTTTTTACTAATGAATAGAGCTCCTTTTGGCCAAGTTTAAAATTTTATGTTCATTCTAAGGCCTATTATTCCTTTAAGTGGATCATCATGTAGATCAAAAAGAAGCCAGCTCTTGCCTTCAAGAAGTTTACTGAAATTAACGAATATGGCGTTTTGAAAGAAAAATGGAGAGTTTAGGTTTTACCCTTGACTTTTTACGACTTTAGTTTAAATTGTACTAATTTGACTTGCTCAGTGTTCAGATAAAGTAAGTAAAGTGGGCAAAAGTTATGTCAATTTCAGCCTCGTGGATACAGTTATATCTAATAATCGATTTTTGAAGAACTTGTCATATATTGAGCTATTCAAGATACATGACATTACAAATCACGATAGCCTTTGATATATTAGACTCACCATCATACAGACAATTTGGTCATGAAAAGCCGACAAAAGGCAGATCATCTATTTACCCAATGTCTAAGCCTTTCCACGATGCTATTATACTTTGTCTGTTTTCTAATTGGTGAAAGCAGAAACTAGATTGATTTATTGTTAGGTCAAAGTGCCATAGACATAACATGTAACCTTCTCATACCATGGACCTACTGTCGATGTTCGCTTGTACGATTAGGAGAGGTTAAAAGAAATTGAAAGCATGTCAGCTTTTAGCTAACGACATAAATACATCACAGGGCACAATGTCGATGGTCTTAACATTTCATATGATAAATGGATATTAGTTTGGAAAGCTATATTTTGCCACTCAATGTTATTAGTAGTTGTATGAAATGTATTGTAACTTATCAATTATATGATAATATATACTATACTATACAAAGATGGTCTGTTCCTTTTTTATGTAGGCCCCTAAACTATCAAGCCCCTGTGTATTCATAAATGGTCGAGATTGTGTTAAAAAGGTTAACATCCATGGTACTGCCAAAAACGTTGACTATGTAACATCCAAGTGTGGTTTGGAATAAGACATCCCTATTCTAAGTGTTATAAGGGGAATTTTTGAAATTAGTTTCTTGTTTATCATAGTAGTGCCGGTGATTATTTTGAAAATGTTTCTCGGAGTAAACATGCCAGAAAATGACAGAACGTTAACCCTAGTTTGTGCTCTAATTAATCATTATAGATTTAGTTTACTTGGCTGAATGGAACTTAACTCCTTTAGACAGCTAAAGGTAATGTCAATAGATATTAAAATATTAATTATCAACCTTGTCTGATAACAAAATTAGTTCCATTAGTAATAGTTTTAGAGGTAGAAATTTACAAGTTAAAGATACATTGACTCAGACGAAAATTGTAGGTTGTACGATCTGAAGATAACATAATTATATTTCCTGGAGAAGTGTTTAAAATGGTGTGTTTTTCAATTGGAGTACATCGACCTGCAGGTCATAATTATAATAAATTTTATAAACTTTCAATCGAGATAGCCTGTCAGGAAGTCTATTGAAAATAACAATGTGTCAAAGATATCGGGTATATTAAGATATTAATATTATAGTTCTAATAAACATATTAAGCTTTAGTGATAAATATTTCAATATAAAAATATTTTTCAGATATTTCATCAAAAACTTTGATTAGCAATCATATTGAACACTCTTGGATTTCAAGAGAATCTTGTAAGCATGACGTCAGTTTCTGATTCCAATGGGAATAATGGGGTGATTTTTGTCACAAAAAACCGAATGAGTAGAGCTTGGAAATAACCCATATTTAGAAGCATAATCATGAGTTAATAGATTATCTATTAAGTTCGTTGAATATTTCCCTCAAGGAAAACCTATAATGGAGGCTTATAATAAATGGAAAATTGAATAGCAGTATTTTCAGCTTCTTTTGTAGTATAGAAAAAACACCTTTATAGAGATTTTAAATATATATTTTTGAGACTATAAAATCTCCATTGTATTGCTTATTATGGTCGATGTTAATAGCCATTACTTCAAAACAATTGTTATTTATATATATATATATATAAAAAAACAATCTTAATTCTATCTCTCTTTTTCCGATTTAATCAAAACAGAGCGGAGAATGTCTTTGTTCCAGGAATAAGGTAAAGCCGATTCCACCTTACATATTTCTTTTGTATATTTGGAAAAAGCGATATGCATGTCCGTCACCAATATTTTTTCAAACCTCTTGGTATTGATCTTGATCGAAGACGATAGTTCAGTCTTAAAACTTCCTCAAGAACAACTCCTTTAGCGGAATAAATAAAAAATCTGCTGATTTTCAAACCGTGGAACCAAAAACGTCCTTTACCACAGAAGTGAAATTTGCAGTTTCAAAAAGCTTTTAATGAATACTTAATGAACAAAAATTATTCTTCAACTAGTTTTTAGTTTCACGCTATTTTCTGACAATTCTTATACATCATCATTCGTAACACGACTGAGTTTAAATTGCGCTGGTAAAATTTGCCACAAGCAAGAAAAAGAATGTCAGTTACAATTAGATAGAATAGAGATTGGTCTTGAATTTCTCATCTTGACACGCGCCATAACTGATGAAATGTCACTCCGACCCAATCAGTGACATAACATGTTGTGATTCCATGTTAGAGGAAAAACACGGCATCTTAATTCTCTTGAACTAATGGTTGAAGGCAAAGATTTGTAGGTTATATTGGACTTATAATGAGTTGAAAAAGCCACTGGCTACATAACCGCCAGAGTACAATGTACATGGTATTGTATTATTACTTAGACTAAATGTCTCACGTTTGAAGAGATTGGACGACCCTTGCTAGAAGAGCAGTGTACATCAGTTTTAGTTCTGTTCAATAACACTCTCTGCGCAGAACATTAGTCCGAAAAATCTGCCTCTATTCCAGCTTCTGGTTCGTTGTCGGCTGGAGTACATCTGGCCAATTAGCTGTCAGCGGCTGGAATAAAGACAGATAATTCGGTTTAACTTTACTCATACACTATTGTAAAACGCACAACAAGCTAATGCGCATGTTCAAAACCCATTTACAGATGTCCCGATTTTTCTTCTACATCATCACCGGCATCATAATGTGCACCATACGGGAAATCGGAAAGTGTCCCCACTTACTAACTGCTACACTATGTGTAAAACTTCCCCACGCATAATCGTTTGTCTGTTGACTTGAAAATGTCAGACTTTTCCCTTCGGTTAAACAACCGGCTGTATATTACGTTGACTAAACTCCAATTAGTATTCGAGCTATTGTGTTAATAGCGAGACTCGTCAGATCAGCAGTGTTGAATATTATTATGGGAAATATTTTCAGGATAATGACATGATCATTTCAAATGTAATTCATGTGAATTTCCAAACACCATAGACCTATCAATCATCAAAAAAACATTTTGACTTTATTTAACAACATTGTTATTGTATTCATTCCAGGAACACGTGAGTTTAAAAGGCGTCGCAATTGATAAAAACTGAGATCAAATTGATTCACAAATAGTTAGAAACGGAGGGAATATTGTCCATCGCATAGATCAGGGTGGCCTCCCTAGAATATTTTGGGGGCCCTGCTCACCAAATGTTGCCTGTTGCTGTTAGTTTTTCGTAGTCTCCTTCCTTACACAAATTCAATCATGCAATCGACCGAAGCGGTTTGAACTTGTGACCATCCATCACCAATTACCAAAAGCCATTACTTTGAATCTCAAGATAACCCGGGTCCCACCATTAAAAATTTATACAGTCTTCATTTGCTATACAAGCTGTTAGAGCCGATTTGTAGACGAATGGAACATAAGTTTCCCTAACCAGAAATTAAGCTCATTAATTGGTTTGATTTTCTTTAATTGTGTCTTAGAACTATACAGAAATATCTACAACTAAAAATATTCTACACACAGAGTTCTTGTTTTAGAAATAAATCAATCTCTTTAAATCTATCTAATAAAGAGTTCATCGAGGAAATTCACGTGGCTTTGATTATCCAATATGCCGAGCCAGGTTCAGTAAAGCTTATATAAATAGGGAAACTGTTAAACTAAACAACTTAAACCCACGTTGATTAAGTTTATCAAAATACAAGGCCGTTTATTTTGATCTAAAAAAGTAGCCCATACCTACTTCAATCTATACAAACCCGAGATTTACTTCGGGTTGAAGTTAATTTCCCCATGCGCCCGAAATCCACGGTAGGGATCATATTCCGAAGCATGCTTCGACAGCACTATAGTTCTCGTCAAATTAACTTTTATTTGTATGCATTCGGACCTAAAAAAACACTGCACCATGAACAGATGCGTGTACTTTACATGTATTTTGAATATTTTAATTATGTCATAAAACTTATATAACGTGATTTCACTTTTACTATCGTAATAATGATTTATACGATGTATTTCTATGACTAATTGGGTGAGAGGTATTGTCAAAGGTGTTCACAGCACCAGAGAAGAACTCTACAATGAAAAATTAGGGTTGGAAACTAGGTAGCACTGATGTAATAATAAACCAATAGCGTGATTAGATGTGATATTACTTTGTCATTTTATATTATATTTATGAATGATGAATGTTGTTTTATCCCATGGTAAGAAATGATATAAAGGTTTTGTGATATTACATTTGATATTATATATGGTATTGGATTTTCGTGATAACTTGATATTAACTTTATCATCATAATATCACTCCTGATATGAATATTAGGTATTGGACATGATATGCGATCTGGTTCACGTTATTTATTCAATTATTGGAATATTGTAGATTTTTATTGTTATCTTTGTAGGTGTTTGTGCAGTGTATTAATTTGTCATGAAGAATTGGTTATTGTTATTATTACTGGTAGTTGCAGGATGGGCTTGTCTCACTTTGGCAGCTGATGAAAATGGCGATATTGAAAATCCAGTTCCAGCGGAAGTTCAAGAATCTAATCCAGAACCAGAATCTGAACCTTCTACACCAAAAATGGTTGCTATGCATACAAATGCTAGTAAGTGAATACTCAAATAGAGTTCGTATAGGCCTAATTCAACGAAAACGTACCTTGCTGTCGTAACTTCCAAGGCATTCATTTTAAAATACCGTTATGGTAGCCTATTAATAGGTTGTTTGAAGGTCACCCCCTTTTTTTATTAGAAGACTAGAAGATTGACGCAGTCTTTTTTAAATGTAGGAGAAATAAAGTGGGATTTTAAATCTGAAAAATGATATGAATAGCTGACATTCACCTCTGTCGGCTTGATAGACAAATATTTAAACGACCGAATCCCTTTAATATTGACTTTAAATATTCCGGGAAACGTTAACCGAAGTGTATATATGTATTTACGTATATAATATATACATTGGCGGTGACCCAAACAAATATTTGATTACATTCTACCAGTTTATGAAGATTTTTTAAAAGTACATGATTTTAAATGTTCCACATTTGGTTGACAGGCGCTCAGGATTTGAGCCTTCAAATGTATCTAGTATTATTCGCAATTGAATGTAAATATGACGACTAGTTATTTTTTAAGACTGCGATGTACTAGTTTACTAGTTTGAGAAATTTTGCGATTTTCGTGTATTTCTAGTGGGGCTATATCTAAAAACTATTTTCATATTCAACACTCAAATCAACCCCGAAATTGTCGGACCTGTCCATGGTAACAATCTGATTTTTCGGCTTTAAAACACTAACATTTCAATTTTGAAGCGCTGTACGAGCTGTGATTAATGTCTCTATATTGTTTTAAATCAAATTTAAGTTTTAACCGAAATCAACCCAAACTCTTTCACCAAGAATTAATTACATGTAATGGACCATGGACATGCTCTCGATATACCAAACAACAAAAACTGAGCAAACAGAAACTCGTTTAGGGTGAAAAAGAAAGTTTTTTCTACAAAGTAACTCTATGATCTTTGTCCAAATTTCTGAAAGTTTTATCAGACAATTTGTGAACATAAGTTAATAAAAGACAACAAACCATTCAAATATTTATACAAAAGATAAATCATGTGGTATCATTTCAATATTTCTGTTCGTTCATGCAAATAGTCCCTCTACCAATTATCGTAAATTATCTCTGATAGTAAAATATTTACAGGAACTATAATCAAGTCTTCGGAACGATACCAGACTAATTTTGGTCCATAGAGGATTTGGTTTGGTCTTTTATCCACATCGATGTTTGATGGGTCTTTTATTCATAACCATAAAATTCTACTTTGCGTAAAGCTACAAGCTGGAAATTGAAATATTTAACATAGTAATTTCGGATAGGTGCATGGGTACCTTCAGGGCTAATTTCATATTTTACATCTCTGATTGTTTTCAAACGGTTAAAGTTTTGGTCTTTTGAGAAAAAACCCGATATTTTGTTGGGCTTTATTATTCTAAGTGTTTAATGGGTACATTTCAATTTTTTCAGCTCAAGCACCGGTCGAAGCACATCCTGAACCAGAACCGGAAACCAAAGGAAATGCTGGAAATGGTGCCACCACTTCTGGATTAGCAATGGTTGCCATGTTTACTTCCCTAGTGGCATCCCTACAGTTACTTTTATAACACCATCGTTTGTCATTTGTCTTACCAAACTCACTGCATTCTAAATTTACTGGAGACCAACACTTTATTCATTTATTTTCGGCCATTATATGGAAAGTAATACAAGGGAGGTAATCACATGGACAATTGGGTGGGCTTTGCAATAGTACATCATTGTTAAATACCATGTATAATGTATATCCATTGCTTTTAGTGTGTAAGTTAGTCGCGGTCTTGTACATAGCCTAGCCTTTTATTTGTATGCAAAAATGTTATAAAGCTAAGGTGTCATAGTGTGTTGAAATTTCAATTGTCACCCACTACGCCATACGAAATTACGTATGGATCTTATTAAGAGTCATATGTAGTTTCTTATGCCTCAATGGCAGAGAACACAGTTCCAGGTGACACTCCCCTGGTAGTGCCATATATGCATCAAATGGCAACCACAAGCTCGTGAATTTGGTATTAAACTTTACATGATGTTCAATTCTTTTCTGTATCAAAAAAGTCCATTACTCTTTTGGTTGTGATGTATTTAAACAAAGCAATGTATCTTATAACATGTTCGCTCATGGCAAACAAACAATGAACAATACATTTTAATTTGCTCAACGCATGTCTCAAGGTTGTGTTCATTTGATCATATATTAGTGTAATTTATATATTTATTGTGTATTATAAGCGTTGTGAAGCTTTTTGTTATTGATCCATACAGCCGTGTCATAGAGTGATGAACTTTACAAGTTCGGACGGACACAAGATGCTTCGCGGATCATTAATATACTTATTTCAGTGGCGCCGAAACAACGGGGGCAAGGAGGCGAGTTGGATTCCGCTTCATTGAAAATTATAGTCTTCCAAGTTCACATTTATACATTATTTCACATTATTTTTCGAGATAGGCCAGAATTCTGTATGCTCAGTGAATTTATATAACGCATATCCATTTAACAAAAATTGAAAGTAATAACGAGTATTAGGTATCCAATCATATTTACTGCTTTAAAAATAATATAAAGGCAAAGAAACGTCATTGAGAAGCAACAGACGGATGCACCAAGCGTATGGTATAAGGATGTAACGTTGCTGTGTAGGGTCGTCGAATGTCAACCAGATGATGCAGCAAATGATGAACAATTACGTTCCCAATTCTGCAATCAAAGCTACGAGAAGAGCAAACATCTGTTTTCATTATTTTTTGTCTTTGATGATCTATGCGCAGTTCGAAAAATTTTAAATTATTAGCGAAAATGTACTTGTTTAAATTCATATTTTACGATAAGTTTTGATATTAAGATGTTTTGAAATTTGGCCTGAATGCCACACTTTATTTGTATTTTGTGAGTCACAGTTTTTGTAGCAATGTAGTAACTATAGTATTTTAATAAAATAATAGTTATAGACTGATGGGTTGTATAACTGGCCAAATGGCCAAAATCAAATGTCCCTCGCCGAATGGAAAAACGTTTTGTAGTTAGCATGGCCAAATAACCAGAGGCCTCGCGTGCTTATAATGGTTGCACACGTTATAGATTCCGTTATAGTTTTCCGCTATTTTGTTCAATAATAAAAATTGGAATGCAACCTCATTCATTTAATTTTTATCACATTTTTTATGCTGATGTTTCATATTATAAAGCGATTTTCATTGCTTGATGTGTATGTCAGAAATTAAGCTTTATAGAACAAGGGCAACAACTCAAAGAACGTTCACCAAAAAATCTTCACTATCAAACTTGTTTAAGATCTCATCAATATAAATTATGACACAAATTTAATTCAAATCCAATGGAAATTGTAATCTCTATCGCGTTCACAGGCCAATTTTGACGGGTTTTAACTAAGTCTAGTGCAATAACTCAAAAACCATTAATCGAAAAATAGCCCATTTTGAATTTGTCCAAGATCTCATCAATATAAATCATCACAGCAAGTTTCATTCAAATCCAATGAAAAATGTAGTCTCTATAGCATTTACAAGCCAATTTTAATGCGTTTTGACTAAGTCAAGGGCAATAACTCAAAAACTGTTTAACGAAAAATCGCCAATTTCAAGATGTCTGAGATCTCTTCAATATAAATAATCACAGCAAGTTTCATTCAAATCCATTGAAAATTGTTTTCTCTATCGCGTTCACAAGCCAATTTTGATGCGTTTTGACTAAGTCAAGTGCAATAACTCAAAAACCATTAATCGAAAAATAGCCTATATTGAATTTGTCCAAGATCTCATCAATATAAATGATCACAGCAAGTTTCATTCAAATCCAATGAAAAATGTAGTCTCTATAGCGTTTACAAGCCAATTTTAACGCGTTTTGGGCAAGGGCAATAACTGTAGTCTCTATCGCGTTCACAAGCAATGGTGGACGGACAGACGGACCGACGGACTAACAGTCGGACGGACGGACGGACGGACAGGGGTGACGACAATAAACGACCACATTATAATGTGGGCGTATAAAAAAACTATGGCAAGGGGGAATTGTCTCCCCTTAATCGAACTCTTGATTTTCACGAGTTTCATTTCTTCAAGTTGTCTAACAATTACCGATATAATTGATGTTTAGGACAGTAGGCCAGTTCATGATTCCAATTTATTATGATGATGTTGTTAGTTAAGTTCTGAAATTAATGATAATTCATGCTGCTGGTGATGCTGGCGATAATTCATGCTGCTGATGATGGCGGTGATAAAACATAATGCTTGTGACAAAATATGATGATGGTGGTGATAAATCATGCTGCTGATGATGGTGGTGATAAATCATGCTGCTGATAATGTTGGTGATAATTCATGCTGCTGCTGATGATCGTGATGATTAATCATGCTGCTGATGATGGCGGTGATAAATCATGCTGCTGCTGCTGATGGTGGTGTTAAATCATGCTGCTGCTGATGATGATGGCGCCGATAAATCATGCTGCTGATGATGGCGGTGATAAATCATGCTGCTGATGATGCTGGTGATGTGATTGTGATAATGATTGGACATGATACTGAAGATCGTGATGGTCGGGATATTAAACAATAGATGGGAATTATGCTAATGAAATTTAATGTCTTTTAAGCTGAGTTATGACCATGCTGATACTGTCTTACACTTGGATATTACTCGACAATTCAACAAATGGATAGCTACCTCGGGTATCAGTACAACACAGTAAAATACGTAGAAAATAGTTCTTCTCCGGTTTTTATAGTTCGAGTAGACACTAATATCACTACACGGGTTAACCTTTTCACATCCATAGAGTCTAAATTGGCACCATAATAAATATTTGGAATATACTTCCGTAAATGAAATGGAAATTCTTGAGGTACATCAATTTCTTGGTAAGTCACATTGGCTTTGTGTGCTGCGAAACAAGAAATGTTAGTTGTGAATATCATAAAATTCTGTATATACACCAAAAAATAGTACACGTATATGGAATACATGTTCAAATAATGTGAGATGATACATGGAATAGTCAGTACGGAAATGAGTCATGAGCATTTATTTTAGTTACAATCGACATATATTTCGTTTGATTTTTAAATCTGTTTCAGCATTCCTTTCAATCAATTTGCAGCTGTGAACATGCAATTTTGGTTTTTCTATCCATAAACAGAGCTGATGGTCGTATTAGATCAAAAATACCTTTGGATTGGTTATTTACATACTGTCCTATATTCAGGGGGTTTACAGGAAATGATGCCAGCCAAGATGTATCAGAAGTCAGGTAAGGGCCAATACGATCTCTGTTCGAACACGACCTGAAAATAAGTTGGTTTTATGAATGCCCTGTGGTCATTTATCAAGACAAAATGATATATCATCAGTATAAAGACGTAATTAGATCATTTCTGTATTAATTTGAGGAGATGTTTAGTTTGTCATGCCTGTTAACTATATATTTTCCTTTCCACAACAGCGAAGAATCTTTAATTTATGGACGTACTTGATTAAGCAAATCCTCCACTCATTACATTCAATATTGGTTATTGCATCATCAATGGAGATATTAATGGCTCTGGTTTGCACAACTATCCTTTTCCGTTAAAAAAGCAATGTAAGACGTATTGAAGAGTGATATAAGGCAACGTTGAAGGAAATGTGAACCGGTCGGCAATTTTTAGTCATAAATTACGCCAGGTTGAAATAGGAGAGCATAACTCTATTATTAATTATAGTCTGCGGCTGAGAAGGAATCTGTTTGCTGGGAATGCGTCATTTCCAAATAATTATTTCCTGAGTTCGAGAAACCACGGGTGTTTAAAGACTTGAAAGTGTCCCCGATATACAAATAACAAGGCCAGAAATTCTCTTTACAATTCCTGTAAACACTTCATCATAGTAACTTACTTGAAAATATATTTGGAGATTCTTTTATCATTCCCATCAATCAGTAGGCCATCGATACAACGAAATATAAAAGGATTAGATAAACTTTGTAACAAAATAGGTTCGTAATTATAGTACAAAGTACCTAGAACAGATAAATTTAATGCACGTATTAACTCGAAACTTAACTAAATCAACTGAAAATTCATGACATTAATCTGTATCTGACCTTTTTGTAACCATAACCAATCGCTCCCTTCCCCGAAATTCAGTCTTCAAGTGTACGAAGTAGTCAAAATCGGTTCGAAATCATCTTAGGGCAATGTTCAAATAGAACTTCATCTGCAGCTACACTATTCCCTAAAAACCAGTGAATAATAATAGTCGATTCATTAATGATTGCGAGAACCCACCTGGATATAGTGCTACTATAGTATTGGGTGGGACCTCTCCTGACGTAACGAATACACCAACACCACCACCAATAAGGTTACTAGGTCTCTTTTCAACTTGAAATCCAAAGGTATTCTGCAGCACACTAAGATTCTGATGATGAACCTTATCTAAATTAGGTGACTGTTCCTTAGACTGTTTATTAATTGCTTCTTCAAATGCTTGGAATATCTTTTCAAGGTATCTTATTGCTGCTGACATTGGTATAATAGCATCTGCTGTTTTGGTTGGAACTGCACGAATTGTCCTAAACGATGTCAATAGAATATTTATTGAGGGTGTTCAGGTTTGATAGAAACTTTCCAGAATCCAAATAACGTGATTATGTCTTAGTGTAATGTTGCGAAAATAGTTCAGAGTTATAATACGTACATGGATGGGCCCTATCGTTCTACTTAAAAAGAAAACATTAGTTCATTAGCATGCTCGCTGAATATTAAACATGACTTTTAGGGTTTTATAAGGTGTACTTGATATTTTGTTACCTCTATTGATTAAGCCAGTAAACTTAAGATATGACATAACACAACATTTCGTTTTAATTGAGTTTATATCTACCCAGAACGTTGGAATTAGTCAAAAGAGTAAGGACTGGCACAAATAGCTGAAATCCAGCTCTTGTACAGGAAATACTATAATATGATAATAAAAATATATTTTTTTATATACAAATGAAACGTTTCAAAGATAATCCAAACTATATCGTGTTTGACTTTTATCAAGAACTTCTTCTATATACGAGGCTTAACGAATGCAACATTTTAAAAAGTGGGGCGAGATATTCGGGACTATCGTGTATCTAAAGGGAATCGATGCTTCTTTTATTGTGCTTTAACAAATGCTATTGCGTACCTTTCATTCAAATTAAGTGCTATCCATGGTACAAGTCTGTATCTATATTGTTTCCATTTCTCAATTAACCGCTTTAACATTGTTATTATTATTTAGGCTACACCAAAAACTTTCTATCTATGGGCGCCGCCATTTTCTGTAGGCTAGATTAACTAGCTACCATTTTACTGCATTATTAGGACAAGAAAGCTGCTAACGTTACTTTGTATAATTTACGGATACTAACAAATTATGTCGAAGGTTGAGCTGAAAGCATTTTACTGCTCATGTATGACTGATTCATATTCATGTTAAAAGGATCAGTGTAGTTTCCGTGTCAACAATAAATGATCAACTGTTAGCATTTAACAAACAAATATTCGAATATAAGAGCTTACAGGAAAGAATACTATAATATAGGATAGAGGGAAATCACAGTTGAATGCGTCTGGTAGAGTCTTATTATGTAAGGAGTAGTATTTTGGGCTAACGTTTCATTAAAATATATTAGGCTCATGCGAAGGGTTTGCTTATCATGTGATAGATCTTGATCTGAGAAAAATGATATATGTGGAAAACAATTAAACGAGGATATTAAATTTATGATATAGGAAAGATAAGACTAACGCAGACTCAAGATATTAGAGGTCACTGCTGCACAATTATGACGTCAAAAAAATAATTTACCTTTGTATAAAGACCATTATCCTTATCTTTATTATATAATGACCATTATTTTGTTTATTTGAAGGAAGTTTACATAATATTTAACAGTATGATAACAACACTTCTTGATTAAACAACACAAATTTTTCAAAGAACACAAAAACATTAAGACATTAAATTGTCGTTAATAATCACATTCATTCGCTACTTCTTTTTACAAAAATACTGCCGTGACAAAGTATAAATTTTAATTTCAAACTAGAAAAAAATAAAACTCTCAAGTCTCATCCGAAAGGGGACCCACATTTAAACTTGTTATGAAAATATGACACCTCCAGCTTATTATGTCTTAGGTTACGTAATATTTATATATACCCTTGTAACTTACATTTACACTAAAACATGATATGGCAATAATGAATTTAAAGGTCAGCGAAATATGTTTGAAACGTGCATCTCAAATGCACCTTGACTCATCAAGTTGTTAGTTGTCAAACTGACTGTTGATTTGTAAATGCATTTTTAACATTTTCCATCAGGTTTATGTATGTGGACATGAACATTAAAGTGTGAAAACAAGATTAGACAAATAATTGTTTACCGAAATTTAATTAAGGGCTCTGTATGATATAATTAAAGATGAACTTTGCACTCACTTATTGGACTAAAGGTCATACTTATGACAATGTCTATTAGGTCTTCCACCTGAAAGAAGCATAAACCTGTGCTTACGGGACTAAAATCTTTTTTTTCTGGGACGAATAATTTTGTCTTGAATAATGCCCAAAATGATATTATCCCGGTAGACTCTCACAAATGTAATAAATATGAAAAGTGGAAGAAAGGGGGAGGGGGGTTTCTTTAACAATATATGAACATGTTAAAAAAGGTAAAGAACCAAGAACCATGGCCCTTTTTTTTAAAGGATGAAGGTTATTTGCCTGAATGCCTGAAAATTGTCATGGTCTTCTCGACATCTGCCATCTGCTGTCCGAGGACACATTAATTGGTATCGCTGCAGTGTCCCGAACCGTCCTTAATTTATTTTGTCTTATGTATATGATGTTATTATATCCTTCTGTCTTAAAATACGACTAACAAAAGTAATGAGAAAGGTGTCACAGCAAGTCAAGAAATTTTCTCACATAAATCTCGGAGTTTAGTAGCCTACAATATTTATTTTATAGGATAAAAATTCGGTTAACGGACTATAGAGGAGCATAAGGAGCAATATTTAGTTCATTTAAGTAAGTATGTTTATACCTCAGGATTGAATTTTGAAATGATAGAAACTTATTGAGTGGAAAAGAAACTATAAACCAGACGTCCCAGAAGTCAGATATCCAACTTTATTTGAAACTTTAAAGAGTTGGCACTATTTCAATCAAGTGCAGAACGTGGAACTTCATTTCGAAATTTATTTCATTTATTCTGATGTCACATCAGTGGAAACATTTAACGTGCATTAAGGTTACATTTGGGTTTATCATGAATATGGGAAGTTGCTTATGCGTTCGAAATATCTGGATTTTGTTTCTCAATCACCTGATGCAACTCTTTCCTCCGCAAATTTCGAGTGGTAATGCTGTTGCATCAGTAGAAAGCCAGGAGCCTGTTTCACGAAAACTTAACTTAAGGATAATTTTAGTGTTCCAATAGTAAGATTGGTCAATCACTATAAAATTAAGTTTTTATTAACCAATCAGGTTACTGTATTTCTTAAAATCTTGAATGTATCTTTGTTAAAATTGTTTGAAACAGCTCCCTGGTGGAGAAGTTGCATTTGGGTGTCACTGATTTTAGTTACTGATACCCATGCCGCAAATATCTGGATTTTGTCCCCTCAGCTTTAATACTTTGTAAAGCAAATCTCATAGGAAAGTTTGATGGGCTAGTAACATTTGTTTACAAGATAGCATTGGCAGTTTATAGGATAATTGTATTATATTTTGAATTTACCACTCTCATCAATTCTTATTGTTGGCGTAGGTCTTTCAATTTTTATTAACCAATTCGGCGGACAATAACAAATTTAAGAAATGACGGTGGGTGATAATGGACAAATTGTCGTGTTATCGTGGGTAATTGGCTAAATTGTTTGTTTATACAGTGTCACGATTTAAGAGTTAACTTGATAATTAGCTTAATTAAATTCATTATAAATATGGACTTGCATACGTATCATTTTACTTGTCAGAATTAAAGCGGCGCAGGTGTTTCTATTTTCCCCGCAAAAATGAGACATAAAAAATCCTTCTTTCGAGTAACCCATTAATATCCTATGTCTATCCATATTACAAGGGGTTTTATATGCACCAGCATTATGAAGTATATTTTTTATCCAGCTACACAATAGAAAAACTCTTTATTATTTTCATCAAACTGTCGCCTCTTATATTATGTCATTGGTGGCTGTCACCTAAATTTATAATACACAATTATCGTGCGATTCTATAACAAAATTGACTTTTTCATATCTTGCTTTCCACTCACGATTTCAAATTTAAAAAAAACTTTCAATTGTCTTAGTATTATACATATTTCAATGTGAGCACGTTTTTACTTATATGATTATTAAAGCTCTGTTGTAATATTTCTATATCTCTACAATTGATGAATTGGGCACTGTTTTAACAGTTAGAAGTTTTATATTGTATGATTTTAAACAAAATAAGTCATTTGTAGCCAACAACAATACAATTTATATTTATGTGCATATCGTGAACGATATCATATAAATGGTATTAATATTTCCTTTGTCAGAAAGAGTCAAAAGCACGAAATCATATAGAAAAAAAAAAAAAAAAAAAAAGTTTAATCTTGTTCTCTGACTGTACTGTGAACTGAGAAATGTTTATTTGTTATCAATACAGGTCGTTGACGAAATGTAATACTGTATCAATATTGGAATAACATCTTGGGACAGGTTCTTTTATAATAAGAACTTTTATATGCCAATATGTTTACATTGTCTGTATTGAATACATAGTTGTCAAGTCTTGACATATAGACGTGTGTATATGAATTATATAGATATCCAAAGTGAGTTGAATTTCCAATGACGTATATGAAATTATTTGTCGGTCCAAAGAAATTCGACTTTTTAAAATCATATCAAAAAATAAGTTTTTCCGAATCTTATGACGTTTGTCTCTAAATGGTAGCTCCAAATTTTTCATCTGTTCAATAGTAAAAGTATGAAGGATTTTGCTATGCTTAAAACGGACGGTCGAGGGTTTTTCAGGGTACAAGATGTGATATTGAAATTTGTGTTTATTCTTGTATGTATGGTATATAATTCTAAACAAAGTCAATATTGACACAGAAGATCTTCTTACTTTACCCAATTTATAAGTAGGTTAGTATGGGGTAAAGGCTGCTGCTCAGTGTGTCTACAAATTTTTTCTCTGAAACGTAACTTTCAAGGATATCCATGTAACACTGATGCTAAGTTTGCCGAAGTCATCATTTGAAGCTAAAAGAGGTTAAGGATGATATTTTTTAATAAAGGATTAATTTTGAATATATATTACGGGTTCACCCATTTGCCAAAAAACCTCTTCGAGGTATGTGCTTGGTTAAACATTTTGTATTGCGAATTCTAACCCGTGTCATCACCCCCGGGTACTTTCCCCGAACTACGAAACTTTATATTTATTTTTCATTTTTACGTCAGCTTAGCTCCCACCATTCTGCCTTTTCGTACGAAACTGGTATGTGGTGTGGTGCATACTTCTTGGAGTAACGATGACCGTTGGTGATTGCATCGTATGGACAAGAAAGCCTAATGAATGATTGAATGCAAATAGTAAACTATATAAAATGAAGATAACAATAAAATGATTTACATACATCGCTGTGCTTTTAATAGGGATGAATAACCATGTCTCCTGGAGACAAAACAGATAAAGAAACGTCCCAGACGTTTGTTGTGAACAGCTTCGGAAAATAAATCGTCACTGAAACGAAGTAGTGACGTCTAAAACATAGATTTGGATTGAGACGCGTAAAGCCGGTATCGGTGACATAACACCAATTATCATTTCGGACAAACGTCCACCCAGTCCCGCTTATAATGCGTATCTGTTTATGAAGGAAATATAATATACAACGTTCACATAGATGCAATATATTAGTAAGCTAGATCACAAATTTTAACTATTGCTAGATTTTTGTCGTCGTTTAAGTCATAAAAACTGCAGTCGTTAATGAATAAGCAAACCTGTTGACCTCTCCTGACAATACAAATATTTTACGTCATTTTTGTGGTTTTCCTTCTATATTAAAGTACATATTATCTAAATTTGCACTACATTTTAAGTATTTTTCTTATCAAATCAGAGTATAAGTATACTTTTTACCTGTAAAAAATGAATGTATTTAAGTATATTTTAGGAAGAATTTTGCACTTAATGTTTCAAATGTACAGGACATATTTATACCTGTATAATAATATAGAATAGAATTAGGTTTGACGTAATTTTATCTGTTTTAATATTTCTCTCCACAGTGAACCATTCTCCCAGTTGAGAAGTGCAGGGCGGGGCTTTTTTGACTCTTCACCATAAAAGACATTTACTTGTCTGTCTTCTGAGATATTCTTCTGTGAACATTCAATTTTATAGATTAACGATATATAACGCTCAAAACAGGATGGGAGAAAACTGGCGAGATAGCATTATTTCTATTCCAGTACAGTATATCATTACGATACTATTGTGCCACTTAAACACTTAAAGGGTAGAAGCCACAATAACTCTGAGAGTTACTCGTTTACTAGACGTATTGAGGGTCCAGGGTTCAAATTCTTTTTTTTTCTTCTTGTACTTTGTAATGATATATGGTTTTTGCTGTTATGTACTTGATCGCCGGAAAATAAATCTGTCCATTATTTACACATGTAATTGTGTATTTTAAAACAAATGGTACGTTGAAATAATTGAATGAAACTTGCTGTGATCATTTATATTGATGAGATCTCGGACAAATTCGAAATTGGCCATTTTTCGAAGAACGGTTTATAAGTAATTGCACTTGACTTAGTCAAAATGCGTCAAAATTGGCCCATGAACGCAATAGAGACAACAGTTTTCAATGAATTTGAATGAAACTTGCTATGATTATTTATATTGAAGAGTTCTCGGACAGGTTTGAAAATGGTGATTTTCCGATGAACATTTTTTGAGTTATTGCCCTTGATTTAGCCAAAACGCGTCAAAATTGGCCTGTAAACGCTGTAGAGACTACATTTTTCATTGGATTTGAATGAAGCTTACTGTGATCATTTATATTGATGAGAGTTATTGCACTTGACTTACTTAAAAACCCGTCAAAATTGGCTTGTGAACGCGATAGAGATCACAATTTCCATTGGATCTGAATGAAATTTTGTGTCATCATTTATATTGATGAGATCTTAAAAGAATTTGATAGTGACGATTTTTTGGTGAACGTTTTTTGAGTTATTGCCCTTGACTAAATCAAATTGCGTCGACTTGTGAACACCACAGTGACAACAGTTTTCATCTGATTTGAATGAAATATGGTGTGATCATTGAAGTTGAGATCTTGGTCAAGTACGAAATTGACGATTTTTTGACTGTTTTTGAGTTGTTGCACTTGACTTAGTCAAACACTGCGAAATTGGCTCGTGATTGCGATAGACAATACAGTTTTCATCTGATTTGAATGAATTTGATGTGATCATTTTTATTGGTGAGATCTTGAACAAGTTCAATATTTACTATTTTTGAAACTATATTTGAGTTATTGCCCTTGACTTAGTCCAAACTAGTGAAAATTAGCTAGTCAATACAATTGAGACTAAGTTTCATCTGATTTGAATCAAATTTGGTGTGAACATTTATATTGATGAGAACTTGGATAAGACCTAAATAATGTTGGAGTTCCTGCCTGTGTTAAAACAGAAAATATATTTATAAGTGTGCGTATCTTGCTAGGCAAACACTTGTTAAAACGTGAGATCAAAAGACATTAAAAGACATTATCTGGGTATCATATTTACATCCTATTACATCAAACATATCAACAAAACTGTTATGTTTAATACTTTTGCTTTGTTATGATGAACGAAAGTAAAACTGCATAATAATAATAAATATGTAATCTGTATGAGAACATTACTTTTCACATAGACAAATTGCTTAGCGTATGACCCCGTGTGTGATTTAAGTTGGAGGAGAACGAATAATTCTGACAATTTCTATACCGCACAGAAATAAACACTAATTCAAACGTAATCAGATCTACAACCAAATTTAGTGCAGAAACCCACTGAGCAGGACAAAACGCAGTAATGGTAAAACGATTTTGAATAAAACTTTCTATTGAGTTTGGTGTATATTTTAAATTTAATTCAGCAAATTACTAACGCAAATTTCCAATGAAACACGAAAACAATATGAGACTATTCTACATTTAGTATGGCTCAAACACACAGGTCTTAAATTTAAGCGGGTGATACAAGTGTGTACATTACAACTGACCCCTATTGAAATAGGTTTCAATTATAATCCAAGCACGATCGAAAGGTTCAGTGGTAGGGACATACACGTTCAAAATCACATTTACTGTACGGTAAGACACTTTTATCTTGTTTCTTTTGATTGCTTGCAAAATAGGAAATCTGTTGATCTGTGTTTTTATCTACATATAGCTTATCTTGTGCTTGAATGAGTCTTGAGTCTGTAAATATGCTATCTAGGCAAACTATATAATGTTTTCCATCTTATTTTCTACAATTGATTTGCAAAAGATGACGTACATAAAGAAGGATTAGAAATATAGATATACTATTTCTGATTTTTATTAACTCAACGTTTGAAGGCATTAGTCTAGGTTACAACACTTTTAATGCTAATTTCACGTAAGTGACACACGTTGTATGGATCAACGCTTGTCCTTCTCCTTAGAAATATCCTTTCTTTACAATGCATTTAGAAATCTTTTTTGACTCATAAAGGATTGGAATTACCTCGAAAGAATTCTTTTATCGTTTTCTGTGTAGTTTCTTTCTTGACCCCATTTAGTGTTGTGAAATGTTCAGAATATACATGTATTGCGAAAGTAAAATGCTATATTTATTTCATTTTCTCATGGTGCACGAATGTAACACGATTTGGAAAGGTACTAGAAAAGAAAGGTACTTCGTGAATGATAGTTACATAGAAATTCAGAAGAATGGGAACATGATATTTTCCTACCTTTAAAGTTTTTAAGTTTTTTCAATTCAATATTTGGGAGCCGCGGTGGCTCAGTGGGTTAGACGCTTGCTCACTAACCTGAAGGTCCAGGGTTCAATCCCGACAAAGGTCGAGATGAACTTTCGGATTTTTCAGCCCGGTTTCCCCTTGTCAGTGATGCAGGTCAGAGGGACTGACATGGAAAAAGCGTCTAGTCGTTCTGATGGGACAGTAAAAGGAGGCCCCGTGTGCTACAGGGTGTGCTCGTTAAAGATCCCTCGACAGTTGGAAATCGCAAAAAGAGTAGGCTAATGCCGCTGTCCTGGCAAAATTTCCCTCATTGCACACTGCATGGCGTTGCCCGTCTTCATTAGCCCAGAAGGTGCAGAAAAGTAGGACGTAAAACTCCATCAATTTCATTTCATTTTTCAATATTTATCTAACGTAGAGATCATCGGGTGACGGTTTCTTCTTCATTATTTTCCAGTACTTTTCCAACTTCACAATGAACGAACCTACCAAAAATGGAACAGCTTTTACCGGAAGCAAAACAGTTCTGGTATCTACAGAGGAAATCAAGTGAGACAAAAATATTTTTTTTTATGCCATGGTCGTGACGAGCGATAGTCTGACGAGTGTAACGACACAATGCAATGAATTAAGTGATACACAGGTTCGACAGAAACTGAATGTGATATGATTTCCCACTTTCTTCAGCCTATACCAATTTTCTGTTAACGATATGGGAAGTAAAAATTGGTCTTATTTCCAGATTTGAAGAAGGTGGTTGGTGTAGCAGAAGAAGTAAATTGGAGAAATGTTTAATGTTGTTGTTGGCTTTGATAGTGATTGTCGCTATTGGCTTAATCGTGGCTTTAGCAATGCAAAGGCAGGAACGACCACCAATGTGTAAGATATTTAATTCAAAAGTATTCGGACCATCTTTTGTCTATGTCGTACACTTATTCTTTTTGCACAATCACGGTTTCTTGGAAAAAATTAAATCTGAAATCTATACACCAAAATGACAACAAATGTCATTTGAAGCCTACGTTTTTAAAACTTTACGGTTGATTTTTTGCATTAAGGCACTAAAGGATATTTGATATATAATTTTGCAGCTGAAGAATCACCTGATAAGCAGATAACTGATCAACAGCTTTGTACCACTACGGACTGTGTTCGAGTTGGTAAGTAGGTTTATATTTCCGTCGTCCCCCCTGGTTTATCTATCTATACCTATTTCATTATTACTGAACATCGTTCAAACTAAATATAGTTTGGAGACTTTGGAAACTGTTTACGTCGGAAAGTGGCAGAACCTGGACGCGGTCGTCAGTGTCGTCTTTGATATCGGTTTATTCACGACAGTTGAATAGATACAGAAGTGACGAATTTAAGCCAGCAAATCACTACAATATTTAGAAAACAATACCGAGGTGAATGTCTATTCTTTATTAATGGATCAAAAAATCAGGCTAAATATTCTCGAAACGATCTTAAAGCTTAGAACAGTGTTAGAAGTTAAGATCGTTTCTAGAATACGCGGCTTAGTTTAGCCTGAAAGTATAGCAAGTAAATCACTACAATATTTACAAGAGAATACCGAGGTGTATTTTGTCCTTTGTTAATGGGTTAAGGAAAGAGGCCACGTATTCTCGAAACGATTTTAGAGCTTGGAATAGTGTTAGAAGTTAAGTTCGTTTCTAAAATACGCGGCTTAATTTAGCCCTAAAGTATAGCAAGTAAATCACTACAATATTTACAAGAGAATACCGAGGTGTATTTTGTCCTTTGTTAATGGGTCAAGGAAACAGGCTATGTATTCATGAAACGATTTTAGAGCTTGGAATAGTGTTAGAAATTTAGTTCGTTTCTAAAATACGCGGTTTGGTTTAGCATACAAGTAAAGCAAGTAAATCACTACAATATTTACAAAACAATAACGAGGTGTATGTATATCCTATGTTAGATCAAGGAACCAGGCTACGTTTTCCTGACACGATCTTAAAACTAGGAATAGTGTTAGAAGTTAAGGTAGTTCTGAATACGCCGCTTGCTTTAGCATACAAATACAGCAAGTTGATTTGGAATTCATTATTTCTCAACGTTGTTCTATCGGTGTTCTTTATTTCCAGCTAGTAGAATACATGATGCTATAGACTATAAAATTAAACCATGCGATAATTTCTATGAATTTGCTTGTGGAACGTGGAAGAAGACAAATGTTATACCCGAAGATAAATCAGCGTACAGCAGCTTTAATTTAGTTGCTGATGATGTAAACGTTATTCTGAAGAGTAAGTCATACATCAATTTACTTATACTTAGATATATTAATTATTGTAAAGGGATAGTACTCTGAGAATGGATATAAAAGTCTGAAAATTGGTCAATAAAAGTATATATTCATCAGTTTGACTTACCAGATGCCATGACTAAAGAATAGAATTTCTATATCAAACGATATACATAAAAGTAATGCTTAAAAACGCTTCTAAGCATGTTTCAAATTTATCATTTAGATTGATAACTCAAAACAACGAGGTTTCGAAATTAATACACACTCTGTACTCCACTAGATAATTGGGCAAGTACTATTTGTCCTACAGTAGGCTACTGTTAATATTACATATAATTGTTGTCAAAACCTCTTTCACCTGTGAAGGTGTACTAAAAAAATGAACAACGTCAAAGAGGGCTTATTAGAATGTCATATTTGTTTTGTATTCTGAAGATTATATGACGTGTTTTTTAGATGCATTGGAGAACAAAGAAACGGAAGCAGATATTGAACCTGCAAAGAAAGCTAAACGATTATACAGATCTTGTTTGGATATAGGTAAGGTTTTTTGGTTTACTTAATAATCTGAATAAGTTTGATCGTCGCTTCAAAAGTGATGCATTGGCCTAATTTACCTCAAATTGTTTTTGCTCCGAATTCTTAACCTCGTTTTAATCATATTTTTCCAACAAAACAATACACTCAGTATTTTTTTGCACTATTTAATTAATTCTAGATTCTTAATTCAATTTTAGAAACGATAGAGTCCCTTGGTACCAAACCCCTAGATGATTTCATACCGAAAATTGGTGGATGGCCAGTTTTGATGTCCTCATGGTCAGATACTGGGTTTGACCTTAAAAATCTGTTGGTGACCTTAGCCAAATATAATAACTGGCCTCTAATATCATTGTCAGTTTATACCGACATGAAGAATATTGATAAAAATATTTTATATGTAAGTACAATTTTCATTTGAAAATGGTGTATAGGCCACGATAAGCTTTTTTTGGAGGATTGATTTTGGTCTGGATTATATGTAAATACTTATCAAAAGTAGTAAAAAAACACGAAAATTGCATTATTCGTTCAGAAATACCCCAAACTAGGTATTTAACTTTCTATTTCTATGTATATGTCTTTTATGTATACAAAAGGAATTAATAAATGGCGAGTTTTGGAATGTAAAAATGTTTACGTTTATACCCTCATTTTCATACCTGATATCCAACTTTGGTTACATCGAAATTTCCCAATTTTGTGTTAACTCCCTTTATGACTATCTGCACCTATATTACGACTCACTCAACTTGTTCTAATATGATCACTTCTATGATTACGCGCCTACCACTTTTTCCAGATATCTTGTTTCTATGCGTCTTAGAAACACTATATAATTTTTGATATTTGCTCGAAACGTGTTTTTGTAGGCAGATCAAAAGTCGACTACTGGCACCAATCACAGGTGCGTGTGGACAGGCTAGGCTAGGCTACCGGGAAAACATGCCCCCCCCCCTTTTTTAAGTCTTTTTTTCATCAAATGTTTGTCAATTAAGTTGAAACAACTCAATCGACAAACGTTTGATAAAAAAAAAGAATATTATATGTCAAAGCTACCGGAAAAAACAATTTGAGATTTTTGCAAGTCGACTGATAATAGTGCTAATGTATATTATTTGAATATACATTAGCACTATTAGCAGTCGATTTGAAAACAACTATCACATTTATTTTCCCACCGTTTAAACCCCTTAATATTTCCCGCACATCTGAAAAAATTACAATTTTAGACAACAAAATCTAAATCTAGATGGAATATGGATATGTTTTAAAAAACAAAAAGGGGAAATAAGTAGACGGACATAAAACAATCTTGTCTGCAGAATATTTTTTTGTCCACACATGGAGTTAATGCATCAAATCAAGATGATTTGGTTTTTTGGAACCCGAATTAATCCATTTACAAATCAAACTTTGTGTTTATTTAGCCTAAGAAAGTCTTAAGACGAATTTATATGACTCTAACTGTTAATATTTTTTTTTAATTAATATCTGTGAATAGATCTATCTTTTTTTATAGCTAGATCAGCCGTCCCTAGGTATGCCAGGACAGAAATATTATCTGAAAGAACGGAATGATTCAATGATCATGGCCTATGAAAATCTTGCTGTGCAAGTTGCAACTATGTTGGGTGCTGATAAAATAGTAGCAGAACAAGACATGAGGGACATGGTAGATTTTGAAATATTGGTTGCCAATGTAAGTAAAATTGATAAACACTATTAATTCAAAACACACTACACTACTTTTCATTAGGAAGAACTTACTGATTTATAAATGATAAACTAGTTGCTTCATCATTTGTTGCTACTAATGTACATGATTGCCAATCTGTAATTCTGTATTTCGAGTCTCGTTTTTGCGACCCAGATCGTTCACATTAGCAGAATGTCTCGTACAATTTACAGCTAAATACAAGACACATTTCCTTTCTTCTATTTTCATCCACATTCATGATTTAAATATTTAAATCTGTTTTATTTTCAATGTTATTCAATGGACTATTATTCATTTACAGATAAGTGTACCATCAGAAGAAAGAAGAGATAGTGAAAAATTATATAATAAAATGACCATAGCTCAACTTGCTCAAAATTATTCAGAGGTAATGAGTTTATAATTGAGGGATATCTTGACTTGAAGATGACTTGAATTATAAGAGGGAATTCTTGGACTACGTGCAACAACTAAAATGTAAAATCAACAAAACCCCCAAAATTTGAAAGTGGGGGCCAAAGCCATGCCAGATCTTTTTTTTGCGGGTCATGCGCCATCCCCTCCTGTAGGGGCCTCTTTATTCTTTTTAAATACAGTAGTGTAATATCTCTACCCTTTCTTTTTGAAACTATGATATTATATTTTTAAATTTAATATGTAAATGTATCAATTATTAAAAGGCCATTATCTTTAAAAATAACTACTTTTATACTAAATAACCTGGAACCGTGGATCCTACTTTTTTCAGTTTGATTGGTTAGGTTATACCACGTCTATACTGTCATCACCTAAAATACAAATAGATATTACAGAAGACGAAGAGATCATTAATTATTCACCACCATATTTCGATAAATTGTTTTCATTGCTTTCTAATACTCCCAACAGGTAACATTTTTACATTGTTGGCGTAGATATAAACATAAGTAGAATGTAATGGAGATTTTATTTCTGGAGACTCAATCTTCAGTCACATTTAGTCACATGGACTAGAGTAAATCTTTTATTATTAATTGTTCCAAATTATATCTTTAGATTGGCTAATATTTCTATAGAGTGTAAATATGTTGTTTGAATTTCATTACTAAGTTTGTGCAGGATAAAAATAATATGCTTCATATGAATATAAATGATATTCAAGGAACAAGGAAGTTCGGATTGGATTAGTGACAATCATGTTATAGGTTAAAGACAAGAACATGTGTATTGCTTTAATCATCATATTATTTCAGAACTATCGTAAACTATTGTGTTTGGAGAATAGTAAGACATAGAATAAGTTCACTAGGACAAGCATTTCGCGATCTTAACTTGGAATATTCTAAGGTATGTTTAGATTTGGTCAACTAGAAATATTAAAGTCAAGTTACAGTCTAGTTTAGTGCTGGTGCGATATTTCGATATATCGCCATTCGACATGCCACGATATGTATGGTATCGCGAGCACGTGTATCCATACTTGACCTCTCATAAGTTCCAATTCGACTTAACGGTATTTTCTGCAAAAAAAGCGAGTTGTCATTTAGAATTTTTAAATTGCCCTTCTGCGCTAGAAATGTGACGTTAAAGTTTTCATTTTCAATAGTTTGGAGTTCTCTATTTTTATGTTTGCTTTAATAGGTATTATATGGAACTTCAGTAGAAACTGCCAGATGGAAACAATGTGTTGGAAAATCCAATAGTATCTTAGGTAAAGTTGTAGGGAAATTTTTTGTTGGAGAAGCTTTTGATGAAGCAGCCAAAGCGGATGTAAGTATCAATAGTGGTGTAAACGCTCGTAAAGCAGGAGTTCTGAAATATTCACTTTAAAAAAAGAAAAAGAAAAATAGTGTTTTACATCCAAGTCTTTCTGTTGGGGAAACCAAACTGTCCTATTCTCGATATTTAACAAGTCATTAACCACAGCATAATGGTTTAAGAGCTGAATTTCAAGAAAATGTACTTCGTGTATCTCTTTGACTATTTAATTAATCTAGAGGACCCTCAATTGACTACCTCTCGAATCTGCTAAAGGGGTTATTTCTCCTTAATAATCATTTATTGATTAAAAACTATCCAACATAACTTTTTTCTAGATGTTGAAATTAATTGGTAATTTGAAAGTAGCTTTTGAAGGTCAGCTATTTTCAAACGATTGGATGGATGAGACAACCAGGAAAGCTGCCAAGGAAAAGGTTATAATATACGATATTAATCACAAAGGACATAAATGATATGAAAAATTCAGAAAAAAAATCATTCACGACATTGAATTTTCAAATCGTCAATGAGAATCTCAAAAGTAGGTGGGGCATAACCCAACTTGGATAAAAAAAAAAGTACATCTTGTTAAAATTATATCTGGAATTTTACACTCATAAGTTACCTGATATCTTCACTTTAGTCTGAGGCAATGAATAAGAAAATTGGTTACGATGAAAAGATCCTGAACAATACCTATCTTATTGAGATTTATGAAAACGTAAGTAGGGTTATAAAAACATCATTTCCAGAAACAAAATTGATTTTAATACGAAGTCTCCAAGCTTTTAAATTGTTTGCAAAAGTAATATAAACCTATTTCTCTTGGGTTGAGGGTGTAGATTGGCGCTTAGATTAAAAAGTAAGTGAAAAACATTATCAGAAAATGTGGACGTGTATTTATGTGGATTTGTATATACATTTTTTCAGTATACTATCACGGAAAATGAATATTTTATGAATAATGTTAATTTCATACAAGAGTCAGTAGCCGAGGATCTCCGAGAACTCCGGAAACCTATCGATAAGACAAAGTAAGTACATTCATTCAAATCGTATTCATTATGTCTACTGTTAGTGGCTTTAATCCTATGTGTGGTGTCCAAACCACATCTTCATACGCCATATTTCCTCCATGCCTTAATCTGTATTCGGTATACGATCGGTGTTTTGGGATGATTTCTATGTCTGAGTATCTCCATTATTCCAGACTGCTTTTGTGAAGTAAAGATAATATATGGTTATAATATAATAGATTGTTAAAGTGAAACACCTTTAACTACCAGAACAGGATTACTGTATTGAGGTTTCCTTTAAATCGAAATTAAATTAATGATACTAATCATTTTCTTATGGTACATATAGATGGAGTATGGTGCCTTCAGCAGTGAATGCTTACTATTCCTCAACAAGAAACGAAATAGGTAAATAGCCTGTATACATGTACTACAACCGAAAGAAACAATACATTCGTAGACTGTGAAATGTTTAGTTCTTCATTCGTTTAACATAGGACAAACAGAGTTTAAAATCACACATATATTGCTTAACTGTACAATTCCAAATTAGACAGGGACAAAGTTTCCTATCGAATTGAAATCTTGAAATTGAAGGTAGTCTTTATTTTTGCTTTACTTGGATGATCAACGTCAACACTTCGGGAGAGCTGTTTTTCAGGATTAAAGCCTATATAGTTTAATTTAGGATTTAAGCCCTTCTTCTATCTTCTCTAAAATAAACTTTTCACTATATTACGATAATCTCTTGTATTTTACAGTTTTCCCAGCAGGAATTTTACAGCCACCATTTTATCACAAGAATTACCTGAAGTAAGTTTTTTAATTCATAATGATCATCATTATAATCATGATCATCGTTATCATCATCATGGACATCTGAAATAAAATCAAACATTTCCATAATCATTATATATTACGAAGCTTCTAGTTGGTTTCATCATACTAACCATGCTCATGATTATGATCATGACCATCTTCAGCAGCTTTATAGCGATCTTTATTATCAACAAAATCATTCTAATTGAAGTTACTACTATTATTACAGAGCTTTGAATTATGGAGGAATTGGCATGGTTATAGGACATGAAATTACTCATGGTTTTGATGATCAAGGTAAGACTGGTCAAAGTGAAGTATTCTCAAGTCCATAAGATAACAGAGAAAACCAATAATTGCAATTTCCGTTAGCTTTCACAAAAGTCGTCATAATAGACACAATCATATACGAAGAATGCCATTATGTTTTTATGTTTCTATAGGTAGACAATATGATAAGACTGGTTTGTTAAGACAATGGTGGTCTGATGATGTGGTAAAAGATTTTAAAACTAGAGCTCAATGTGTGATAGATCAGTACAGTAATTTTACTGTTAAAGAGGCAAATTTACAGGTTAATAATTGTATTTTACTAGTTGATTATTCACATGAAAACTATTAAGAATAATCGCAAAACATAATAGGCATCCATGAACTGAATAACTGATTTCAATACACTGATTATATACATAGTTTATATCTCCCTTCAAGACCGATATGGCTCGGTACGTTAGACGCTTGCTCTAAGGTCGAGTTCAATCTCAAAAACAGTTTTCATCTGACTTTTTGGAAATTTTGTATGATCATTGATAATAGATATTGCCCTTGGCTCGGTGAAATAGCTAAAAAGAGACTATAATTTGAATCAGATCAAAAAAATACACTTAAATTATGTAAAAATATCTTAAACAAATTTGATTTTTGGTACAATTTGACGCAACCGCCCTTGATACCGAAAATGTATTAGGATACTGGGCGAATCTTGCTAGTCAACCAGTTGTTGTTCATGCTACCATTCTTTCAGATCAATGGTATAAATACACAAGGTGAAAATATAGCTGATAATGGGGCTATAACTCAGAGTTTCAAGGTGAGGACTGGCTATGACAGGCATTAACAGAAAAACAAGCATAATTTCCCACATGGTGAACGCTTTTTATTCTTACTTCTTTTTCTGAACTACATTATCTGGTATTCATACCCTAAAAATAGCCCTGTAATTATTAAGTCATATTGCCGATCCAGCTGATGGAGGTGACGATAATTAAAGTATCCCAAAAACCGCGATTTTGGTGCTTGATCAATAACGCTGTTCGATGCTGTAAAGTTTCGGTTATATATCTATTTCAGGCATACAGGAACTGGGTATCTCAAGAAAGAAAGGAAGAACCAAAATTACCAGGTTTAGATTTCTCACCGAATCAACTTTTCTTTATAAATTTTGCACAGGTAACTTTTAGATAGTGTCTTTCTGTAACCCTGATCTATTGAAAAGCAATCACCACCATCAATAATTATTTTGATCCATTTAAAATCAACAAAATTGCTTAACAATGCATAATAAATGCATATTATATAATGTAGGTATGGTGTTCCAGCATGAGGAAACAAAGTGCTATAAGTAGAGTGCTAACAGGTGTCCACAGTCCTGGCGAATTCAGGTAAAACATTGATCTTTATTGCTAGGGTGTTTAAGATTGAGCATGGAAGGGTTTATGGGGTGTTTTGCAACTTTAACTTCTCCAGTCCAGTTTAAAAGAACATCATGGTGCTATCGGATGATTTGTGTTCATTTAAGATTATAATTTGCTTCCTCTAACTTGGTGTTATGTCTAAAGGTATTCTTATTGCTTTCAGGGTGATAGGAACTCTCCAAAATTCACCAGATTTCGCCGAGACATTTGGTTGTCCTGTATCAAGTTTCATGAATCCAGAGAAGAAGTGTCAAGTTTGGTAGAAGAAAGCGTCTCAGTTTTAAAACAGTCCCTTTCATCGAATAATAACTTTTATAGAAATTATGTGCCCGTCCTGTTTGTAATGTCATGAAATACGAGCTTTAAGCTAACCCCGCACCATAGTGATAACAACTTGCTTATGGTTGCAAATAGTGGTTATAAGTTTCGAACTTTCTCATATTATTTCCTTCCTACCATAGCGATCACCAGTTATGAGACAGTGATAGGTCTCTTTTTAGATATTTTGTTTGCTTTTGACAAACTATAAAAAATCCCAAAATATCAAAATATATTAATGATCAAGCTAATTGTTACTTGGAACTTATTGATGGTAATATTCATGATAAACTACTTGTATTGTGTACAAGCTTTAAGATTAATTTCCTTTTAATACAATTTTACATATCATTATAAAAAAATTTATATTATTGTTTTAGAATAAATTATGTTGAATAACGTTTATTTCATATACATGTACACCATACAACTCCTGGATTTCAGATACTCACCATTCCCAAAATTGAGACCTTTGGGTGAGTTTGCAAATGTCGCTGCAACTTGTTTGGCTTCAATGATTCCTCTGCTATTTCTTTATAGCAAATAACACACACGGCGACTCCACCGGCGTCTGTAATTCCATATTGGTGAAGAAAATCAGGATTTACACATCTTGTTCTCTTTTTATTAGTTGGGTCGCTCCCCTTCTCTTGTGTGGGTGCTCTCTTAGTCACCACTCTCGGGTTCGGTGCAGAAGTCGAGGGTGTTTCTTATTGCTTATCTGTAGGCCTATTCTTTGATACTAAAAAACGATCCATGATCATTAACCGTTTAAAGAATCTAACAATCTTATAGTTACGATTATCGCACGGGGTCACATGGGTAGATATATTGATAATTGTATATCCTAAGTATACTTAGGATATACAATTATCAATATATCTACCCAAGTATACTGAAGTTGGGGCTTTATGGCTTATATAGAAGATATGCGAGGTTACTTAAAGGGATAATAGGTCTTATATTGACCAATCTTGAGAATTAAAATTTTATCTTCATTCTGAGTATATATTCATCAGTAAACTTACCTGGTGTCATAAAGTAACATAATCTCTTAAAATCTTGAAAACTCGCAAAACTAATTCATTTTTTAAAAACGCTTAATCAATTTCAAATGCAATTTTATGTTTTATTACTTATTTTTTTTTTGGATATTTATTTTTATTTATGGCAGCAGGTATATTTACTGATGAATAGAGCTCTTATTGGCCAAGTTACAAATTTTCAAAGTTTATGTTCATTCTAAGATCTATTATCCCTTTAAAGGTCCGGTACTGGACAGTGTGGTACAGTGAGGTGACTCTCGAGCCTTGTGAGTTATTATCAGTGTCTGTGTGTCACATCATGAGAAAATTAAAATGTTTGGATCATCACTACCGGAACCGGTAGTATATTGAAGTAGGGGCTACATGGCGTATATAGACGATATGCAGGGCTATTTAAAGGCCTGGTACTGGATAGTAGTAATAGTACATTCAGATTTACCGCAGTCAATGCGCATGCGCTAGATTTACAGCAGGGTATATTCATTAAGTAGATATACAGCACCTCTACTGTATGGGGTTCTAACAGATATCCTTAATGAAGAACATCTGGATAGATAATATAAATATAGGTATTACACTATGAGGGGACATCTAATCTAGGAAGCACATCTTTCGACTCATTCACTCTTTGGCAAGGGAAAAGGACGGTTGACTGTGAAGGGAAAGGTCTGAGGTAGATCTTTTGATACAGTAGAGTGCCATTAGTGTTTGATGAAAATAAAGTAGGATTTGTTATATGTGTTAATGTGCCTTCAATTCATTGTGTCTTTGGAATAGAAGAAGAGTCCAATATCCAATACGTCATCGACCTACTAGCCTAGAAGCAAAGGAAACCTACAACAGCAAGCCCAAGCTTATATCTCCAACCAAATAGCTTGCCTACAGTATATCAAAGACCTGTCTGCAATATATGCAGAGCGTACAAATAACTCGTCTGCATGGCTAAGAAACCGTAGGACTAGACTAATTCATTGCCTGAAACAATGACACTTATAAGTAACTTGCAGGTTAAATTTGTCTTTAATTACTGTTATTCTATTTAGCCCGAAAGCGTTGTCAGGAGGAAGGGGTGCATTCTACTTGACACCGCTGAGGAATCACACTGACTTTCAATGGTATCGCGACATGCCGGGTGGGTTTCAAAAGCCTACCGCCAACCGCTGCCAACCGGCCTACCGGAAGGAAAAAAATGCGCCAAAATAGATATTGTTTAATTTAAGGATCGTAGATTGTCATACAATAAAACGAAACTATTCAATTTGATGAAACTTTTGTTGACGTCAAAATTATGGAATCAAAATTATTTTAAAATTGAAACGAAAAAAATAAATATTTTCTTTTCGTGTTCAGCGATGTTTTTCTTCACATTAACTGATACAATCCATGCCAAAAAAGTAATAATCTAATTTGTATTCAAATGGGACACACAATTAACCGTAAAAGTACCCTTAAATCTTTTTTAAATGATCACGACAGGAAGCTCGTTTGTTTCAGAGTTACTTTCCTTAATTTATTTATTTAACGTCGTCGGCATCATGGATGATCAACAAGGCCAAGGGATCTTCCACATTTTAGAATTTTTTCAAAGTTAATCCTTGACGTAGACTATAATAATTCTGCGAATGCTCCTCCGGTAATCCTTCCGGTAGGCCGGTTGGCAGCGGTTGGCGGTAGGCTTTTGAAACCCACCCCGACATGCCGGTTGGCGGCTGTTTCTGAGATCCTTGCAAAGGCCACAAGAACCGAGTCTGTTCCATCTACTGTTGTGCCTGCTTCAAATATTGTGATTGAACTCCATACAGCTCCTAAACTTGGAATATCTCTCACGTTTAATTTTCAATGTAATATCTAGAAATTGCCAAGAGGTTTATAAATAGATTTACAAGTTATTTTGGTTCGGGGGACGTTTAAAAATCTGTAAGGAAACTTTCCGTTTTGCCGTGGGCTAAATATGCAGGCGAGAAACATCTGTCAGGTCATAATTACACTGGCCCGGGAACTAGGTTATATTTACGACTGGATGAAAATGATAATCCGAAACCAGGCGAAGAACCTGTTGCAATTTCGACATGAAGCAGACAAACAAATGATTAAAGAATTAGAATCCATTCCAAATCCCACTGTTAGACAACAAGTTGAAAGAGCATTCATTAATCATAAGATTATTAAAATCAAAAATGAAATTGGGTATGGGAATAGCAGATGAAATTCATAAAGAATTCAGAAAAACTAAAAACTTTTTAAAAGTTAAAGTATTCGCCGAGGACGATATATTGTCAGCAGATTTAATTAATATGCCCTCTGAAAGAGATTATAAATATTGTTTTAACAGTTAATAGATTTATATACAATATACGCTTGGGTTATTTCTCTAAAAAACAAAATAGGTCTGAAAGTTAAAAAAGCATTTGAAACAATAATGACACATAGTAAATCGAAAAAGTTGTGGGTAGATCAAGGAACAGAGTTTTATTATAAGAACATGAAATCTCTAGGGTTTGAAATTTAACTTGGATCGACTTCACATTCATAATCTAGGCAAAATCCTATTTTCGAGTGATTTCATAATAAATTCATTTTTATTTTCTATAGCAGGATGTGAAATATTTTCTATAACAGGAACATTTTCTTATTGTTGTTTTAATAGAGACTTAAATAAAGTTGATAAACTTTCAATTTTAGATTTTATTTTATCTTTAGTTTTAATGTAATCTTTATTTCTCTTTAATATTTTATTTCAATCAGTTATTTTTTAATTACAAATATTTGTCATATCTTTTTGTTCAGCTGGTTTTCTTGTATTAACAAAAATACACCATGATCGTTAGGATTGTTCCATTGTCTTCTACAAAGTTTTTTAAATTCATTTTTCTCCATATTGATTAGAGTATTTGAGATAGATCTTTATGGTTTAATTCAAACAAAATAAAACAATGAGCGTTCTTTCTAATTAACATTCCATCCATTCAATAAAATAATTGTCATTGTATATTCCAATCTCAATCGTGATGCCTTCTTTTAGTAATGATTTCTTGTTGAACTGTTTGGTTTGATAGTGCTACTCAATCATCGAAAATGATCAGGTTGTTTTCTTTTATAAAATAATTTATAAATTATATTAGATTTTAATTCTCTATACATTTATACATCAACATCTTAAATAAGAGGTAGGTTTTTCCTGATCCTGATTGACCAACAATACACATTAACATTGGATTTTGTGGAAACCTATGTGAATGTTTAAAAAAATGGCTGTAAAATTTTAATGAGGATTTAATAAAATACCTTCTCCTTTATATTTTGAAAGAAATAAACCATCACCTCTGCGAATGTGTTTAATCCCAGTTTCACCCGTATCGATATGATCAATCAATTAGACAAACCTTCTTTTACTGTTTTCTTGGTTGAGTGATTGAATTGTTTGACGCTTGCTAAGATATCCTGTATACCGGAACCTTTTGCTAATTTTTCCTAAATTATGTCTACGTTTTTCTCTGGCTTCAGCATCTTCTGCTTTTGTCGTATTTACCGCTGAAGCTATACCACTCGCTCCACCGGCAACAGTACCTGCAGCTGCTAATCCCAAATTAATGGGAGAAGAAACAGAAACCCACCTTTAGCTTGCTTGTCTAGAATTGATAAGACGGAGGTAAAGTTCGAATTTGACAATTTTCTTTTGACGAACAGTTTTTGAGTTATTGCCCTTGACTTAGTAAAATATTGTCAAAATGCTATTGTTGATACAATTTTCAAAGGATGGTGTAAGGATTAGAATTTATAAAACAGTAGTCAAGTTTGAATTTGACGATTTTTTCAATTAACAGTTTTTGAATTATTGCCTTTGACTTAGTAAATTTGCGTCATTCATATTTTGTGGATGCAAAAGAAACTAAAAATTTTCAAAGCATTTTGAGGAAATTCGGTGCGAGCATTGGGATTAAAAAAGAATATTCAATAAATAAGTTTTTAGAGTTATTGCTCAATTTATTATTCAAATTCAATGCTGCCAGTGGGCGTATGTTACCTTGCCTGAGAAGCCATCTTTCCAAATGGCTCCAACAGAGCCAGTGGTCGGAGAAAAAAGAAGAAAATATTTAAACAGTTTTAGCAAGACTCCATTTTCTTAAGAAAAGCTCATAAGTCTTTGCCAGACAGAAGTATGGCTGTTCTGCGTACTAGAATATAACTGGGAAACGAATCATTTATTAGTCCATGTAAAAATTAATTACCAGTGCAAGTTTCTCCAATTTAATTAGATTACAGTTTTTGTTGGATATAAATGAGATCACGGATAAGTTCGAAATAGGCGATTTTTTCAATGAAAGGTTTTTTATTAGTCAAAACGCGTTAAAATTGGCTTAGTGATCACAATTTCCATTTGTCCAAGATCAATACAGTTTTCATCTCATTTAAATGAAATTGAATGTGATCATTTTTATTGATGAGATCTTGAACAACTATTTTTTTATGAACGGTTTTTGAGTTATTGCACTTGACTTAGCCAAAACGCGCCAAAATTGGTTTGTGAACGAGATATAGACAACAGTTTTCATCAGATTTTAAAGAAACTTGCTGTGATCATTTATATTGATGAAATCTTGGACAAGTTTGATAGTGACGATTTTTTTGTGTGAACGTCTATTGAGTTATTTGCCTTGACTAAGTCAAATTACCTCAAAATAGATTTGTGAACACGATAGAGACAACAGTTTTCATCTGATTTGAATGAAATTTGGTGTGATCATTGAAGTTGATGAGATTTTGGTCAAGTTTGAAATTGACGTTTCGATATACTGTTTTTGATAGAGGGGGGGAAACTACTATCTCGTAGTTCCGGGAAAGCACGGGCCTAGGAATCAGACCTAATTTTTATTTCCTCGCACCGATCGGGATTCGAACCCACGGTACCTAGTCGCCTAGCAGACGACAGTCCAACTCGCTAACCACTGAGCCATTCACCACCCACCACCCTTGGTGTGAACATTTATATTGATGAGAACTTGGATTAGACCTTAATAATGCTAGTGTTTCTTTCTGCCAGAAAATACATTTTAAAGTGGGCGTATCTTGCTAGGCAACGGCTTTTTATTATCTTTTGTAAGCTAAAAAGTTTATCTCTGCAAACCAGTCATTTTCAGCCAATGAAAAATCAACATCAATAAATTTACCAGAAATGGCTGGTAGTAATAAACCTGTTAGATTGAGAGACTGGAAACACAAACTAAAACCAAAGGAATTGTTATCTTTTTTTAATTAATGTATATTGTTTTATCAATACAAATAATATAAAATGTCATTCATTGTCAATATTTTCTTTATACATCTCCTTATGGATAAAAATGGGTTTTAACTTTTTTAATCAATTGCTGATTATGATAGTTTCTGAGATTTTAGTACGATAGGTCAATATGTCCCTCTATATATTTACATATAAATTTGAGAGGAAGAGGTCAAGCTTGATGTTATATTTCTCTTTTGAGAAACAAACAAAAAATAAAATTAAACTTGTATTTTTGTCTTTCTCATTGTTGTAGATGCACTATGATTATAAACAACTAGTATTGGGTGTTATAGAAGATACTCTACTATGGAAGCATTGGCCAAGGTCACAAGAAGAGAACATACATTTTCCTTCACATTTCTGTTATTACATAAAGTAACGATTCCGAAGATTAGATTAAAAATACAATTAAAGATAACAATGAAATCTTAAATGACTAAAATATTATATTTTTAACTTTATATGAAAGTATGTCATTCATCTGAAATATTTTTCCGTTTTTATTATTCTTGAAATAGTGTGAACTATGTACATATTCGCAGGTACGACACCTAGAACCTCTACACGGTATGGAGCCAAAACAATTGGGCAGGGAAGGGGGCAACTAGTGTAAAAGAGATGACTAAATATGAATTGTTCCAATACAATAGTTCAATACAGCTGTTTGAATGACTTGCAGACAATACACCACTCCCTCCTTAACCTGCACTCCCCGACCCCTCACCAAATCCCAAAAACTTGAATAGCTCAAGTCTTAAATTATTATCGTTGTAATCTTTTGAGTCTGAATTATTTGATATAAAAGAGAATATCTGATCTTCTTCCTGCCTTAGAACATCAAATATCTTTAGAAGGCAGGATAAGAACTGCCCTTTATGCTAGTTGAATTATTACCTGAATTCTGGTGGGGGACAATAACTATAATTTTAAGACTGACTACTTTGGGCAGATGCATCAAGATACTCCTACATCCACTGATGGATACGAATAACACATAGTAGGCATGTTCATCATACACCAGGCATGTTTATTATATAGTGGCCTTGTTTATAATAAAGTGGGCATATCAATTAATAGGCATGTTAAATATATAATGGCCATGTATATCCTATAGTAAGCACGTTTATTATATGGTACACATGTTAAACACATATTGTGGGCATGTTTATCATATGGTAGGCATAACTAGGGTCAGATGTCAAGGGCGAATTACTGTCCAATGAAATGAATTTAATAGAGGGGGTTACATTTTATGTTTCGTAAAAAAATAAAAACGAAATTTGCACTAAAATATCGAATTGAAATAACTTGAATCACGTAAATTTGAAATCAACAGCCTTTTCTTCATTAAAAAATATATTTTTTAACTAGATTTTATCTATAACAGCCAGCGCATTTTTGTTTATTGAGGACTAACATCCCATAAAAAAAGACGTTATAGATTCGACTGAGGGCGATCCAACGTCAAGTTTTATGAGTTTGTTTGCCTCTGTCAGTTTTACGAAAGTTTTACTTAATCAAATATCTTATTGTTGAAATTAATTAAAATGAATCAATGCGGTGAGATTTTTTATTTATCATTTTTCATAATTAAACGTTAAATATAAACATTTTCATTAATATTTTGCAAACAGAATGTGATGGCACCGCCGTCATCTGCTGACTGGGTGATCAGGTCATACTCATAATGATCGTTTAAATGTATAATTGTTGCTTACATGACGATCGCTAAAGTTAAACTGCATAATATATATTTCACTGTATCATCCAAGCAAAAACAGAATCAAGATATTTTAACTAGGTCAAAAACCACAAGGTTTTTTTAATTTTAACAACAATGATTTTACTGTGGTGCCATAATGTACACTGTGTTGTCAATGGGGAATTGTCTAATAAATGACTCCATTTTGCAACAAAAATTTAATATATCGCAAAAAGTTTCTGAGCGATTTAAAAAGTTTTGTATTTCTAAAATTCTCTATAATAACATAAAATCATTTTTAGGGCCCTATTCTTGTAAACAACGAATCACCTGAACACTAAGATCAACTTTTTTCTTTGAATATTAAATACATGATGTATGATCAAACATTGTAAAGATTTATGTCCAAGGTCTAATAGGAAACTCTACACACAACTAACCTGTTTTGATGTATGTAGGAATGCATTCATTTTAGTCTACATCTTAAACTTAATTTCTGAAGGCGTTTTTTCATATCCATATATAGGAGATAATATATACTGAGTGGACTAATTGCTACCCGATAAGGTACATGATTTGTATCCAATAACTGAGTCCGAAATATATTCAACACCTCAAGGAGTCAATGCTATCCCCAGTTATGGAGAAATATACATGTAGGCTATTTTTTTGATGTTTTAACCCATAAATTAACCAATTTACAAACAAAAACTTACTTCTAATATTCCTTTAGCGAGTTTACCAAATGCTATTCAGTAAGTTATTGATGTGTACCCAATAACTAAGCCCGGAAGTATATATACTCAACACGCCAAGGATCAATGCTAACTAATAATTGTGTCTGAATTATCTACTCAATTATATGTAGACTATATCGTCTGTGAAGAGTCAAAAGATCGTATCTCAAAAATATCGTAAAACTTTTTACAGCATTAATGAATTCAGAATCTAAAGGCACAACTTTTCATATACTAGCCGAAAATCTAACCCAATAAAAATTTGTCCTATGATCACGTCCTGTTTCATGAGATACGACTATTTGATATTCAAAATAGTATCAAAATGGTTACGTTTTTGGTAAATTTATCTGACATACGATATTTTGTATCTTAAATTTGCATTTTATTTTGTATGTCATGGTTTATTTTCATTTTTTACCAGTAAGCAAGAGTCAAAATGTTGTATCTCTTCATAAAATATCTCTGTACAAAAATATCATGTTCTCTAGCCAAATATTATTTATGGCTACTTATTGGCCATTAAAAAGGGCATCTGTAAGTAAAGTCATTATTATACTGTTATTGTGTAAGGCGCAAGAAAAATGTAAATCGGTTTTTAGTCTCTCCTGAAAAATTTGTAAAACCGAGTTAAGACCTTTTGACTCTACACCGAGGATATGCTACCAAATAAGTAATTTCTTGATATCTACCCAACAACTAAGTCCGGAAGTGTATATGTTCAACATTCCAAGGACTCAATGCTACCCAATAATTGCGTCCGAAATATACCCATTACCACAAAGATTAAATGATACCAAATAGGTTGATTTATGACATAATATACATATCCTTTTCACAATACATACAGTAATTGAGTTTGAAATTTAAGTGCCTTTAATCCACGTGTGTGTTTATTTTAGACTTGTGTACCAAATTTTAATGTGTCCGTCTACAATTTGTTGTGGACACGATAGAGAGCTGGTTTCTTGATGGATTTTTACAAAACTTTATTTACCCAAGGATGAACCAATCGAAAAATGTTTGATATGTTTAATATTCCCCTTTTTCTTGAAAACGTGTTTGCCTCTGTTCTTGAATTCTTTGTGGACACGATAGAGAGCTTGTTTCTAGATGGATTTTGACGAAATTTGGTGTTGGATAAGCCTTATTGAAAGACAGACCAATCCAAAATAATTTACTTGTTGAGCTGGTTCATTGATGGGTTTTGATGAAATTTATTGTTAGTTTTCATAATAACCCAAAGATGAATTTTAATTAAAAAAAGTTCATTTTCCGATATTGTTATTTTTATAGAAGGTATCATAAGTTTTTCTTAACGTTCAAAGAATATGAAATCCGAGATGCATATTTTCATTAATACATGCGATGCAATTACGAATGATGAATGTTTATTGAGACTATTCGAAATATTATGGTATCATCGAATGCGTTCAAATCATTGTTTGTTGTCCCTTCACATTTGGTTTATTTCTATTAAATAGAGAAATTTTTAGCAGACAAAATAAAATAAAAAGATTCCATATATTAAAGAAATACACAAATAGTTTACATGCATGCCAAGGTACGGTTAAGACAATGCAATAACGAATGATGTATACATATGAATGTTTGAGACAATTTAAAATATTATGGTATCATCGAATGCGTGTTTTATATGCCAACATTTAAGATAGCGAAGCACGGTGACATACGCCCACCAACAATTTTGATTGCAAGTTCAAATCATTGTTTTTTGTCCCTTCACATTTGGTTCATTTCTATTTTATAGAGAAATTTTCAGCAGACAAAATAAAAATCAAAAGATTCCATATATTGAAGAAATACAAATAGTTCAAATGCATGCCAAAGTACAGTAGATACAATATCTTAGAATAAAAGATTTTGTCTGTTTTGTCAACTTTATATTCTTCGTCGGACGAAGTGTGTACATGGGCCTATTAATGCAGGACTAAAAAAAATTGCGATGCAAATAAATAAATTAATTTGGTTGTTGGATATAATTATGAATCGAACCCAGACGTGGCAAACAATCTACAGTATCTATAATAGCACTTCGGACATTAATGTGACTGACTGTAAATTGACCATAATTTATAAATTGTACCCTAATGCGCATATGTGTAATTTGTTACACCACCTCCTCAATTGACATGCAGCCTTGAGACATACTTGGGACGGATAATACCAATGAGCAAACTTAACATAATTATATTAATAGCAACTGTGTATAATAATGTCTGCTATTATGAAGGTCAATTAACGGGACCTCCTTTACCTAATACTTCATTACTGATATAGACCACTTGTAACATTGATCTTAGAAATGGTTTACTAGAATTCTAGAACACTGCTGAATCAATGGATTCTTGGTTTTTTTTGCTCACTTAGCTTTGAATAAACAAGGAGTAAATGGTTTAGTGCTATCATTGTTCAAAACCTTGGCCGTATTTGGTATTGAGCAAAGATCGTTCATTGTAAATTCATAAGAAGGCGGCAAAAATCTCAATTTTCAGAAATAAAATTTATCATTTTTTTTTTCGTCGGTCGGACAATTATTTACTTCAATTTATGAATATCATGTACCAAAACCTTCAGAAATGCGTCCCTTGACTTATCTTATACCGTAACAACCTTAATTATTCTTATCGCCAATTTAAATGACATATATTTTAAAAGATAATTTTTAACCAAATGAAGGGAAGATACTCAAGATATAAACCAAGTTGCCAGTCCTGTTTATTTCATTCTGAAAATTTAAATAAGGACCTTTAAAAAGAGCATGATGATAATAATTTGTCATTATTGACTGTCCTAGATCTGTCTTTAGATAACAAGACCCGGAGCTTGTTGACTTAGCTCCTATGCCTCGTTTGGTCTTCTTTATTGTTATTTTATGATCCTTATAGACTGTCCTAGAAATCGTAGACTAAGACCTAGTCCACACACCTGCCTGGTTTAATCTCAACCAGAATCAACTTTGATCAATGATCAAAAGTTACTTTCAAGTTTTCCAAAAATATATTACCTCAAAATATACAAATAAACTGATTTATTGCCTTGATTTAAGACATTTGTTTGGATGTGAGATTTATTTCTTATCAATAATCTCAATAAATGGTGAGGAGGGAATCTAAATTTTGACTATATAATGTAATTACTTTTGTTGCAAAATATAATACATGTAAAAAAAAAAACTGGATTCGTATTCATTCCTTAACTTTTCTATCTTCTACCAGTGTTTGAATGAAATAAAAGTTAATAATAATGAGAAAGACAGTATCTTTACGCTAGGAATTGTGACAGACTAGAATCAGTCCTCAGATGTTCCTTTTACACAACAACGATAAAGGTAAATATTTTTACTTTGTCTTGTTTAACGGAATCAATTTAAATTAATGTGTCTGAGACTAGATTTCTCTGAGAAACACCCTTTAAAGTACCAGATGGGCAAGTATAGTGATTGTATAATTTCATGAAGCATTGCACAAAACCTTTTTTAATACAGTAGCAGCATTTATTGCTGAAACCGCCAAAATAAATGATACAATTTTAAAAAATAATATGTAACCAAATGAAGGGAAGACATTCAAGATATAAACCAAGTTTCCAGTCCTGTCTATTTCATTCTGAAAATTTAGAAAAGAACTTCTAATAACAACTTGGTGATTATAATTTTCATTTCGAACACGAATACAGAGGGATTACATGGGGTCAACTATGATTTGAAGTAGCTCAGCTTTCATAACTGCGTTAAAGGCAGAACTTTAAGGGTGACAGCTTTAACAGCTTTTAGGACCAAGTCATTGGTAGTAGAACCAATTGCTTACTAGCAATAGACGATGTTGCTTACTTCAAAGATCAAGGCCAGGAGGTCTTATTGACCATCTATAGATACCAAGATCCGGAGCTTGTTGACTTAGCTCCTATGCCTCTTTTGGCTTCTTTATTGTTATTTTATGATCCTTATAGACTGTCCTAGATATCGTAGACTAAGACCTAGTCCACACACCTGCCTGGTTTAATCTCAACCAGAATCTACTTTCTTCCCTTCGTGATCAATGATCAAAGGTATATATTTGGTTATATTTTTTTTTCAGCAATGAGCAATCATGCAAATTTATAAGGTCTTTTTGATTGATTTTTTATTGTGATTAAATTAAGCAATACTTTCTCCTAAAGCTAAACGTCAACTACATCTAAACCTTTTCAGTACTAAAGGAATGATTCTTAGATACAGTCAGCTTAATAACATAAAATCTCTTTTTAAGTCTGAAATAAATTGAAATTCTTCAAGACAAAATAAAAACCTTTGTTATATATTGGAAATCAAAGGAGAAAGTCTGTTTTATCCCAATTTCTACTATTGTAAAATATAAACTATCCTCTTTATTTTCATTCCATTCTATCACAGGGACGACAGAATGCAAAACAATATGTCGTTAAAGTTAAATTAAAAGGGTTAATATGTAAAAAAAAACCTAATAATATATTTCTTGAACATCCTACTTAATTGTATCTACTTGATCAAAATTATTTTTTTTTAAAGGGTTAATGATAAATGGAAAGTACTAATTCTTAATTACACGTTTATTACGCTCAAATCTTTTCAGTGGATTTCTTACGTCTAACAAAAACAATACAGATCTAAGATGTTTACGTAAACTTTGAAATAATTACATTAACTATTAGATTTTTTAAGTTACAACTTTTAAATATGTTCAGGGACACATTTGGTTAGATTTCGACGTGAAGTTTTCATAAATTTGAGCCAAAGAAATAATTCGGCTTACAACATGAAAGAAAGGCCTTCAATGTTTTACACAGAAATGAACCATCTACCAACCAGTATAATATAAAAACAACACACTAAAAGTTAGAGAAGGTACATCATACATTCATAATGGTTTAATAACAACAAACAATTATAAATAGCACTATATCTGTTTCACGAAATTTCGTTTTAAAATTGACTGAGTTCGGGTTTTACCAACACCGAGAGATTCTGCTATCTGACGACCACTATGACCCGACTTAGCTAGATTGATGACCTTGACCAGATCTTCGAAAGTAAGACATTTTCTACTACGCTACTCGTTCACACCCGTAAACAGTAATTCGCGTAAATTAATGATTAGCATGGTTGTTTATTAGGCGATAATTGGCCAATTTACTTCGATTTCGGTGGTCACTGATCGCGTTGAAGGAGTGGTCGTTTAATAAGCATAAATTTTATTGAAATATCAAATGAATGGAAGACATTCAAAATATAAACCAAGTTGCCAGTCCTGTCTATTTCATTCTGAAAATTTAGAAAAGGACTTCTAATAATAACTTGGTGATTATAATTTTCATTTCGAACACGAATACAGAGGGATTAGATGGGGTCAACTATGATTTGAAGTAGCTCAGCTTTCATAACTGCGTTAAAGGCAGAACTTTAAGAGTGATGTACAGCTTTTAGGACCAAGTCCTTGGTAGTAGAACCAATTGCTTACTAGCAATAGACGATGTTGCTTACTTCAAAGATCAAATCCAGGAGGTCTTATTGACCATCTATAGATACAAGATCCGGAGCTTGTTGACTTAGCTCCTATGCCTATTTGGGCATTTGCTCCTTTTAGACTGTCCTACATATCGTAGACTAAAATCTAGTCCACACACCCGTCGGGTTTAATCTCAACCAGAATCTAATTTCTTCCCTTCGTGATCAATGATCAAAGGTATATATTGGGTTATATTTATTTTTAAAACTTTGTTTTTCAGCAATGAGCAATCATGCAAATTAATAAGGTTTTTTTGATTATTTTTTGATTGTGATTAAATTAGGATTGTTCTCCTAAAGCTAAACGTCAACTACATCTAAACCTTTTCAGTACTAAAGGTATGATTCTTAGATACAGTCAGCTTAATAACATAAAATCTCTTTTTAAGTCTGAAATAAATTGAAGATGTTTACGTAAACTTTGAAATAATTACATTAACTATTAGATTATTTAAGTTATAACTTTTAAATATGTTCAGGGACACATTTGGTTAGATTTCGACGTGAAGTTTTCATAAATTTGAGCCAAAGAAATAATTCGGCTTACAACATGAAAGAAAGGCCTTCAATGTTTTACACAGAAATGAACCATCTACCAACCAGTATAATATAAAAACAACACACCAAAAGTTATTAATATTTACATGTATTGTCAAGAACCAAATTTTAAGAATTCACCCAGTCCATTTTAAAAGCAACAAGCACAGAGTTACTCATTTCTAATTTCTAGGAACCATTATTTAAGAGCTAAATTTAGAACTTTTATACGAAAATTACATGAATAACTAAGAATAAAAATTTAGATTTCAACCGATTCAAAACGGGAAATTCTCGAAACTATGGTATCAACTGAAAAACTAAAGAGTCAACTGAGAAACAAAGGAGTAAACCTAGAAACGATGGTTTCAGCTGATAAACTATGATATTTACTTAGAAAACTATGGTATTCACTTACAAAACTATGGTATTAACTTACAAAACTGTGGTATACTTAAAAACTGTTATTCACTTACAAAACTGTGGTATTAACTTACAAAACTGTGGTATTAACTTACAAAACTGTGGTATTAACTTACAAAACTATGGTATTTACTTCTAAAACTATGTTAGTTACTTAGAAAAATGTGGTATTAACTTACAAAACTATGGTATTTACTTCTAAAACTATGTTAGTGACTTAGAAAACTATGGTATTGACTGATAATCTGGAAATGGAAGAAAACTAATCTGAAACTAGATTTGTTACCAAAAGTAAACCTGTTATTAGATTTTTTGGTATTTCTATCTAAAATATATTACCTTAAAATATACAAATAAACTGATTTATTGCCTTGATTTTAGATATTTGTTTGGATGTGAGATTTTTTTCTTATCAATAATCTCAATAAATGATGAGGAGAAAATCACCCAGGGGAAATTTGCAAAGTGGTCTCTTACAGGGGGTGGTCTCTTAATATGATCATGGGTCATAAGAAGAGAAGGTACATCATACATTCATAATGGTTTAATAACAACAATAACAACAAACAATTATAAATAGCACTATATCTGTTTCACGAAATTTCGTTTTAAAATTGACTGAGTGTGGGTTTTACCAACACCGAGAGATTCTGCTATCTGACGACCACTATGACCCGACTTAGCTAGATTGATGACCTTGACCAGATCTTCGAAAGTAAGACATTTTCTACTACGCTACTCGTTCACACCCGTAAACAGTAATTCGCGTAAATTAATGATTAGCATGGTTGTTTATTAGGCGATAATTGGCCAATTTACTTCGATTTCGGTGGTCACTGATCGCGTTGAAGGAGTGGTCGTTTAATAAGCATAAATTTTATTGAAATATCAAATGAATGGAAGACAATTAAAATATAAACCAAGTTGCCAGTCCTGTCTATTTCATTCTGAAAATTTAGAAAAGGACTTCTAATAATAACTTGGTGATTATAATTTTCATTTCGAACACGAATACAGAGGGATTAGATGGGGTCAACTATGATTTGAAGTAGCTCAGCTTTCATAACTGCGTTAAAGGCAGAACTTTAAGAGTGATGTACAGCTTTTAGGACCAAGTCCTTGGTAGTAGAACCAATTGCTTACTAGCAATAGACGATGTTGCTTACTTCAAAGATCAAATCCAGGAGGTCTTATTGACCATCTATAGATACAAGATCCGGAGCTTGTTGACTTAGCTCCTATGCCTATTTGGGCATTTGATCCTTATAGACTGTCCCAGATATCGTAGACTAAAATCTAGTCCACACACCCGTCTGGTTTAATCTCAACCAGAATCTAATTTCTTCCCTTCGTGATCAATGATCAAAGGTATATATTTGGTTATATTTATTTTTTAAACTTTGTTTTTCAGCAATGAGCAATCATGCAAATTAATAAGGTTTTTTTGATTGTTTTTTGATTGTGATTAAATTAGGATTGTTCTCCTAAAGCTAAACGTCAACTACATCTAAACCTTTTCAGTACTAAAGGTATGATTCTTAGATACAGTCAGCTTAATAACATAAAATCTCTTTTTAAGTCTGAAATAAATTGAAATTCTTCAAGACAAAATAAAAACCTTTGTTATATATTGGAAATCAAAGGAGAAAGTCTGTTGTATCCCAATTTCTACTATTGTAAAATATAAACTATCCTCTTTATTTTTATTCCATTCTATCACAGGGACGACAGAATGCAAAAAAATATGTCGTTAAAGTTAAATTAAAAGGGTTAATATGTAAAAAAAAACCTAATATATTTCTTGAACATCCTACTTAATTGTATCTACTTGATCAAAATTATTTTTTTTTAAAGGGTTAATGATAAATGGAAAGTACTAATTCTTAATTACACGTTTATTACGCTCAAATCTTTTCAGTGGATTTCTTACGTCTAACAAAAACAATACAGATCTAAGATGTTTACGTAAACTTTGAAATAATTACATTAACTATTAGATTTTTTAAGTTACAACTTTTAAATATGTTCAGGGACACATTTGGTTAGATTTCGACGTGAAGTTTTCATAAATTTGAGCCAAAGAAATAATTCGGCTTACAACATGAAAGAAAGGCCTTCAATGTTTTACACAGAAATGAACCATCTACCAACCAGTATAATATAAAAACAACACACCAAAAGTTATTAATATTTACATGTATTGTCAAGAACCAAATTTTAAGAATTCACCCAGTCCATTTTAAAAGCAACAAGCACAGAGTTACTCATTTCTAATTTCTAGGAACCATTATTTAAGAGCTAAATTTAGAACTTTTATACGAAAATTACATGAATAACTAAGAATAAAAATTTAGATTTCAACCGATTCAAAACGGGAAATTCTCGAAACTATGGTATCAACTGAAAAATTAAAGAGTCAACTGAGAAACAAAGGAGTAAATCTAGAAACGATGGTTTCAGCTGATAAACTATGATATTTACTTAGAAAACTATGGTATTCACTTACAAAACTATGGTATTAACTTACAAAACTATGGTATTAACTTACAAAACTGTGGTATTAACTTACAAAACTGTGGTATTAACTTACAAAACTATGGTATTTACTTCTAAAACTATGTTAGTTACTTAGAAAAATGTGGTATTAACTTACAAAACTATGGTATTTACTTCTAAAACTATGTTAGTTACTTAGAAAACTATGGTATTGACTGATAATCTGGAAATGGAAGAAAACTAATCTGAAACTAGATTTGTTACCAAAAGTAAACCTGTTATTAGATTTTTTGGTATTTCTATCTAAAATATATTACCTTAAAATATACAAATAAACTGATTTATTGCCTTGATTTTAGATATTTGTTTGGATGTGAGATTTTTTTCTTATCAATAATCTCAATAAATGGTGAGGAGAAAATCACCCAGGGGAAAGTTGCAAAGTGGTCTCTTACAGGGGGTGGTCTCTTAATATGATCATGGGTCATTAGAAGAGAAGGTACATCATACATTCATAATGGTTTAATAACAACAATAACAACTAGAACTGTGAACAGCTCCGAGCGTGGCAACTATGCGTTATCCCATGGATTTCGAACATTTTGAAACTTCTAACCTGCTAGCTTTCAATTCCGGTACTTTTCAGCCTCCAATTGTGGAACAAGCGTAACAATATTGTTAGATCTATAGACAGCTGATGTCAAGGCCATTCTTTATGGAAAATTTCAAGGTCATTGAAGGTGAAGGTCACAAGATTTAGAATTTCAAATTTTTAAAAAATTCAAACGGGCATAAATAATAAATGACGGACTAATTAAATTTTAAAGAAAATTTGCCATTCTCGGAAAAATGGCGCATGCGCAACTAGCAATTGGAATTTTTTTCTTCTCGGGGGATACAAATTATTTTGTATAGCTAATATATATACTGTTTTTGCTTACATTCTTGAATTACACAGGATGTAGGGTCGCCTGAAATGAGATAAAAAACCGGAAGTCCCCACGCCCAAACCGGAAGTGATCAAAAAATTTTGATGATATATTTTTAATTGTGTTGCGTATTTATCTATATCCTGTAAATTTCAGATCGATCCGAACATTAGAGCCCGAAAGTGTAATATAACCGTCCAAAATTGCAAAATAGTCAGATTTCGGTGGGCTATAAAACCGGAAGTTAATATTTGTCATGCAATATCAGCACATCTATAGACAGCTGAGGTCAAGGACATTCTACATCTCAAATGTCAAGGTCATTGAAGGTCAAGGTCACGAGATATAGAGTTTTAAATTTTTGAAAAATTCGAACGGGCATAAAAAAAATTCAAATTCGAAAATCAAAATTCTGTTCCCAACATTTTTTAGATAAAGTATCAAGGTTTTGATAGACACCAAAATCATAAAAATCGGTCAATAATTGGCGGACTTATTAAATTTTTAAGAAAATTTGCCATTTTTGAAAACTGCGCATGCGCAACATTCAATTTAATTTTTCTTCATCTCAGGGGATTAAAATCATTTAGTATAGCTAAAATATACTGATTTTGTTTAGAATCTTGAATTACATCGGAAGCAGGGTCGCCCGAAATGAGACGAAAAAACCGGAAGTCCCCACGCCCAAACCGGAAGTGATCAAAAAATTTTGATGATGTAGTTTTAATTGCGCTGCCTATCTATCTATATCCTGTAAATTTCAGACCGATGCGACTATTGGGGCCCGAGCTAGCTTGAAATCTTATTTGCATATTATGCAATTAGCCACTTTCGGTTTAGCGAAAATTTCATGTTAGATATTCATTTTTGATTCCAGCCCATATAAAAACCATTGGTGAAAACAGAAATAGTCTATCTTTTTCCGTTTGGGCTAGCGAGCTTCCCAAAAAAAAAAAAAAAAAAAAAAAAAAAAAAAAAAAAAAAAAAAAAAAAAAAAAAAAAAATAATCCGAACGAAAACAAAGCGTGACAAATTTTATTTGTCACGCAACAAACAACTATAAATAGCACTATATCTGTTTCACGAAATTTCGTTTTAAAATTGACTGAGTTCGGGTTTTACCAAAACCGAGAGATTCTGCTATCTGACGACCACTATGACCCGACTTAGCTAGATTGATGACCTTGACCAGATCTTCGAAAGTAAGACATTTTCTACTACGCTACTCGTTCACACCCGTAAACAGTAATTCGCGTAAATTAATGATTAGCATGGTTGTTTATTAGGCGATAATTGGCCAATTTACTTCGATTTCGGTGGTCACTGGTCGCGTTGAAGGAGTGGTCGTTTAATAAGCATAAATTTTATTGAAATATCAAATGAATGGAAGACAATTAAAATATAAACCAAGTTGCCAGTCCTGTCTATTTCATTCTGAAAATTTAGAAAAGGACTTCTAATAATAACTTGGTGATTATAATTTTCATTTCGAACACGAATACAGAGGGATTAGATGGGGTCAACTATGATTTGAAGTAGCTCAGCTTTCATAACTGCGTTAAAGGCAGAACTTTAAGAGTGATGTACAGCTTTTAGGACCAAGTCCTTGGTAGTAGAACCAATTGCTTACTAGCAATAGACGATGTTGCTTACTTCAAAGATCAAATCCAGGAGGTCTTATTGACCATCTATAGATACCAAGATCTGGAGCTTGTTGACTTAGCTCCTATGCCTATTTGGGCATTTGATCCTTATAGACTGTCCTAGATATGGTAGACTAAGATCTAGTCCACACACCCGTCTGGTTTAATCTCAACCAGAATCTAATTTCTTCCCTTCGTGATCAATGATCAAAGGTATATATTTGGTTATATTTATTTTTAAAACTTTGTTTTTCAGCAATGAGCAATCATGCAAATTAATAAGGTCTTTTTGATTGTTTTTAGATTGTGATTAAATTAGGATTGTTCTCCTAAAGCTAAACGTCAACTACATCTAAACCTTTTCAGTACTAAAGGTATGATTCTAGATACAGTCAGCTTAATAACATTAAATCTCCTTTTAAGTCTGAAATAAATTGAAATTCTTCAAGACAAAATAAAAACCTTTGTTATATATTGGAAATCAAAGGAGAAAGTCTGTTGTATCCCAATTTCTACTATTGTAAAATATAAACTATCCTCTTTATTTTCATTCCATTCTATCACAGGGACGACAGAATGCAAAACAATATGTCGTTAAAGTTAAATTAAAAGGGTTAATATGTAAAAAAAAACCTAATATATTTCTTGAACATCCTACTTAATTGTATCTACTTGATCAAAATTATTTTTTTTTAAAGGGTTAATGATAAATGGAAAGTACTAATTCAGTATAATAAACCAGTATAATATAAAAACAACACACCAAAAGTTATTAATATTTACATGTATTGTCAAGAACCAAATTTTAAGAATTCACCCAGTCCATTTTAAAAGCAACAAGCACAGAGTTACTCATTTCTAATTTCTAGGAACCAATATTTAAGAGCTAAATTCAGAAATTTTATACGAAAATTACATGAATACTTAAGAATAAAAATTCAAATTTCAACTGATTCAAAACGGGAAATTCTCGAAACTATGGTATCAACTGAGAAACTTAAGAGTCAACTGAGAAACAAAGGAGTAAACCTAGAAACGATGGATTCAGCTGATAAACTATGATATTTACTTAGAAAACTATGGTATTCACTTACAAAACTATGGTATTAACTTTAAAAACTATGGTATTAACTTACAAAACTATGGTATAAACATGCAAAAATATGGTATTTACTTCTAAAACTATGTTAGTTACTTAGAAAACTATGGTATTAACATGCAAAACTATGGTATTTACTTCAAAAACTATTTAAGTTACTTAGAAAACTATGGTATTGACTGAAAACTGACACCTAGACAACTCCCTGAAGTACTGACACAGGTATTAGCATTATAAAGTATATTGTATAATGATATTATTATTATTTTTCTGTACTGATGTGAGTGTATAATGTTTTCTTAATGATTAAGAACACTGAAAAATTCAGTATCGAATCAGTTTATTGGAACATGTATTTGAATATGTATATTGTGTTATTATTCCAAAAAAAAAAGAAAAGAAAAAGAATATCACTTCTTACCTGACTGACTGAGTTATCTTCGTTCTGGAATTCTGTTTACTTTCTAAAATTCTGTTTTGTCGGATGATAAATTTTACGTTCAAAAGATCTTGGCTAAAAACAGTTGGTTGGTACTAATGTTAATGACGTCGTTTCCATCTGGAACTGGAAATCCAAATCACTGGATATAAAAATATACTATCCAAATTCTGATGTCGGCAATTGTAAAGCTAAATTTCCTTTCAAAAACATAAGCCTATATTTCTTTCAAAAAAGCAACAGAAAAGGACATTTTAATCCCATTAGTATATTCCTCACAGAATTAAAATAAAAGAGCACTTACAATTCCCAATTGAAGCTTGTTTTTCATTAATTCTTTCCCCCTTTTTTTGTTTGAATTGTCCATTAGATCTTCTGTGTAGTCTTCCTGTTTTGCTCCAATTGTGTTGACATGAAAAGAAATATGAAAATTGTTTACTTAAAAATGAAAACCAGTAAATATAAAACAAAACGACCTTTTGCTAAATAATAATTACCAAAATATCTCCATATAAATTATTTCTTGTTGATGTCCTAAATGGCGGTTTAAACTCCCTGTACTGCTTAGGTAAAGATTTGAATATGTTGAAACACTAGTGTGGGTGAAAAGTGTTCAGATAAGACTCACTGTAGTGGACACAGATTGGATGGTAGTAATTTGTGCTCAGATAGTTCAGTTCAGATTTTGGTGGTTTGAAATTCTGAACTTTTAATTGGTTCGTTTGAATTTTGATCCAATCAGAGTTAACACTGTAAGTGCTGGGTCTGATATTTTAAACAATGAAACAGGCTGTACTGAAGAAGACAGTTTTAAGAGAAATAGATGGTGAACTTTGTTCTAAGAATGTTAAAAATAGCGATGGCCATCGTAATACGCCCACATTTCTAATGGTAGCCAATTTGTCTGAGAGGTTGAAAAGAATTATCGAGGAAGGGAGGGATTGAATCTCCCTAATGTACAGGCCTAGGGTGGAACAAATATTTTATTGAGAAACGGGGATCTGTTACGGTTTTCTTCTGTTCCGTTCTGATCTGAAATTTAAAAAAAAAAAGTATTAAGTCGCCCAATAACCGAGAAGTATAGTATTTATTAAGTATAGATTGATTTTAGTTTGCTATGAACAAGGTTGTCATTTAACTTTTGATTTTTGGAATATGCAACTATCAATTTCTGCTTATAGACATGGGGGAATTTCTCTGTTAGACTGTTATAATGGGCATGAACTATCTTGCTTGCTTTATATCTAGTTGTATTGAAGGGGACGACAAAGGGTGCTCTGCCCGCACTATGGTGAATATTATATAAATATATTATGTTATGTTCATGTTTTTCCATATTGTAACTCGAATGTATGTAAATTTAAATATGCAGGCTATATTTTTCTGTATTTGCTATAGCATGTATTTAATGTCTCAATGAATGGGCTTTCCTAGATTGACGGAATTTGGTAGTTTCTACTTCAGGCAAGTGGGTTTATATGCGCTCAATTGGGGATAGGGTGAGATCGTCAAGTGAATGGTCGTCAAGATTGAAATGCCCACTTTATATTGATTTACGGACAAACCTTTTTAAAAAATACTTTCGTATCAGACCAAGTATGTACAAGCTGATCCAATTTTTGTCGAGTGAAAACACTTCTGAACTAAATAGTCTTGGTAAATATATATATTTAGCAATTAAAAGAAGAAAAGACTACCTTAAATCAATTTTGAAATAATTATTATATTTATAATCTCAACATTTTTCAGTTTGGTATATTATGTATATTCTTATCTTTCCTAGCTATGTTGTTTTCAATTTAATTGGTCCTTATATACCAACATACCTATATTCATATTTTGTTCCATATTTGTATTTCGCTCTCCTTTCTTTGTATATCATACTTTTCTGTACATTTGTGTATTATGTATATATTCTGTATATATCTGATGAACCAGTGGTTCAAAGAAATAAAGAATTGAATTGAAATGGTTAGAACAGGCTTTTCTTTTTTTAATTAATATCTGATCAGTGAGAATTAAAACGAGTGCGTAATTTGTTCTTTGTTGCTCCCACATATTGTTTGGAACATTTTTTGCATGAAATTAAGTTTATTACATTCGAGTTTTCACATGTTGTCCTCCTGGATCGGGTATCTTCTATTCGTCGAGTTACTTAAACAAGCGGTTGCCTAGCAAGATACGCTCACTTTAAAATATTTTTTCTGTTTTAACACAGGCAGAAACTAACATTAATTAGGTCTAATCCAAGTTCCATCAATAAAAATGTGCATAATAAATTTCAAATCAGATGAAACTCAAATATAGTTCATCGAAAAATAGTAAATATTGAACTTGTTCAAGATCTCAACAATAAAACGATCACATTAAATTTCATTCAAATCAGATGAAAACTGAATTGTCTATCGCAATAACAATGCAATTTCGCAGAGTTTTGACTAAGACAAGTGCAATAACTCAAAAAATCATCAATTTCGAACTTGACCAAAATCTCATCAACTTCAATGATGACACCATTCAAATCAGATGAAAACTGTTGCCTCTGTGGTGTTCACAAGTCTGTTTTGACGCATTTTGAGGGCAATAACTAAAAAATATCATCACTATAAAACTTGTCCAAGATCTCAGCAATATAAATGATGACACAAAATGTCATCCAATGGAAATTGTGATCACTATCCCGTTCAAAAGCCAATTTTGACGCGTTTTGACTAAGGCAAGGGCAATAACTCAAAGACGGTTTACTGTAAAATCTCCATCATGTTCACAAGCCAATTTTGACGCGTTTTGACTAAGTCAAGTGCAATAACTCAAAACCTTTCATCAAAAAATCACCAATTTCGAACTTGTCCGAGATCTCATCAATATAAATGATCACAGCAAGTTTCATTCAAATCCGATAAAAACTGTAGTCTCTATTGCGTTAACAAGCCAATTTTGACGCGTTTTGACTAAGTCGAGTGCAATAACTCAAAACCCTTCATCAAAAAATCACCAATTTCGAACTTGTCCGAGATCTCATCAATATCCGATAAAAACTCAAAACATACATTTTCTGGAATTATTAAGTCACAAGTTTTACGATTTCACCGAATTTGCACAAGGCCTTCTGATTTCAACCAAGCCTGTACGATTGTTTTCTCAAAACTGAAAGAGCGTGGATACTCTAAACGATTTTTACGAAACATAAAAAATTCCACATTAGCACAGTTAGCAGCTAAAAATAGACTTTATGCCGAAGGGCCTCCAGGTTTAAGGAGTGCCCCATGTATGTCAACCAGATGCAAAACATGTCCCTTTATATCAGAAACGCATTATTTTCAAAGTAACTCTACGAATAAAAGATACCCGATCCAAGAGCACCTAACATGTGAAAACTCGAATGTAATATACTTAATTTCATGTAAAAAATGTCCCAAACAATATATCGGGGAAACAAAGAACAAATTACGCACTCGTTTTAATGCTCACAGATCAGATATTAAATTAAAAAAAGACAAGCCTGTTTCTAACCATTTCAATCTTGACGACCATTCACTTGACTATCTCACCCTAACCCCAATTGAGCGCATAGAAATCGACTTGCCCGAAGATGAAACTACCAAATTCCGTCAATCTAGAGAAGCCCATTGGATTGAGACATTGAATACAGCAAGACCCATAGGACTTAATATTCACCACAGTGTAGGCATAGCACCCTTTGTAGTTCCATTTAATACAACCGGTAATAAAGCAAGTAAGATAGTTCAAACCCATTATAAGAGTCTTCAAGAGAAATTTCCTCATGTCTATAAACAGAAAATGATAGTGGCATATTCAAAAAATCAGAACTTAAATGACAACCTTGTTCATAGCAAACTAAAAATAATCTGCACTTAACAGGTACTATACTACTCGCCCATCGGGCGAGTTATTTTATTTTTTCTAATTTCAGATCAGAAGAGAAGAAAATCATCCAACAGATCCAGATCCCAATTTCTCAATAAGATATTTGTTCCACCCTAGGCCTGTACATTTGGGAGATTCAATCCCTCCCTTCCCCGAAATCAAAACCCTTAATCGAAAAATCGCAAAATTCGAACATGTCCGAGATCTCATCAATATAAATGATCACAGCAAGTTACATTCAAATCCAATAGAAATTGTGGCCTCTATCGCGTTCACAAGCCAATTTTGACGAGTTTTTACTAAGTCAAGTGCAATAACTCAAAAACCGTTCGTCGAAAAATCACCAATTTCGAACTTGTCCGAGATCTCATCAATATAAATGATCACAGCAAGTTTCATTCAAATCCGATAAAAAATTGTAGTCTCTATTGCGTTAACAAGCCAATCTTGACGCGTTTTGACTAAGTCAGGTGCAATAACTCAAAAACCGTTCGTCGAAAAATCACCAATTTCAAACTTGTCCGAGATCTTATCAATATAAATAATCACAGCAAGTTTCATTCAATCCGATAAAAACTGTAGTCTCTATCGCGTTCACAAGCCAATTTTGACGCGTTTTGACTAAGTCAAGTGCAATAATTCGAACCCTCTCTGCTGAGATATCTATTGACAATTCGTCGTATAATGTCTTCACCTTTGAGTCTATTATAACTAATAGTTCATCTTTAAGATTGTCAATTTTATTTTCAATATTCTCACAAATCTTTTCTTGATTTATTCTCATTTCTGACATACTTCCGATAAGAATCTGCATTTGCTTAGATAGAAATTCTATACTACTTTACTCGCGTCCAAGTTGTCCGCCATTTTGTGGTTTTGTATATCTGGTTTTGGCGTTTCTCCTTCACTCGTTCTTCCCCGTTTTAAAATAAAATCTTGGTTACCATGCATTCCACAGGATAAGAAAAGTCAACCTATTGCTAAATCACTAACACAAATGTACATATATATCCATATACTGACAAAATGAAGGGTTTTACGTTTCACGGATCACTGATTCTCGGAGGATTTTAACATGTCACTACTATCCAACTGTTCATGGGTTACCATCACGGGTTTTCGTGACATGGTATATTGATAATGTATAGTGATTCTTGCAGGGTGTATTCCTTTAGTGGAGGAAAACTAAAGACAATAACTGAATTTATTCCAAGAATTATAGGTGAAAGTAGCTCTTTATATTTAATAATTCATGTCGGCATAAATGATGTATTAGCCTGTGAGAAAGTATCCTCTCCGAGATGGCAGTCAAGGAAAGGAAAGCCATGAACAACTGCTTTGAAAAGGCATGTCTTCAATTTAATTTTGATTTTGCTCGACATGATAACATTCTAGAGACTCACTTATACGATGGCTTGCATTTACATGCGGATGGGAAGACCTTGTTTTGTGTCAATTTAGGCCTTAAATAGATTTCATTTTTGAATTTACAGGATGTATGTAGGCCAATAGTTTGTTTATAATGTTTAAATTTGTGATGGGGTAATAAATGAGTATTGGGAGTTGGTTTTGTCTTGTGGTTTGTTAATTAGGATGATGCAGGTCATTAGGACTGACGCTAGTGTCTTGTCACTATCCTGCAATACATACATTTATGCAGCTAGGCGGAAATTCAGCAAGAAAAGGATACTACTTAACACATTATCAATAACTCTAAGCATGGAATCGCCTAGCAACACCTTCGAGTAATAAGGTCGAATAAAGTTAACACCTGCTTTAGTGTTATCTAACCGTATTTGACAAGCTAACAAATCCCAAGGAATACCCTTTCTATCCCTTAAATAACCCCTTTTAGATGGGTAGATTAATATATCCTTATCACCCTTTATACCCTCAAAAAAAAACCCAAAGACGTCAACGCCATCAAACTTGGCCACAAAAAAAAAGGTTTTACTGGGAAATTTGGCACCAACATTGTTCCCCTTAATCCTTGATCCTGAAAAACTTAAGAACTGAGGGAATCATAGAAATTGGAGGAAAGACGTAGCAAATTTCGTCCTTTAATAACTTTGGGCAAACATGTCCACCCCTGAACTCTTTGGGGATACAAAAGGTGTATAATGCCTATCCACTTGAGTATTCGAATCCAGTGCCATAAGTTACAAATTCTTGTTGTACTCATTTCCATGCCAATTCTGATAATTTTACATCCCCTTTAGACAACAACCTAGAGAATTTATCAGCACTGTTCTCCCCAGATTGTACAAAATTAAATTTAAGCGAAACCCTATTTCCCTAACAAACTCAAAAAATGCTTTTTAGGACTATATTTAATCTCTCGGAGCGCGAACCTTGACCCTCCCAAGTGGCAATAAAAGACTTCGAGTAGGAGTAAATCTGAATTCGGGAATCTGAACAATAGCTCTTTATATCTCTTAATGAAAACATAACTGCATACGCTTCCTTTGCTATAATTGGCATTGATAGGTGCTCTTCCCACCAATAATCGCCGAATTCTATTATATCATTATCGTTAAATTCTAGATTCCCGGCCCACTTAAATCCAGAGGCATCTGTCGTTTAAAACAAAACTAAATGTTTTTCATCTTTCCATGGCAAAAAACCATCCCATGAATCTATAAAAAAGTAATTCTTCCTTGGTGGCCTGATCTAAAGCTACAGATCCCAAATCTTGCTTAATACATCTTGAAATAGCCCTACAAATGTCAGAGGTAAACAACTTCGCTCCTGGTACAGCCAACATAAAAGAAATGCACTTGCCAAGAAAACGCTGAATGCAATGTAACCAATTCTTTTGAAAGAATCGACCCTCGTAGTTCAGCAAAGGCCCGTTTCTTCAACTTTGGAAGTGTTAAGGCCTGTCTATCGGTATCAATTATTAATCCTAAATATAATATTGACGTTGTTGGTTCGAACACCGACTTTTTCAAACCAATTAAATAACCCAGGCGCACAACAATTTGACATTCGACATATAAACTGACCTGATCACCAAAATCACGATTTCTACTATATTTACTAATTTCCCCTATCAACCGATCATCAATATACTGTATGGCTACAAATTATTGCGAGATAGAAATTAATGCGTAAAATGCGACATATTCGCGATCGCTTTACTTTGTATCCGCATTTTTAAATACATATTATCAAGTGAATTATGTGGAGTGCAAATAATACTAACATTAGTGACAAGTATTTCAATTGACACCGGGCGGGATTAAGGAATTAGGTAATTATCTCTAAATTTGAAGCTGATTAGTAATCAAATGACGATAAAAAAACAAAAGATTTTCAAATTATCAAATTAATCAAATTATTTACATTCAGAGTTCGAAGAGGCTATAGACAAATTAAGGGTGTGGTATATGTAGGCAGAATTCTTGCAACCGAACGGAATCGTGTTTCAAACATATACCTTACCATTCCACTCAAAACCAAAGAAAAAAAAAACTGTTTAGATTCCCTTGTCACCAACAGGTGGTCGTAACCAGACTTATCATCTAATTTTGAGAGTTTAGCATTTTTATCTACTAAACGAGGTACATCATTCAGCGAATCTAAATTGAAGGGTGTATCCCTCATCCAGCAGTTGAGAAACCGGAGATCTAAACAGAGTCGTGGTTTTGAAGGTTCGACAGTTAATGGAGAGATCAAATAAGGCCTACCCTCTACTACCAATGAGACTGCTCCAGTCTCAAGCCTTTTAGATACCTCAGAGTGTATAAAATCGACAAAATTTTTACAGGAGTTTGAATTTTTGAATACAACAGAGGGTGGAAACTATGAGTCATAATAAGTCGACTTAAATTTGCCCTCCAAGTGGGTAATATAGTCAAAAAAATCCACCTTATTTTTTATAATAGCCAAAACATCAAATTTTGTATTTGGGACTGCAATTTTTTCCCACTCAGACACATGATTATGAATCTCTCCCGACTTAAAATGACTAGGATCTCTAAAAGGAATTGACAATAAGTCGGGTGGACCTTCCTCCCTCAACACTTCTTCCGCTGTGAAATGATCACTCAAGGATGTCTTATTTCTCTTATAATCTACCCATTTGTCTTCAACATATATACACTACAAAATATGAGAAATTACAAAAATAGTCTAAAATTAAATTACTTTTGTGTGCAGTTCTTAGCTATATGGCCATATTCTCTACAATTATAGCATCGAGGGCTACGAAAGGAGGCCCGACGTGGTGGGTCAGTAGGGACGTATCTTTGATTATCAGATTTGCTCCAAACTGCGATGGAACCGAATTTGGAGCAAAATTCATGAAATTATGTTCTTTCTTCAAGATACTGGCTTCTGCCGCCGTGGACAACATGGAAACGATCATACTTCCAACATGTGGATGGTATTTATAATGATGGAACCTTTGCACCACAAAAGAATAAGTTTCTGCATCATGATGAGAAACCTTCCTAGCTCTCTACTCTAAAATCAGTAACTTCTGTAGCATAACGTCGGGGTTGAAATCAAACAGTCTTGCTCCTTATTCTTTACCTGACTCGAAGCCATTTCTACCGATT